>OY744617.1:7960303-8437803 GCA_963556255.1 Allolobophora icterica | reverse complement strand
CAACTTTTGACCTCTTTTTGAGCAGAGCAGTTCAAAGCTCTTTTCACCAGATCCACCTGTGAAACAAGATCGCCGCCAGTGTACATATTAAATCCTATTTAAGATTAAGTGACAACCGAATTGGAGGGGTGAGTTTAAATAAGGGTAACTTTATATCGTGAGACAAGAACCGTGTTTCATCGCTGGTTGATCTCTATCGACGACCATCGTCCTCTGAACATGAAATCATTTACTCAATTTAAGCAATTGCTTGTGCTCTGCGTGAACCAGCCAATGGTGACTTATCTGAACAGTTTGCTTAGTGATGAACTTTCTGTCCTTAATTACATTTAACATCCTGTAGCGCAGAGAACGCCCCTCTAATTAGTTTTCATTGAAGCGGCGCTATAGAAATTTCCAGTTATAATTACATTGCAACTATCATTCAGGCGTCTGGCTTCAGGATTTGTCATTATATTAATAGCATGTGGTCTGCGGTTAAGCGATGAGGCTATTCGCATTGCAACTGCTTTACGGGTATACCCGTAGCCGACTCATACCCGCGGGTCGAGTAGGCCTTGGCATATCACGGGTCGAATCAGGAACGAGTAAAAGCATCGCGGGTACATGTATAGGCCCTACCCGCTTTTATCCCTACCGATGTGAAGTTTTGGGGTTACATGTAAAAGACAGACTTGTTGGCCAGTCTAATAGCGTGGCGGAAACGGTAAGGGTCGGGTTGGGTAGAAGAGTAATTTTGAGTAGCGTACGGGTGCGGGTATGGGTAACGTGCCTGTGTTACGAGTACGGGTCGAAGAGCAAAAACGCTCTACCCGCATACCTCTATTTCCAACACACAGATAACCTGTGTGCCCCCGTGAATAGTTGCAGGGAATTGCTCACAAGCATTATCATGTCGCTTAGACCCTGGTTGACTGGCAAGACATGGTTGAAGAGCATTCATTAAAACTGGATTACCGTCATCAAAGGAGCCTTGTAAGGTCTGAAAAGAGACACTCGACGACACAATCAATTTGCTTTGAGAGGGAAAATGGGTTCTACTATTGGACTCCTTGTCACAGTCATTGGTACTGCTAGAGTCACATCGGTCAAGATCGCCTAGTTTCTATTTGTAGTGATTACTGTAACTCACTTGTAATCGGCGTACAAAAGACAAAGTTACACAATTACAAATGCCTCAGAACTCCTTGTCTTTGGCCAATGGCCAGTCCATAATCAAGCAGTTCAACAAATCCCGCAGCCATTCCACTGGACTTCAACTGAACACAGAATACAATTGTGAACAAGTATTGTGGTTTATAATGCAACATATATTGGTCAACCAACTCACTTTTCGTCTTAGCTTACCACTAATATTTACAACTAGAGCCCATCATATTATGACGGCACTGACAGAGGGAGATCCCTCCCTCTCTCCCTCCCTCCCTCCTCCGGAGGGACTAACCGTTGTTTGTCTGTCTATCCGTCTGTCTATCTGCCGATTGCCCAGTGTTGTTCGGCAGGGCTAATTTGGGGCGCCCGTGTGATATTGTCGGCCTTAGACAGGTCGGCAAACGGCCTGTCAGACACATTCCATACATTCGACTGCAGCCACGAAGAGGCGGCCGCTATATTCCATAGATTCTAGAGCGTTTATCGACACACAGATCTGGGAAAGATCTCTATATAAGAGATAGTGCATTCACTCAGTGGAACTTTGACACTCTGACTGAATCGGAGTCTCTGGCTTTCAAGGATGATGATACAAGATTCTGAGATTCACTGACCACAGTACAGTAGCCGAATGGATATAGAGTGTTCGGCCTGTAACGCGGAGAGTAAGGGTTCGACCCTCTGCTGAGAATGTCAATGTGTAAAGACCTTGAGCAAGTCCTTGAGGCATATTTGCTCAGTGTCATCTCTGTGTTCTGTCGTATGGTCGTCTGTTCATTTCTGAATTTTTGAAGGAGAGTAATATCAAATACAGTTGTATTGTTTTGTATATTGCATTGTAAGATCAAATCGTTCCATAACTGTAGAAATCGCAAGCCAAATGCAGAATACACTATTTTGTGACACGAGCTATATGTGAAGGTTTTCAAGATAATATTTACAATGGTGCATTCACTCCGTGGAAGTGTTTTAATTTTGTGGATGATTTATTTGTTAGTTCTCATGATGCTGCCTAAGCGATATGTATCCGGTGTTTATAAAAACGCATATCGGAACCCGTCAAAAGTGGACAAACATACTTTGTTAACTTTCAGCACTTCAGTTGATATCGCTGCTTTATTTAATCCTTTCCTTAACAACCTCTTACAGCATAATTATAGCCTGTGACGCCAAGACTAACTAACAGCGCCTCCGATTCGCATTTGGGCGTGACCTTGCGCGAATTAAAAATGTTTGTTACTATAATGTGTCATACACCTGCTAGAAATGTTCAGCTCGGGTTTACGATCGTAGTCAATTGAAGAAGACCGGAAAATATCCATTCTAGAAAACGCACGCAAATGAGTGCACTAACGGTATGCTTTCAACTGCTATTTAATAGGACACCACATGTAGAATTGTAGATGTATGGCTGTGAGGACGATTATACAGAAATAATTTGCATTGGGGAAATAGAATGCGCAGTTGCAGGATTTGATTGATCGGCTGCATTTACTCAATCCTCTTTTGTCTTCTCTTTCGCCTTATTCTCGCTCTACCTCAAATTTCCCGTTCTCAGCCAACCCTCTCCTGTGTCATCTCTCCTCTACAAATCTCTGTCTTTATTTGCTGGTCCCTCTCCGCAATATCTCCCTCCCTCGATTTCTCTGTCTCCTTTGAAGTTCTTTCTGAACGTCATCCGCTGTCGCTGTCTTTCTTACGTCTAAAAATCTCTTGTTGCTTGGTTTCCCGTTACCTACGAGCCATGAAATCAGTTGCAAAAACGTTTTCGTATTTATTTTCGTATTTATGTCGATTTCACATTCATTCATTCATTCATTCATTCGTTCATTCATTCATTCATTCATAGATTCACATAGCGCATCTTCAAGAGAACTACGCAGAGGCGCTCCCGACTCCAGCACTGCCAAAAAGAACAGTTTTCAGGTGGTCATAGAAAGTGTCAGAGGAAGAGCTAGGAAGTAAGCGCATAGCGCAACTCAGGAGAGAGGCCATTCCATATGGTCGGGCCAACCACCGAGAAGGCGCGGGTTTGCCTACTTGCAGTACGGGCAAACGGGACTGAGAGCACCCCTCCCCGCCGAGCGGAGGACGCGAGCAGTCCGAGAGGACGAGACAAGGCGGAAGAGGTCCAGATGCGATCAAGACAGTTTAGGCGTGCAGATGGGAGGCCAGAGTAAAGGGACAGGCAATAGTCCAGTAGTTACAGTTCCTGTTGACAGAGAGCGAGCGACAGTACGAAGCTGACGGAGCTGGTGAAGGCAGTCGCGACTAAGGCGATGAATGTGTGGCGCAAAGAACAGTTTTCAGGCGGTTCCTGGTCCAGAAGAATGGCAAGGTCACGGACCGAGGAAGAAAATGTAAAGGCAGGAAACTGTGCGGAGAGAGAGGAACGGTTAAGCTTAGCCTGACGGGTACCCAACCGCACACATTTGGTCTTAGAGGAGTTTAAGCGGAGGCCGTTTGACGCCATCCACATGATGAGCATTTGAACTCAAGCCGTTGAGGTTAAGATCGACGCATTAGCCGCTTCAGTGTCTATCGTTCCAAGCTTAGTAGGGCTCATCTACTACCTAAACAATTACAATATTATACTGTCTTGAGACCAGAAGTCTTGGTCTTGGTCTTGAAATTCAGAGTCTTGGTCTTGAGGTTCAAAGTTTTGGTCTCGCAAGTCAATATGAACAGTCATTATCTGTCTGTCTGTCTGTCTGTCTGTCTGTCTGCCTGTCTGTCTGTCTGTCTGTCTGTCTGTCTGTCTGTCTGTCCGTCTATGCATTTACTTATATATCTATTATTTAGTCTGTATGTTACTCAGTTTGTCTTGTGCCTCAGTGGTGCATTCTGGTTGAAATCACCTCCCCATATTATAAGCGTTTGTTGCTCTGATGTCGACCGATTCTGGTCAGGTACACTGATCGCAGTGACTGCATTAATTGTCAGTGCCTGACGAATATAGGCCTAGTAAGAGACAGATCAATGGCATTTGTACGTGTATGAGCTCATGAATAATCCTATCACATTATCTTCGACTACTGCCAGCCGTTTAAGCCCCGAAAAGGCCCTGTTGTTTAATGCATGGCATTTGTATACAGGCCTTTGTATGTCGCGTGACGTTGATAATTATTATGTAGGCCTGTTGCTGACTGATATATTGCTTGCTTGTGTGCATGCAATGGGCTGCATGTTCATCTAATCCTGAGGGCGAATTTCATAGCTGCTTCGGCCCATGCAGGTGACACAGAATTTGTGCATTAGTATTTTATGTTCCTGACTGCAATCAAAGCAATTGTTTGAGATGATGACAACAGAAAGCGATTTATTGCACATCCAAACTCGTATATCGATAGTCTGCCAGTTTATCCGTCTCGCTCTCTCGTTTTCTCTCTGTTCCCATAATAATACTGATGAAAGTATCTGAACTGAGTTTAAACCGCTATAGTCACTCTAGGTGTGTTCTGTGCTACCCTCAGGGCAATTTCAAATGTCAGAAGCCCGCGAACTAAAGGTCTATAATTATATGAAAGAAATTGGAACTTCATTGGGCTACTAATAATTGTTGACCTTTATCAGCCTGACATAACTCTTATCTGATTTGTAACTAAGATCTTTCTTTGATTGGTATCTCATTACGCTATCTGATTCCAATTCTGTGAGTCAGTCATTCCAATAAGCATTCTAGCCTACTTTATTTGCGTCAAGAGCGCCAATAATAGGCCCTATTTAAAGAACCGGTTAGTCCTTGTAATTGGATGAGCAGTACTGTTAAAATATAGAAAATTACCTCACCTTATGCGAATATGCATACAGCTGCAGATAAAGCGTAAGATTTAGAAAAAAATCATCAGTTCGTTGATGAAAGGACATTTGGGGCCCAATGCCGTAGCTTAAGATTTCATGTGAAAGAAAAAGTTATTTAATTTCGTACGCTGTACCTTTTCCGGTAAGAAAGAATTTTTAGAATAATTTAATTTTGTGTGATCCAATTCTCTGTTAAGAAAAAAGATTTACTTAATTTCATGAATAATTCTTTTGCTTGTAAGAAAAGAAATATTCAAATCCATGTGCATGGGCGTCCGAAGGAAGGCAAGGGGGACATTTGGCCCCCTGGAATTTGCGCATATTTTACAAAAATGAAATCTTTGGATTAATAATAGATTACAACAGTTCCAACACAATTTTCAATGCGAAAAAACACTTAATTATTTAGGTAAAGTTCTTGACCATTATTTATTTTTTAAAGTTGTCCCCTGTTCTGTGTTCATGAACTTGCTATTCTATGCAAATGCGTAATTTGGCTCCGCCCCCACAAAATTTTTGCCCCCTACAAATATTTGCCCCCTGCAAAAATTCCATCGTACGCACATGTCCATGTGTGATGCTTAAGATTTACTAAATTTCATGCATTAAACCTTTTCCTGTAAGAAAAAATATTTATTTAAATTCAATATTTAAACTGCATTTTACAATAATATTGCAGTTAATATTGTAATCCTTCCAAAGTGCACACAAGACCTTGTGTACGACAAAGAATCGATGACGCTGAGCAATTGTGTGTGACGGGGCTCGCTTCAAGCCTCAATGCTTCGTCGCAGGCCGAGTGTTCTATTCAATTGGCTACTGTGTCCAACAATAGACCTAGTTGTGCGTTATGTTTTGTTCACCAAGTCAATGTTGTCTATTATACGCTACATAATAACGGCCCCCGGTGTTTACAACCCTTAAGTGGTTTTCAAAACAATGTGACCCTTCGAGAGAAAAAAAACGTTGTGCACCTGTGGTCTAGCGGTATGGCCTCGACTTCACCTTCGCGGCAAACTTTGGCAGCATCGGCCACTTGGCTGCTGATTTCGCCCTTTTGATTTGGGACTGGATTGGAAGACAGAAGATCATAGGCCAACTCGGCTTCCTCTCTGGGGTTCGGCCTTTGACAAGACAACGAAATCCCCGCATTTGAGCCTTGAGGCTTTAGACTAGCAAAGCTAGCAGATAAAAAAAATATGCTTTCACAAAGACGTCAGCGAAAAGTCAAAGCAACCAACCTTCAAACAAATAGCACTTGGACAATTATCTACTTCTTCTATGTCGCGCGATATGCCACTTAGTCGGGTCAATATACGATTTGACCCCAAAAAAATTGCAAGAAAACGTTTTATGATGATTTTCGGGTGCATTCGGTCTGGAGATGAACATACTGAAAGTTTACCAAAATCGGACCACGGGAAAAGGTCAAATTTTGGCGCCAAAAAAGATGGCCGCCAATGGGGAATGAATGACTCAAATGTACACAACTTGCTTAAATTTACAGAAGCAAATCATGGAACAATTTGCTAACAGGTGTTTCTAGACTAATTTGACCCTGCTGAAAACGAAAATCGTGGTTAGCAAGCTGGATCTTTAGCGGTTCCATGGAAAAACAAGATGGCGGCCAAAATGGAGGCCAAATATCTTCAAATGGCTGTAAGTAAGGTCATGTATGTGATGGAAACATGCTTTCAGAGTCTAAATTAACATTTTCGGGGTCAAAGAATGCGATGGAACTAAAGACACATATGTAGCACTGCCAAAAAACAAAATGGCGGACAAAATGGCGGCCAAATATTTTCAAATGGCTATAAGTAATGTTATGTATGTGATGGAAACATGATTTTAGAGTCTAAATTAACAGTTTCGGGGTCAAGCAACGCGACGGAACTAAAGACATATAGGTAGCACTGTCAAAAAACAAAATGGCGGACAAAATGGCGGACAAAATGGCGGACAAATATGTTCAAGTGGCTGTGAGTAAAGTCATGTGTGTGATGGAAACCTGATTGACACAAAATGGCAGACAAAATGGCGGCCAGTCTGGAGTAGTGTTTTCTTGGTCAAAGAACACCAAGGAAGTATTGTATTGTATTGTGTCTAGAGATTTATAAAGCACCTCTCGCAGAATAACTAACTATCCAGAGGCACTCTTAGCACAGAAGCCCTGGGGAACCAGAAATGCCTTTAGGGAACGCGAGGCCGATGAGGAAAAGCAGTCATCAGTTTGGCCCTGAGCACAGAGGGAAGGTCATTCAGATCGTGGAACCCACTACAGCAAATGCCCGGTGTTGGGCCAAGGCAGCTGTCGCCCTGAGAACAAAAAGATCTAGCCGATTAACAGAGCGCAATGAGTGAGAAGAAGATGCAGATAGCGGCTTTCGCAAATAGTTGGAGAGATATTTCGGGGCGGTACCTTGCTGAAATTTAGAGACACGGAGGAGGATTTTATAACGGATGCGCGAGGCAATAGGGAGCCTGTGCAGGACATCAAGCATGTAAGTAGAGATAAGGGCAAAGCAGGGGAGTCGAGCGATGAGCCTAGCAGAAGCATTTAGAACAGATTGAAGTGGGAGAGAAGCTGCTTAGAGAGATTCATGAGGAGCGAGTTGCAGTAGTCCAAGCGTGAACAGACAAATGCGTGAACTATGGTGGGAAAGACAGAAGGTGAAACCGAGCGTCTGACAGCCCTGAGACGCTTCAGTTGAAAGAAGCAGGAGTGTCCCATGTTGGAGATATGATCTGTGAAGTCAGGGAGGTGTTCAGTGTGACTCCCAAGTCGCGGACGATGGAAGAGTAGGTGTAAGAAGGGAATTTCTTAGTCAGCAATGAAAAGTCAAGTTTAGCAAGTTGCTGCTTAGTCCCAAACTAGATCAATTGAGTCTTAGCAGTGTTGAGGTAGAGACGGTTAGTCGACATCCAGACATGATCCAGTAGTGAAGGTCAGAGACAAGATGGTTAATGGAGCGAATGAGGGAGAGTTGATCAGTTGACAGACCATGAACAAAAGACTCCGCATCATCTGCATAAAGATGGCCATTTGCCCCATGCTTAGTAAATAGAGACGGGATACCAGTGAAGAGGATGTATAGGATGGGACCGAGTACCGAGCCCTGGGGAACACCAAATTTGACTTCTGTCCAATGAGTCCTGATTTCACCAAGGACAACCAGCTGTGAGCGGTGAGAGAGAGGTATGATTTAAACCAAAGAAGAGGAACACCAGAAAGGCCACATGACAGTTGCAGTCGCTGAAGCAGGATCGCATGGTCAACCATGTCAAATGCAGATGAGACATCAAGAAGCGCCAGGAGAGAGATGAGATTGATCAATAGCTACATTAATATCAGACAGCAGGGATAAGAGAACAGTTTCGGTGGAATTGTGGCCCCTGAAGCCAGATTGGGAGGCCGGCCTGCAGAAGCCGAGCTGGCCCAAAGTAGGGGAGTTGCTGGAGTGAAACTAGTCTTTCAAGGGTCTTTGAGAGAAAAGAAAGATGGGAGATTGGCCGGTAATTTTGACAGGCATTTTGGTCAAGGTTTTGCTTTTTCAAGGTCGATAAAACAATAGTCCGCTTTTGGGAAGCCAATAGGTAACCATCAGAAAGCGACCTGTTAAATATATAAACAAGAAATGGAGGTAAATCGTCTAAAATGGTCACTCAAAAATGGGGAGATCGTATGATTTTTGTTTTATGATAAAATTATTTGACAGAGTTCCGTTTCAAGCATTGGATGGAATCCTTCGAAGGTGTGGCCCGTGTGGGATAATTGCGGAGGAGGGGCATAAAGAGTCTTCGCTTGAAGATCAGCAATCTTCCATGTCATCATCTAGAGAAAATCCTCAGCAGAAACGGCAGGAGACTGAGGAGACCCACTGAGCGCGTACCCTGTCCCAGTTGGCCGGAGATCGAGGACCAAAGACGTTATCGGTGGTTTTTATGTTGTTCAACCAGACCCTTATCGGTCTCGCGTTCCCTAAAGGCATTTCTGGTTCCCCGGGGGTTCTGTGCTAAGAGTGCCTCTGGATAGTTAGTTATTCTGCGAGAGGTGCTTTATAAATCTCTAGACACAATACAATACAATACTTCCTTGGTATTCTTTGACCAAGAAAACACTACTCCAGACTGGCCGCCATTTCGTCTGTCATTTTGTTTCAATCAGGTTTCCATCACACACATGACTTTACTCACAGTCACTTAAAGATATTGTCCGCCATTTTGTCCGCCATTTTTTGCCAGTGCTACCTATATGTCTTTAGTTCCATCGCATTGCTTGACCCCGAAAATGTTAATTTAGACTCTAAAATCATGTTTCCATCACATACATAACATTACTTATAGCCATTTGAAAATATTTGGCCGCCATTTTGTCCGCCATTTTGTTTTTGGCAGTGCTACATATATGTCTTTAGTTCCATTGCATTCCTTGACCCCGAATATGTTAATTTAGACTCTAAATTCCTGTTTCCATCACATACACGACATCACTTATAGCCATTTGAAGATATTGGCCACCATTTTGGCCGCCATCTTGTTTTTCCATGGAACCGCTAAAGATCCAGCTTGCTAACCACGATTTTCGTTTTCAGCAGGGTCAAATTAGTCTAGAAACACCTGTTAGCAAATTGTTCCATGATTTGCTTCTGTAAATTTAAGCAAGTTGTGTACATTTGAGTCATTCATTCCCCATTGGCGGCCATCTTTTTTGGCGCCAAAATTTGACCTTTTCCCGTGGTCCGATTTTGGTAAACTTTCAGTATGTTCATCTCCAGACCGAATGCACCCGAAAATCATCATAAAACGTTTTCTTGCAATTTTTTTGGGGTACACCACATTTTTTTCATAGTTTGACCCTACTAACTTATATTCTGATTACGGAATATGTTTACGTATACCATGATGTCATGAAAAGGAAAATTATATATCACTGCTTTATAGACACTCTTACACACACATCTGGCTGAACACATAAACTTTGCAGATCTTTGTCGGTCTTGTTTCACTGTTTCGATTAATTTTCTGTTCTCTTAGATAACAATGATGCTGCTATCACTCTTGCCTCTGCTTCTACCTGTATTACTTGTAGGATCGATTGTTGGAGCGCCATCTTTGCAGGCCTTCTCCTAAGGTGGGTTGCGCAGCTGGAACATGCAGCTCCAAGACTTGTTGGCGGAATTGCTTCGTCTGATCACGTGTCTGATAACATGCGTGATTGTAACTATAATTGGATATTGACAAAGCACCGCCTCAGTAGAAACTAATCAAAGACGTCATTAAGGAAGAAAAAGTTCAACAGTTAGCAAGCAATGCAAAGCTCTAAGATAGCTATAAATTTCACCAGTCTGATGGCCGCCCAACCAACGGTTCTCATCCAGAGTTCACAAATTGCTAATCGACCATAGGCTGCCTCTCTGTCTTATGGACTGGTCTTCTGTTTATTAACCTGATTTTGGTGTACCATCGGTTGGTGCCTTGTGTATTAGACACCGACGCAATAGAAGTTACTAATTAGAATTGGTTGGCCCTTCTACACGAACCACGTGTCGCATCCACTTTAATCTGATAGTGTTCTATATATCTTCCGTCCGCTCTCTTATAGATTCAATCGATATTTTATGACGAAAGGAAACACACAGAATTCTTCTCAGTCATCTCTGATGTGTCGCCTTCAGTCTTTTCTTATTTGCGACCGTCATTAGTCAGGTACAGCAGAGTACTCGACACTAGTGCATCATAAATACGAATCTTATAAGTCTTCATTCTGCATCCCTTGTTCTTCCATATGCCTTCGAGTTTTCCAAAAGCAATATTTGCCTTTCCAATGCTTATCTTTACCTCCTTGTCACAATTTCTGTCTGCTGTTATCAAGCTATAATACCGATCTATACAGAATTCGTCCACGGACCCAACCGTTATGTTATCGGTCATGGTCCTAACAGCCTCATTCAGTTTTCCTACCATCGTGATTTTTGTTTTATCTGAATTGATAGTGAATCCCACCTTTTCCGTCTCTTCCTGTGTTTAGTGTGTAAATATATTTCCATGACCTCTCAAGTACTGTCTGCAAAATCCAGGTCTCCCAACCTGTTTCCATTCACCCACATCAGTCCCGTATCCCAATCCACTCCAGCATGTTCTAGTTAAAATAACTGCTAAAACTGGTCAGAACAGTAACTGTTGCTACTTGTCTCCACGCATGTGGCACCAATCCCGAGTGGCCTACTGAATATTTATGCAGTCTACTTGTTTCGACCAATGACCTCCCGAGTGGCCTACTGAATATTTATGCAGTCTACTTGTTTCGACCAATGACCTCATATATTGGTTCAGAAAAGTCACAGGACAGGATAGATCACTGTCAAGTACACTAATGCAATGTAAATGTACACAGTAGTACAAAATGTTAATTTTTCAGAAGTATTTTGAAAAAACTATTGTCAAAAAGTATTTTCAAAATAATATTTTACTTTGTAATTTCAAAATACTTATGAAAAGTATTTTATTTTGTATTTTCAAAATACTTTTGAAAAGTATTTTGCCCATCACTGCTGCATACCCTCATCTCTCTCAGCACCTCCAGGGTCCTCATGTGCCGACACCATGCAGTTAAAACCTTGGTTGAACGAATCTGTAGCTTCCGAAACTCAACTTTCGTATAAGATCTTAGTGATCTACAATACGTCGGAAGATTGTGTATAAAAATACTCTCAACATACATATTGACGAATATATTTGTTGTGTTTGTTGCTAGAGGTTTTTTTTACCTCAGTGGGTTGCAAGCCTACCACGGAACCGTCCTCTTTCCTCCTGGCTAAGGACACGTTCAGACTATCTGAGATAATCCGAGGCGGATTTTTAGCTTTGCATAAATGCATAAATATAATGGAGGTTTCATTTCTATGTTTCTGCGTAGGTTGCGGTCAACAGACCCCATAAACTCAGACGATCCTCCTAATTGCGACAATGAAAGGGGCGACGTTAGACCTTCCGCAACAAGGACGGAGGATAGTGGAGAAGGAAAAGGAAGAGGAGTAAGTCATAGGCCATCGAAATACAAGGACGACCGAATAATCATCAATGTCAGCGGTTTGCGTTACGAAACTCAGCTGTCGACGATCGAGCGCTTCCCAGACACTCTGCTTGGAGACCCCGTTCGCCGGTCATTCTACTACGATGGCCAGCGACACGAATACTTCTTCGACCGCAACCGACCGAGTTTCGACGCCGTTCTCTACTACTACCAGAGCGGAGGTCGTCTACGTCGACCGCTCACCGTCCACGCCGATGTCTTCACCGAAGAACTGCGCTTCTATGATCTCGGCGAGAATGTCATCGAGAATCTGCGTGCCAGAGAAGGGTATGCGACGAAGGCAAGAGTCCCTGAGCTGCCAGTCAACAAACTCCAGCGCAGACTTTGGCTGTTGTTCGAGTATCCAGAAAGTTCCACGGCTGCTCGATTTGTGGCCATCATCTCAATCTTCGTCATTCTTCTGTCGATCGTCATTTTCTGCATCGAAACTCTTCCTGACTTCAAGCGCTATCGTATCATCAACAGCACGACCACTGCCAACGCCAACAGCACCAGCAGCAGCAGCAGCGGTGGCGGAGGAGGAGGCAGAGGTGATAACGAAGTGATCGAGGAAGATGGAGCCGTGTCTTTCGGAGAGCCGTTCTTTATCATAGAGACGATCTGCATCGTCTGGTTCACCCTTGAACTCCTCATTCGTTTCATTGCCTGTCCCAACCACGCCATCTTCTTCCGGAACATCATGAACGTAATCGACCTGGTGGCTGTCGTGCCCTACCTCGTAACCGTTGGGACGGTAGCAGTCGACGGAGGCAACTCAACGAGCCAGGCGACGTCTCTGGCCATCCTGCGCGTCATCCGTCTCGTCCGCGTTTTCAGGATATTTAAGTTATCGAGGCATTCTAAAGGTCTCCAGATCCTCGGGATGACAATAAGAGCCAGTCTGCGAGAGCTCGGTCTCCTCATCTTCTTCCTTCTCATCTGCGTCATTCTCTTCTCGAGCGCCGTCTACTTTGCAGAGGCCGACTCCAAGAACTCTCACTTCCACAGCATTCCAGATGCCTTCTGGTGGGCCGTCGTAACCATGACAACCGTTGGCTATGGAGACATGATGCCGATCGGGCCCTGGGGTAAGTTGGTCGGGTCGCTGTGCGCCATTGCCGGCGTCCTGACCATTGCCCTTCCAGTGCCGGTCATTGTCTCCAACTTCAACTACTTCTATCATCGCGAACGAGAGAACGAGGAGAAGAAGAACCCTGATGGTTCCTCATCTTCACCTGCAACAAGAGCAGGAGGCGCTGGTGACGACGCTGACGATGAGCAGCGAAGTGCGACGTGCTGCCACGGTCTGCTGAAGGCTGTCAAGGTCAAAGGCTTTCCAACAATCGATCCGGTGGGCACGCCTGGCATGGACACTGCCGCCATATACAAGGGTGTGCCAGCGAGTGCTGCACGCATGTACAGCAGACACCCAATCGGCTTCAACAATGGACTTGGCGGAGGCGCTGGATTAGATTCACGCTTCAAAAATGCTAGATTCTAGAAGAAGAGACACGGCATTCGATTATGAACCTACTGCTGCAGATAGATTTTATTAGTCTGTCTGTCTGTCTGTCTGTCTGTCTGTCTGTCTGTATGTCTGTCTGTCTGTATGTCTGTCTGTCTGTCTGTCTGTCTGTCTGTCTGTCTGTCTGTATGTATGTCTGTCTGTCTGTCTGTCTGTCTGTCTGTCAACCCAATCCTTCCGTTGACAATCCTTCTGATTAAATCCTTGTTCTCTTCGTACTTAACGCCTATTTAACGTTCACCTTTTGAACACTAATTCTACGTATAAGTATAACCTGAATTAATCAGCAACACAGTTTAATATCTTTTCAGTTTAATAAGAAACAAACAGACAGAACTCAATTCGATTACAACTCAACTAGTCAGCCACACTACTACAGCGAACATCGAATTCAAACTTTTCTAGTCAGCATAATTCTTCGCGCCTCTTGACACACCTGTCTTCTGTGCGCCTATATGAAATCTAATAATATACATATAGCGCGCCGCTGCCGATATCGGCCGGCCGCGCGTGTCTGTCTGTCTGTCTGTCTGTCTGTCTGTCTGTCTGTCTGTCTCTGACTTTTGTTAGCCTCTTCCCTCCAGCTCTATAAGCATCCAAATGGCTCCTTGACCATCATTTTGATACGCTTATTGAACAGAGAATAGGTCTTCACAACATACATTTGATGAATGCTTTACATGTACGCGCACAAGCACTTCACTGATGACACTCGTTTTAGACTAGGTCAGTTCATATCCTTTCACACAAAAGACTTTCTGGTAGATAAAAGTCCTAACGTTAGGAAGTTGGAAGCGACACTGTGTTATAAGCCAACTGTGTTATTGTATTGTATTGTATTGTATTGTATTGTATTGTATTGTATTGTATATGGGCATTTATAAAACGCCTCTCGCGGTATAGACCATTCAGAGGCGCTCGAATTATAACCAACGACTAATAAGGAGTATTGGTATCTTAAGTTAACACTTTAACGACGAACGTATAGACCTACAACTGGGAACCCAATGCAGCTCGTCGTTAAAGTGTTAAACTGAAAATCTTAATTTAACTGATTCCAGCCATTAGACGAATTTTGTTAAGTGGTTCAAGACTGTTTTCATTCCACTCTTACGGGCCTCTCCCAGCAGCCCTCCCGTTTTCGTCTCACGCCCATTATAGGAAAAAGTCTACAGTGCAACATTTTTAAATTGTTTATTACAATGCAACATTTGTTAAGCAACAGTATACGATCTGCTGTCTGTTGTCTGTATATGCCTTCTCTCGAATCAGAAGTTCAAATGGAAGTATGAAGCTTCAATTAAAGAATACACATTAACCACTATTACCCAGCCACAAATAAGAATATGTTCTTGCTTTTAAAAGGCTTAATAGGCTTAATTACTGTAAAAAAAAGGAGCCTTCCTGTCCGTCTGTCAAATTTATTATGACAGTATCATAATAAATTGTTCTTGGAATGTTTTATTCAATACTCAGCATGGCCAAATCAACTAGACCTTCTTGAGACATTGTAGAGTGTAGACCTTAAACAATCCTTATACAACTTGAGTTTGTTTTCTTAATGATCTACGTATTTGCAGCCTCTAGGCTATTGTTGATGGAATTGTTAGCAGTATTCGTAAGCTGACGCAAACATTTAGAATAGGTAGGAAAGTACAAGTTAATAAATTCAGCAGGTCTAAAGGCGTTAACTGTGCACTTCCCAATTTTGCCTTGCGTAATTAGGCTAAATGCTATGAAATCCTTACCATTAAAGTATAGATTTCCCTTCCAGATTTTCTTTCCAGATAACTTGCACACATGGTCAGATATTCTCAGAGAAATCGAAACTTTTCAGCCAACTCCTAGACAGCATTGAAGCGGACAGTTAATCCTGCTCTAGCATTCTGTACCAAGACATAAAATAAAGACTTCCTGAAGTAGGCCTCTTCTGGCGAATCATTTGTATAATTAATTTCTGCCGAGTTAGCATTCAATGTGTTGTCATCGTGTAGCCTCGCCCTCTTGCGACTAAATGCACCACATTCACGAGAAGTGTCATCTGAATCCTGCTGTAACTGGACTTCAAAGTGATTGGCCATGCGGCTGATTGGTGAAGTGAAGAGAGAAGGATCAGATCGAGCAGTAGGACCCACTTGCAGACGATTGCAGAGGTAAGAAACTATAACCAGGTTAAGGCAGCCCAGATAACCAAAGCTTTAACCGAGTCCATGAAGTAGTAGATGTTGGTCGACTGTGTCAACAGCCGCACTATGGTCAAGGCATACTGTGAGCCATGCATTTCCAGTATCAGCGTATTTCGAGTATCAACGCATTCCAGTATGAGTAGACGAAAAGATGTCCAGCGTAAAGGCAAGAGCGGTTTCAATGTAGTAGCCGTTCACGGTAGGCTGATTGGTAAGGACTTAAATTATGAGCTGAAGTAATGCTTCTTGATTCGTGTAAGAAAGAGACGTTTAAGATTCTTTGAAATGCTATTAAGGTTGGAGATGAGTATAAAGTTTGACAGGCTGCGGATATCCAGGTCACGTTTCTTAAGTGACTAAACATTTAAAACATGATGGAAAGCAGCTTTCAGCAAAAGACAAGTTGGCCAAATGAGCAACAAGGTGGACTAAAACATCGGAGCAAGACACAAGGAGTGGTACGTGTGGACGATCGGAGATGATTTAGCGACAAATATAGGCCTTATTAAGAAGAGACAAGACTTTAAAGTAGGTTATAGGTGATGGTATATCGTTAAAGGAAGTGCCAGAAAAGTCAGGGTCAGGCAGTAAGTCGTTCCATTTGAGATTGGCATTACTCTAAGCAATTTTGCATTTGAGGTTGTCAAGTTTGTTAAAAAAAATAAGAGAAGTCAGAGCATAGTTTCTGTTTCTCTCGTTCCGAGTGTTGACAGACTACAGCATCTTTTGACTGAAGAATCCTCTGGGAGAAGCGTCATTGGTCCCTGGAATTCTGAACACTTTCAAGCAGACTGCAGTAGTAAGAGCTCATAGAATCGTTTACGAGCTTATTTTGTGAGGCGACATTGATGAGGTTAACGCTGTCCATCCTCTTCAAGGCCAGAACTGTTCCACCTGCGCTCTAGTCGACGACGTTCTCTCTTTTACTCCATTGCCTCAGCAGAAAGCCATCTAGTGACTGCATGTTTTAGAAATGGTCGTCAAAGACTGGTGCTAATTGGGGCGACGTTGTCCAGTGTTTAGTATAACAGTTTTCGTGATCTTTTCAGCGAACTCTTCCGCTTTGCTTGCAGGTGCAGTGAACAGATCATAATCCCCTAACTGAATTACTGACCATGGTCTACAGATTTGATGCTACAATATACGTGCCTCGCAGATTGACGATTGCAGAGGTCTTAAATTTGTGATAGCTTGACGCGGTCATTTTTAATGAATTGTAGGCCTAGTTTGGTTAATGTTAGGCCTACCCGTCCTTGCGCTGAGAAATCTGTCGAACTATGTTGTGGAATACTTAGAAAATCTGTTTAAGTATTGATATGAAGTAAGGTTGTAAAGTAAGAAGTAAAGATGTGAAGTTTTATTTGGTCTGCAAGGTACCTCTGGTTATTGTATGAAAACTGTGCGCTTGTTTCAAGAACTGTCAAATTTAACATAATTTGCTTTGAAGTGTTTTGTAATTTTTTATTATAAATTTATATAGCACCATATGTAAAGAAAAAACTAATTACTATAAGCACTATCTTATATCATGTGTAATACGTAATACACGTACTCATGGCACAACCTGAATGTGTGAAGTGTAAGAGGCATATAAAGACAACTTATTCAGCACTTGCTAAGTTCTTTAAATGTGCTGTGTAATTATGCAGATATGTTTACATACATAGATGCATAGATGCATATTCGACAAGTGTAGGCCTACACTTGTCGAATAAGTAAGCTTAGAGGATTTCTAAGAGACTGTGCCTCTGCATTATGCCATTACATTATTTGTGTGGAAGACTGGAATGTCTTAATTAGAAGTTGCAATTCAAATTGCCTCCAATTAGGCACAAAGAGATCTCAACATTTATGCTCCCTTATCAAACTCTTCTGTGAAATGAGTACACTTACACTAGCTGTAAGTAGGAAGACCAGACGGTTAGGTCCTTTGCTCTCATACGTATGAAAATAAAATTGTAATTGTAGGCCCCTAATTGTAATTAGTCTAACGCATACGGAATCAACCGATGGCACACCAAAACCAAGCCGTAATCGGGTCAATATCCAGAAGATCAGTCCATGGTGGTCTGGTGGATAAGCAATTTTAAAGAGGTAAGTTTTAAGTTGAAAACTAACTGAGACAAGCGACAGAGATCCAATATTAGGTCCAGCAACCGAAAAGCTATGAGCCCCAATTTGAAATTAATTTTTTGCTGAACAGGAAGCCAATTGAAAGATTTAAGCACAGTGGTTTAATATTCAAATTTTGATATATTACTATAGCTATGATTCAAGCCAAAGATTTCTGAACTCTTTGCATCTTCAGCATTTTTACTGTTTGATACCAGTTAGAAGCGATTTACAGTAATCTAGGCAATTTTATAGGGTGACCACACGTACAGGATTGTCCGAGACAGTCCCGGAATTTGAAAAAATGTCCCGCGTCCCGGACACGTCCTTTCCGGGACAATGAAACGTCTCGGAATGAATTTTTCTATTACTAAATACGTAGAATTTGCTATTTTAATATTCAAATAATTATGTTTAGCTGAGTTTATTAAAGCAGAACTTCAGGTGAAGATGAACTTCGGTATGGATTGCCAAGCATTTATAAGTTTGTCAGAGGCAACATTCCAACCGCAACAAGTTGTTGCGTTGTGTGGGAAATGACAACAAAATATACTTTTGACACTAGCCTAGTCTATTTTGCTTAGATTACGTACTTTACCTTTCGCTTATCACTCAGTGATGTCCACTGAACATTTCATTTTTAATTTGTAAATCGTAGTGTTGAAAACTTTTGTCGGGAGGTCGAATGGATGTCCTTAAGGCGTGTTTACGGCTTCCGCCGGTCGGCAGGAAGACTTATTGTACAGAATTGAACGACAAGTCACAGTTCTTTTTCTTTTCGTTTTACTATTCAGCTAACAAGTTCCTAAATTATACAGTGTAACGTAATTCTACATATATGTATATTTATTATGATATAATCACTCTACGCTCTACTACTTCACCCTTTCTGTCCGAGTCCACTGTTTGGCTTCCACGATACCGTCAGTCTTCGTGACTATCGACTACCCGCTGTCATTAGGCCCTCACAGTTCTTGTCATGCCCGAATGCTGCCACTTCGATGTTCCTCGCAATAGTCGACTCGTTGCAGACGAACTTCCTCGTCGTCGTAGACGCCCTTCGTTTTAGACCGCTCTCTGTTCTTGACCGCAGCTCCGTTCTTCTACGCTCTCATGGCCTTCTCATGCTTCCTTATATAGTCTCTAACGGCTGTCTAGATTCGCCTGTTGGCCTAACTAGCGGCGGCCAAGTCTGTCTTAGCGGCAGTCAATAGACTGTCTTAGCGGCAGTCACATTTACTATTATGTCTGTATTAGCGGCAGTCAACAGGTAGGCGGTCAAGTTGGCAGTCAAGTCTGTCCTAGCGGCAGTCAACAGATAGGCGGTCAAGTTGGCAGTCAAGCCTGTCCTAGCGGCAATCAAATTGTCTTAGCGGCAGTCAAGTTGTCTTAGCGGCAGTCAAATTGGCCGCTATGTGCCTCGGTGCCTGCAGTGCGCTCGGCCCGTGTCTTCTTAGGCTGTCGGCTGAATGCAGCGGCGCGCACAAGGACGCCCAGACAAGCAGTAGGCTGTCATACCAGTCGAGGAGTCAACTTTCCTTACATTTCCTCCCCCAGCACAATATGGCAGCCTCCCGGCTGCTTAATAATGTAACAAAATACCACCTATACAACAAAATAGTTGCGTCCTGCGATTAATATAACATGTTATTCGTTATCTTTCACTATCAGCCTACGTTCTAAAAGCATTTAGTTACGCCACCGTCCGACAAATAATAACTACAGCGTCTCAAGTGTTCATAAGCAGCAGCTATATATATTATATATTTATATATATATATAGATATATATAATTCTCAAAACATTAACATAGAATCCAATAACAAAACTACAGTGTCCTAATCGTTCATAAGGCAGCAGCTATACACACATATATATATGTGTAAATATATATTTATATCTTTATATATGTATTTACATATAGTTCGCAATACATTAACGTAGAAGCTTAGCCCGAACGCATCGTCCTACTATCAAACAATGAACACGTCTACATAGGCATACGTCGCCCGTTATTCTACTATTAAAATCTAATTCTCTACGGTTTATTTTCATCTACATAATTAGTTCAGTTCCGAAATGGTTATAAGGAAATACACAGAGGCATATACTTCTACAGAGTTCCTTCGCCGTCCATGAATAAAACATCGTCCTCCTCGCTGTCGACGTAGTGAATCTCAGGAGCGGGTGGAGAGGGTGGCGAGGGTTCGATTCCTGCCACTGATGGTGCAGGCGGTCCTGGCCCAGGCGACAGGCGGCGCACTCTCTCAGTAAACTCTGGTCTGGCAGGAGGTGGGCTAAGACCACGGAAAATCCCTGCGATGAGAGTGTCTGACACAAAAGGGTATCGCTGGGAAGCCAGTTCTATAAAACGCGCCAGACTCATGAACTGGACTGAGGCCAGCGTCCATCGCGTCAGTTCTGCAATCTGATCTTCTTCAGCCCGTCTGGCGAAAAGATCTCCGTCAAGGTCTTTCTACACAGAACGTCATCTCTAATGTGAAGTTTCTCGCGCTGAAACCAATATGTTTTGATGATGCCATTCTCGTGCTGGATTTCCTCGAGTCCCGGTGGACCGTCGGGTTCCTCTAACCACCTCCTTACTATGCTAAGGTCGGGGTCCCTTTTCTGCGCTTCCGTCAATGTGATCGGTTCGGCCGAGACAGCAGTGTCGCTCATTTCGCTTTCCCCTACCTGCCGTTCTCCTTCTCGCGCCGCCGCTACAAGCAGTGCATCATCCTCAATTCCGCATTGGCGACATGGTTTTCTTGATAAGGCGTCCGCATTTCCGTGCTTAAGTCCCGGGCGATGCACTATTTCGAAGTCGAATTCTGCCAGACGTTCCAACCATCTTCCTTGTTGCCCGATTGGTTCTGGCGTCCTTTGAAGCCATTGCAAGGCCGCATGATCCGTTCTCAATGTGAAATGGCGGCCCAGGAGGTGCTGTCGAAATTGCCCGGTGAAGTATACTACAGCCAACAACTCTTTGCGCGTGACACAGTACCTCTTTTCAGCCGAGGACAGAAGACGACTTCCATATGCGATGACCCGCTCCATTCCATCTTGCTTCTGCGACAGAACTGCACCAATACCGTAGTCGGAGGCGTCGCAGTCCAGGATGTACAGCTCATTGTCTCTCGGCAGCCCTAGGACAGGAGCTCCGGTTAATAGCGCCTTCAGGTGGTCGAATGCTGCTTGACACGCGTCATCCCACTGAAACCGATGGTTCTTTCGCGTCAGGGCGAAGAGCGGAGTTGCAACCTTGGAGAATCCGTTGATGAACTTCCGGTAATACGAACACAGCCCCAAAAACGCCCGAAGTTCTCGAAGACTATTTGGTGTTGGCCAGGATACCACATCTCGTACTTTAGCGGGATCCACCGCAATTCCACTGGGTGTGACAATATGTCCCAGAAATGTCACGGTCCTTCTCATAATCTGGCACTTTGAGGGTTTTAGCTTGAGGTGTGCCGCTCGGAATCGTTGCAAGACGTCCCTCATTCGTTCGATGTGCTGTTCCGGATTGCTGGAGAACACGATAATGTCGTCGAGATAAACCAGACATGTCTCGAAGTTTAACCCGGACAGGACGACGTCCATTAGTCTCTGAAAAGTCCCGGGAGCGTTGGACAGGCCAAAGGGCATGACGCGCCATCTGAACGTTCCTCTTCTAGTAACGAAAGCTGTTTTGTCCGCGTCCGCCGAATTCATGGCCACCTGATGGTATCCGCTGCGTAGATCTAACGTACTGAACCAACACGCACCAGACAGCGCATCCAGACAGTCATCTACTCTTGGCAGTGGGTACGAGTCCTTTTTGGTTATTGCGTTCAGCTGCCGATAATCTATACAGAATCGAACAGACCCATCTTTCTTCTTGGCCAAAACCACGTTAGCCGCCCATTCGCTGGTAGCGGGTTCGATAATCTCATCAGACAGCATCTGTTGCAAATGTTCGTCTATTACTGCCTTGTACACGTGCGGTTGTCTGCGCAATGGCTGCCTGACAGGTGCTGAATTTCCCGTATCGATGCGGTGTTTGCAGACATCTGTTCGACCCAAATCACCCTCTCCTCTCGAGAATACATCAGAAAATTCCTCCAGCAGCTGTTGAAGGCCATCCCTGTCCTTTTTCGGCAATTCGGGAGAGACCTCCTTCATGAGTTCTTCCAGCAGCGAGGCCCTCAACGTACTAACCTCATTCTGTGTTGATGCGGGTGTTACTTCTACTTCCACAGGATGCAGGTTACCCAGGAACTGATCCTCTAGTAATTTCACTGGACGGTCGTTAAGGTTGATAATTCGTACTGGCATCTTCGCCATGTCGTCATCGAAGACCATCCTCGCCAGCCGAATGCCCGGTTCAATCTCTCTTGTCTCCGTCATCCAAGCCGACGCTATCTGGTTTGGGTTTCCGCCAACCGTTTTGCCCAAAACATCTTGCTGGGATCTTGGAGCGATGGTTATTTCCTCTGCGACTTGGATTCGCCTACACCAAGACTGTCCATTACCCTTGACCAAATTGATTCGATGGCGACCCACAAATAGAGCCCCGGTTCCGAATCCCAACCTACAGCGATGCTGTCGGAGCCAATCCATCCCTAGCATCACTTCAGTAACCTGATCGGAAATCAAGAAGGCTGTCTTAAGGTCTAGTCCCTTGCGGACCTTGAGAGGAACTTGCACTTCGCCCAACACCCGTATTCCAGATCCATTTGCTGCGAAAAGAGTTCGTGTGCTTCTTTGCCAAGCCAGACCGTGAACTATTGTAGAAGGCACAAGACTCACCTCAGATCCCGTGTCAATTAGGCACTGTTGGAAGTTACCGTTGATTGTCCCTTTGATGTATATAGCGTTCTTCGTGTCGCCATTGGTCGTGTGTCTGGTGTTGTGGTTGACAACTGCTTCGTCTGCTGCCGCCATGTTGACATTGTTCGGGTTCGGAGGTCTTCGCGCACGGCATTCTCTGGATATGTGCCCTGGCTTTTCGCAGTTATAGCAGACGATCGTCTTTCTCCTTGTCTGTGCGTCGGGAAAACGGCTCTCGGTGTGGGCGGTTGTTACCTGCGTCGGTTGTTTCCTTAGGTCACTCAGTTGCCTCTCGATCTTTGATTCCATCCATTGTTGCCATTGCTTCTGTGAGTCCTGTTGCGCTGCGAAGAAACTGCTCAGCTGTGCTTGAATCTGAGTATTGACGTCCACTTCTTGGGTACCTCTTACGCGATTATGTGGTCTTCTTTGTTCCTCTGGTTCTCGCATCCGTTGGTACGCATCCATCCGTAGAGCGATACGATAGGCCTCATCAAGCGTTCTCGGCTCTCTTTCGCGCACCTTCAAAGACAGTTCTCGGTCACGGAGCGCCTCTAGAAACGCATCACGGGCTATTATCTCTGTCGTCTCGCTGGATGGCACCGGATATGCCAATACTACTAACCGTCGGACGTCGTGCAGCAGGTCGCTCAAACTCTCTTCCATTCGTTGACGGCGGTAGTACAGTTGGGTTCGAAAAGTTTCCGCTTGACCTTCGACCCCATACCTTTGACGAAGTCTCTCAACCAGTTCCTCGTATGTGACGTCTGCTTTGGACCCATAGTCCCACAGTAGCTGCGTCGCCGCCTTCTCTAATGCACACCGTAGAAAATCAGTCCTATCCGCTGAAGACCACTGATTATGTGCTGCACATACCTCAAACTGTGTAAGGAACGATTCGAATGACCCGGTACCGTCAAATTTACCCGGCTTCATCGTCATCTTTCTGGAAGTGGCAATCGGGAGCATATCGACCTTCTCGTCGGTCCTCCTTTCCGTCGACTTCTTTTGTCTGCCTGTCGCTTCTGTTGCGTTCTCAAAATCGATGCTCTCCAGAAAACTTCTCGGTTCGCGTTCGGGTGTTCGCACAAGACCGGCAAACGGCACTGGTGTTGCGGTTATTCTTCCCGGTGTTGAACTTGTTGGCTGAACAGCTGCGGTGTCGCCCACATCTACCAATGAGTAGATGATCGTGTTGTTGTCGTCCATTCCGTCCATGTTTTCACGATGTTGAATGTGACCCCACTTCTGGTACCAATGTTGAGGACTTTTGTCGGGAGGTCGAATGGATGTCCTTAAGGCGTGTTTACGGCTTCCGCCGGTCGGCAGGAAGACTTATTGTACAGAATTGAACGACAAGTCACAGTTCTTTTTCTTTTCGTTTTACTATTCAGCTAACAAGTTCCTAAATTATACAGTGTAACGTAATTCTACATATATGTATATTTATTATGATATAATCACTCTACGCTCTACTACTTCACCCTTTCTGTCCGAGTCCACTGTTTGGCTTCCACGATACCGTCAGTCTTCGTGACTATCGACTACCCGCTGTCATTAGGCCCTCACAGTTCTTGTCATGCCCGAATGCTGCCACTTCGATGTTCCTCGCAATAGTCGACTCGTTGCAGACGAACTTCCTCGTCGTCGTAGACGCCCTTCGTTTTAGACCGCTCTCTGTTCTTGACCGCAGCTCCGTTCTTCTACGCTCTCATGGCCTTCTCATGCTTCCTTATATAGTCTCTAACGGCTGTCTAGATTCGCCTGTTGGCCTAACTAGCGGCGGCCAAGTCTGTCTTAGCGGCAGTCAATAGACTGTCTTAGCGGCAGTCACATTTACTATTATGTCTGTATTAGCGGCAGTCAACAGGTAGGCGGTCAAGTTGGCAGTCAAGTCTGTCCTAGCGGCAGTCAACAGGTAGGCGGTCAAGTTGGCAGTCAAGCCTGTCCTAGCGGCAATCAAATTGTCTTAGCGGCAGTCAAGTTGTCTTAGCGGCAGTCAAATTGGCCGCTATGTGCCTCGGTGCCTGCAGTGCGCTCGGCCCGTGTCTTCTTAGGCTGTCGGCTGAATGCAGCGGCGCGCACAAGGACGCCCAGACAAGCAGTAGGCTGTCATACCAGTCGAGGAGTCAACTTTCCTTACAGTAGCTATGACAAAACTTACAGTAATGTACAAGACTGAAACCAATACCAGTCTACCAGTCACTTTATAAAGTCTTTACTATCTAGGCTTGATTCTTTATTAATTTTAAACAATTTGGATTTTGAGCAATAAACTGACCAATTTTTGTATTTTGTCTCATTTTCTTTCAAATTAAATCAATTAGAAATAAAATGCTTCATTTTGGTCTAAAATTTTACATATATATATTTCAGGCATTGGGTATGTAGGTCTATAGCGCTCTTCCAATGAGCCCAGCACCTAATTGAATTTGACTAATATATGGGCCTATATACATAATATACATACATACATAATAATATATATCTATGTAGCCTATATACAGTGTTTTTTCTGTTTTTTAGGCCTAAGGTTGAGGAATGGAGGAATTGCAATAATCAAGCTTTGAATGAACAATGGAGGTAGCATTGGTGCACGGAGGCAGTTTTAAGGTCGAGCGTGGGACGAACACGTCACAGGTCACGAGTGTGCATGAAGCGCGAGAATGTTTGGAAAGGTTTTAAAAAAAAGCGAGATGTGGATCAAAAGCAATACCAAGATTGCTTAGGGGAAGCAAAGAGAAGATAAGTTAATTAATCGATAGGTGTATGGAAGGGTCAATGAGTTTCTTCATTAAATCAGGCACTGGCGGCGATCTTGTTTCACAGGTGGGGGGACACTGCAGAACTGGCGAAAAGAGTGTTGAACTGATCTGCTCAAAAAAGCGGTCAACAAATTTGACCAGTTTTCTGGAAAACCTTGACGACCTTTTTTGGGGTTTCTTGAAAAAGTGGGGGGACAAATTTATGGTGTGCCCCCCTGTTAAAGGTGAGAGGACTTGTCCCCCTCGACCCCCCCCCATGATCGCCGCTCATGAAATCAGGAAGGCCTAGGGTGATAAATTTTGTTTTGGAAGGGTAAACCTTGTGCTTAAAGACAGAGGCAATTGGATGACATGAGATAAGTAAGTAAGTAGCCTTTATTAGCACATGACATGCGCACATGCATATTAGGTTAATCAGATTAGGTTAGGCTAATCACGTTGAGTAATTTGTGACGGATATGGAAAAACAACTTAGGGAGCACAGGCGTTATTTGTGGAGTACGGTAATCAATATTATATATCCAGGGCTGTAGTGGTAAAATTAGAGGTGAGTAGGCCTATACGCTACCGGTTAGTTTTCCGAAACAAATAAGAGGTGAGGAATGGAGGAAGGGAGGGACAAACCCCCTCGTGCTACAGTATTTTGTGAGTATACGCTACAGTATTTTAATGTAAATAAATATCAGTCTTGTTGTCAAGACCTTAAACCTCAAGACCAAGACCAAGACCAAGACCTTGAACCTCAAGACCAAGACCAAGACCTTGAACCTCGAGACCAAGACCAAGACCAAGACCTTGAACCTCAAGACCAAGACCAAGACCAAGACCTTGAACCTCAAGACCAAGACCAAGACTTTTAAAAACGAACTCGAGTGCACTCGAGACCAAGACCTTGGTCTCGAGGACAACAAGACTGATAAATATAAATATTTTGTGAGGTGAGTGTATACGGTCTTTAGAGGTATACCCTCGATTACAGCCCTGTATATATCTCTTAATCCATGTAACGCTACACGCAGATGTGGCCCATCATGTGGGTAGGCCTAAATCATTTTTATTACACCAGGCCAGTGCTTTTTTTCAGGCGCGGAACGGCGTTCCGGCACCTTTTTTCAGTTACTAAGAAATTATTTATTTATTTTAATAATAAAAACAATAATTTAGTTATTTTAATTTAATTTCAGTGTTTTGAACTGTTTTCAATGTTTATTGAGACCCATCTCAACCCCCACTCCCGTTTTTCTCGGGATTTTAGCCCGCCCATAATTTTTCCATTCCGGTGTCAAGAAATAGAGTAACCCCCATACAGGTATATCCCCTTAGCAGAATGGAGTATCCGGGCGGATGAATGTGAACAGGAGGGACAATCCCCCTCGTGCAAAAGTATCCCCATGAGTCGTACGAAATTATCCCCCCGTCAAAAAGTAGGCCTATCCTCCTGCAACATAATTACAAATTGTGCGATTTAAGTGGGTTTAGAACTACAGCAGTCGTGGTCATGGGCAAAGTCAGGGTATACGCGGGTATACGGCGTGTACTCACTTCTAGAGACTTATCTCACAAAAATATTTGTACGCACCTCTAATAACTGTTTCGGAAAATTAACCGGTATCGTGTACTCGCCTCTAATTTTACCACTACAACCCTGGGCAAAGGCATAGGCCTACGCTACTTATTGACGTGCGTGGGCAAATAATCCAGTGAAGTCAATGATCTTCTCATTACTCTTTCTCTACTCTATACTCTATTTACCCTTAGGCAAGTTGTGACATTGATGTCGGTCGATTCGTATCAGTCGGTACACCAGCAAAAGGAGCAAGACAAAATATCAGCAGTCACAAACGACAGTGTCATGAAAAGAGACTAAGGCGCTAATTAGGTGAATATCAAACTCGCGCTTGATATCGGTAACTCGCGCTTGATATCGGTCGATTCGTATCAATAGATACACCAGCAAATGGCAGCAAAGCCAGTGAAGCTATATAGTTGAGGCAATGAACCAACTTCAACGACTCTTGTGTTCTTTGTGGTGTTGTAATCTCACCCAAATTAAACAATGTCTATTCGCATAATTAGTTTCGTGAAAGGGCTTGTTGCGATGGATGTGCCTAAAACGAGGATGACAAATATCACAAACGACAGTGTCATGAAAAGGGACTAAGGTGCTAATTAGGTGAATTTGTATAGCTCGCGCTTGATATCGGTCAATTCGTATCTCGGCAAACCTCGGCCGACAATTGCGTCTGCTCTACACAAGGCACCTAACCACATCGCGGAACCTACATGTCAAATTCCTCCCCTGCCAGCAGCTGCCTATCCCTTTGAGATTGCTTCCAGTTTTGCCAGACTCCGGTCAGCCTTCAGAAATGCGAAAATATCTTGAGAAATGTTTCAACGACAAGGTAATGCTGTCTTTCCCCAAAATCCCTCATAAGAGAAGGGGAATAAAGCCACTTTCACATGTGGTTGTTCTTCCTACTGTTACTTCGGTTTGATTTGCTCTGAACATTGCTTAGAACACTTAGAGTCACTTGTATTTGGATTTTGCTTACAGCATAGATTTATCAATTATACGCATTTTTCAATAATACCTTATACCTGTGAAATTTTTATCCCCCGGGGGATGATTTTACACGATGGGGGATAGAAATGGTTTATCTCCCGGATAGTCTATTACGGTAGATTCCATCCGGGGGGATAAATTTATTCATCCCCCCGGATAGTTTTAGGACGGATAGTCTGTCACGCGACACCTGAACCTATGTTGTTCCGTTCCGGAACCTTTTTTTCCAGGAAAAAAAGCACTGCACCAGGCTGATGCTAGACCATGTCTAGATGACAGATGAAGTTTTTTTTGTATAAGGTTACACTCGGATTGCAAGTCGGACTTCGATTTTTAAGGCCGATTTTTAACAACTGTTCAGCGAACTTTATGCTGATCAGTCAAATCTTCAACTGATGCTCGAAAGAAACTGCTACTTCTCTATCCAGAAATTAGGGTAAAATGGGTTTCTCGTAGATGTCTCGGTTTTTAGTGTGCACTTATATTTTGTGTAACTTCACGCTGCGTTTGTGCAACTGTTCGTGTGTTATGACAATGGCTAGAGTTTGAATTCTTGCGTGTTTGCATCAGGGAAACATTCTTACCAAAAATCAAGTGTATTGTCAATAATTACGTTACAGGACTGGATGCTTAACCTCATTGTCTAGAAATGACTTATAATGTAAAATCTATGACAATCTATGGTAATTTTATTGATGGCATTTATTTAACAAATAACAACGTATTATGTATGTATGTATGTATGTATGTATGTATGTATGTATGTATGCATGTATGTATGTATGTATGTATGTATGTATGCATAGGCGTAATTTGTGGGGGGTACGAGGGGTACCCGTACCCCCCACTTTTTGAACTGGGGGGTACTGTACCCCCCACTTTTTAAACAATGCCAATCAATATTTTATTATTGTGTCTTCCCAGAGAATGCAATCTCCGCCAAAAGTATGAAAGTGCTTAGATACATAGGTAAATCGAGAGCCAAAATTAATGCCTGTGGCAGAGAATATGTTCAAAATGGTTATCATGCGAAAAACGAAAGTGGAGAAGAAATTATTGGTACCCCCCACTTTTTAGACCAAGGTATTGGTACCCCCCACTTTTTAGGCTAAAGTTACGCCCCTGTATGTATGTATGTATGTATGTATGTATGTATGTATGTATGTATGTATGTATGTATGTATGTATGTATGTATGTATGTATGTGTGTATGTATATTCGTTTATTGAGTAAACTGGTTGTCATACGCATACCGCAACCAGGAAGAGCAACCATTGTGCGTATCGTATAAATAGGATACAAGTAAATGAATTAACATGACAGGACCCTCGAATAAATTTCACAGTCATAACAGAGTTTGAAGCATTGTGCGTATCGTATAACTAGGATAAAAGTAAATGAAACTGGACGCGTTTGGTCGACATGAACCGTGATTTTCATAATACAAATTGGGGCATTTTGTCCCCCAAAAGACCATCAGTTTTATGATACAATATCATGTGTAAGATAATGGTGCTATTGAGGTGTTCAGATTAAACTGGAATATATCTAACAGTTCGAAATAGTCGCTGTTTGCTTTGATGCTCGACCTGGTAACTCCTACTATAGTTTCAAAAATTAACAAGGTTTTTTCAGAGAGTAGTCCAAACGACGTCCAAGTCCAGAGAGCCATATCAAGAGAGGAGGCAGAGCAGCTGTTAGGCCTAAGGCGGTTGTCATTTAGGGCAAGAAGAATTGGAAGGGAGGCCTACTTGAAAAGGTACGTGAGACTTCAGGTTTGAGTGGAAAGCCCGGGGTAATCGTAATTTCCAACTTCTAAAGCGCCACTCGGGGGTGATAGATAGAGGAACATGAGGAGGAGGATAGACGGCGAGTTGCAGTGATGATGGAGGAACCGAGATTCTGCGGAATTCAGAAGGTACATCAGAGGGTATATCGTTCATATGGCTCGGCTTGAGAATTTGAGATGAGTAGTGACAACTGGTCGTGAGTAGTGACAGAGGGTCGAGAAAGACTGAGATAGGATGATCGGGACAGCAGATGATAGAAATTACTGGAGAAAGACGATCATGGTGCCAGAGGTGTCTACACCATAGAAACCTTGGAGCAAATGCTCCATCCAAGAAATGGGGGGGGGGAGATCTGTCAGTGTGTATGCCACAATTTTAGGGGGAAGGAAGGGGAAGAACAGAGGGAAGGGGAAGTTGCTCCAATGACTTAGGGGGGATAGACGCCAGGGCTGTAGTCGAGGGTATACGCGGGTATACAGCGTATACTCACCTCAGACTAGAGACCGTATAGGCCTACTTACCTCACAAAATATTTATATTTATTTATATTAAAATACTGTAGCGTATAGGCCTACTCACAAAATACTGTAGCGTATACTCACCTCTAATTTGTTTTGGAAAACTAACCGATATATGCGTGTACTCACCTCTAATTTTACCACACAGCCCTGATAGACGCCCCTGCATGGTGCGACCAACCTTCGGAGCGAAGAGGGCTTAAGATAAGGCAAGACTATCTACGGACATAAGGTCCAATGATGCACAGGAAAGTCCTTATTTAGTGTCGAACAGTGCCGGCTTTAGGAATAGGTTACCGTTAAGCGATATATAGCGCTATAAGCTGCTGCCTAGAGCGGCATTTCCAAGGGGCGGCAAATTCCGGCAAAATCAAAAAGGAAAAGTATATTTTTCTTGAAATTAACTATTAAATATAAAAATAGAACATTTTTTTTATCTTACAACATTGAAAACGTCGTTTTCAAAACGATTTTAAATAAATGATTGATCAGTATTTATGAGTAAGGCCTAGGCCTACTTTTCTGTCCTTGCGACACAAAAACTGTCTGCTGGGTCATGTCGTCGAGTTAAAGTTGAGGCGGAGCTCTCTGATGGAGGAGAAATACATTGCAATCAATCAATCAATCAATTCGTTTGTTGCAATAATTCCCGTTGTAAGTAAGTAAGCAAGTAAGTAAGTATATTCTTTATTAAACCAGCTGCCAAACAGCACTGTGGTGAACAACATCTGTTAAATCACAAACGCAACAGGATTACACAGACTTTAAAAACATTGATAGCAAATGCGATTAAATCAGTTAATTATAATTATAAAGAAATATCGCTGAATAATTATGTTTGCTGAGTAAAACCATGGCACGAGGAAAATAAACACCATATTTAATATCCGGTTAAAAGTGAAGAGGCACGACATCTGTGGGTAAGGAAGCAACCGGATATACAATTTTGTTTGCACAAGTTTTCATTCTTTTGATCTTTGCTAGACATACTTTGGTGGCGCAACATTTTGGTGGTTGTTATGTCAACTTGCAGTTAAAGAGAATGGAAACTATTCGGAAGAAAATAGAGAACGTAACGCGTTGTCTAAAACAGAACACAGCTGAAGCCAGTGCGATTGACGAATCAAGTCTAAGCCGATATGGTCTTCGAGGTAAGTCACAGTTGATGTATTTGTTTTAACACACAAGTCAAATATGCTGACGACTCATATTTATTAGTTGGTTCCTCGCACCTGCACACTGCCTTAACCCCTTGCCTGGGGAATAACCTATGCGTTTAACAACCAGCTCCTGGGGAATAAATTTAGCTGAAAACATAATTTTGTATGATGCTCTTTAACTTATTAGTTTCAATAGTATCATACTAGTATTAGTTTCAGTTTTTACTACTAAATCAAGAGTAAATAAGTGAAAATGTTCAAAAAGAGACTTATTGTCACTGTTCAGGACAAATATTTGTTGTAATTTAGCGTGATAATCCTTGAAACATAGAACAACAAACTCTTAGTGCAACATCAAACGTATGCTACTGTTCGTGTTGTAGTCGCTATCTAAGCTATTGAGTTCAAATTCTGAATCATCTAATTCTGAATCTGAAGTGAATTATTGTCCGTAAATATTTCTGCCAAAACTTCCGTTGATGTTCGCTTACGACCTCTTGATGCCATGGTTTTACTAAACGAAAATTTACTAAACAACATCTAAAGTTGTTGACACTAGAAAGTTGTCAACAAACCGCCTTTACTATTGGATAACTCTTGTCCTACCCTAGAATAACTAACCTATAATAATTTCAGAACGACAGCATAGCTAATCTAGAACAATTTAGTCTTGTACGACGTATTTATTCGTCAGCGAAAATCAATAACGTGCTTGACGTATATATACGGCTTCCCCAGCAGCCGGAAGGCTACGCTATGACGTATATATACGGCTTCCCGAGGCAACGGGTTAAAAGAATTTGAACATATCACAGTCTGGGTGGCAAAGAACAATGCCTCAAAAACTAGGGAGATTGTCTTCTTCAAAAAGGGAAACAAGAGGAAAGAAGCAATCCCACAGGTCATACCAGGTGCCGAACGGGTCGTTACAATCAAGATCCTAGGCGTAACTCTCTCTTCGGATCTAGGGATGGAAACACATCTGGACAACATGCTCGCAACCAGCTCTTCTTCTCTATATGCATTAAGAGTTCTTCGCTCTCACGGTCTCTCATCTTCGTCCCTGCATGATGTCACCAAGGCGACTGCTGTTGCTCAGATCTTTTACGCCTCTCCTGCATGGTGGGGTTTCACCTCCCAGAAGGACAGGGACAGGATTGAAAGTTTAATCAACCACATGATCCGGCCGGGTTTCCTGCCTGTGGATGCTGCCAATGCGGCACGCATGGCCGAGGCATCTGATGACAATCTTTTTAAGGCTGTTTGTAATGATCCCAACCATGTCTCTGGGCTGCGCTTTCCACGTCCTCGGTCGCTCATCTACTCCTCGTCTACCGACTCAGTCTGCGTTTACGGCTACCGATTTCTTGGACTTCTTCCAGTCTAAGATTGACTCTACACGTCAGGCGACTGCTAGTGCTCCACCACCATCATTTCTACCCACGACCTCTTCGCTTTCAGCCTGGGATCCTCTTCAGTTAGCTACCATCCGTCAATTAGTTCTGGATTTCTCCTCTAAGTCTTGCGAACTGGACCTGTTACCTCCCTTTTTACTTAAAGAGTTCATAGATGACTTTGCTCCGTTTTTGCAATTAATTTGTAATTCCTCTCTGGCCCAGGGTTCTATTCCGGTCTCTCATAAGCAGGCTGTTGTCTTTCCATCCATCAAGGTCTGGATCCCAATTCTCCCGCTAACTTTAGGCCCATCTCTAACCTCTCCTTTCTTTCTAAGCTCCTGGAAAGATGTGTTGATTTTCAACTGGTCCACTACCTCGACTCTAATTCCCTCATGCCTCCATTTCAATCTGGATTTAGGAAATCTCATTCAACTGAAACCTTACTAATTCGGCTTCTAGCAGATGTTTTTCAAGCCTTGGACCGTGGTCATGTCACCTTGCTAGCTCTGTATGACATAAGTGCAGCCTTTGACACTGTAGACCACTCTATTCTCCTAAACCGGCTATCTATATCTCGGCTATCTATATCTTTTGGTATCACTGACAGTGCTCTCTTATGGTTCCGCTCTTTCCTCTCTGACAGATCCATCTCTGTGGTCTTTGGAACACATCGCACTCCTTGGGTTACTATCCCCTATTGTCTTCCTCAAGGCTCTGTTCTCGCTCCATTGCTCTTCATACTCTATACTTCGGACCTCGAGGGGATTTTACAGCCGTTTGGAGTATCATCCCACCAGTATGCGGATGACACCTAATCTCTGCTGCATGGTCCGGCCTCCTCTGCTGTCCAAATGGTTGAACGCACCTTAGCAGCCTCTTCTGCTCTTGATGCTTGGCTTTCTTCTAATCGCTTGCGGCTGAACCCTGATAAAACTCAGTTTATCTGGCTCGGTGGTCGCCTCCAACTCAGCAAGATTGATTTTGAATCTCTTCATCTCAGGTTCCCCCTCATTCAGTTCTCCTCCTCTGTTCGTGACTTGGGGATTGTCCTTGACTCTACCCTCTCCTTCACTGATCAAGTTAACCTTTTATCGCGATCTTGCTTTTATCATCTACGCCAGCTTCGATCCATCCGCAGGTGTCTTTCGGTCCATGCTGTCTCTACACTGGTCCACGCCTTGATCTGCACTCGGGTTGACTTTGGTAATGCTGTGTACACTGGCCTTTCCTCCTCCAATATGCACAAACTTCAGTCTATCCTCAATGCTTCTGCTCGGCTTATAGGTGATATTCCTAAGTTTGCCCACATCTCTGCCTTTATTCGTGACTCCCTCCACTGGCTTCCTGCCCAACAGAGAATTCAGTTCAAAACCATCACCCTCGTGCGCAACTGTCTCACTGGGTCTGCTCCGTCTTACCTAATGAATTTCTGCACCCCGGTGTCTTCCCTGCCTGAGAGGGCCTCCTTGCGATCCTCGGCCCGTGGCCTTATGGTTGTTCCGCGTATGCACTCTTCCACGGCCCAATCCAGGAGCTTTGCCTATGTGGGTCCTTCAGCCTGGAACAGTCTTCCCCAAACCCTCTGCCAGGAGCTTCTTGTCCTCTCTCCTCTTCAGTTCTATAGACGCTTGAAAACCTTTCTTTTTGCCAGTTTAGGCAGTGATGCGGGTCGAGAGCGCCGCTGATTTGAGTGGCGCTATATAAATGTTCAATTACAATTACAATGTCCTTCGGGGCCTGATCCCCCCTCCTCATAGTACCGGTGGTCATAATCTTCGCACTAGATCTCATAACTTCTCCCTGGCGCACAAAGATGACCGCAACTACATTTCACGCATCCTTTATAAGAATGCTTATTGACAATTTCATGCATGAACCCCTGTACTCTTGGCCCTAGAATTTTTCTGTTATAGTCTAGTTTGTCTAAGTTGTGTCTGTGTCAACTTAATGTTTGAATAAACAAATTTGATTGATTGATTGTAAATGTAAATGCTTGTTTATATGGCACCTCTTCAAGAAACCTCACCAGAGATGTTCCGACTGAACTATATAAATTATAGGTCGTGATCGAATTGAATGGTCTTCAACTGCTTACGAAATATAGGCATAGATAGTATCATAGTAACTAGTGTGACACCCATTCAAACGGGCAGCGGCGGTGAAGGGCCTCAATTCATTGAGAAGTGGTCGCTAGCAAAATACGTACAGTTACATTTAATAGATGCTCATGTCGCAGATTGCATGGGACCGATTACGGCAAAGCTTTCATGTTGCATTGTGGCTGTACGCGACGGGGAACAACCAGATTACCCTATGTTGCATAACGCAGAGATCTGTGACCAGGTAATGATGACACTGGGGTAATCCTGCAGTTTGGGTACTTTAATTAATTGTTTACTTTTATAGTGGCTTGTTATCAGCAATTGTGATGATTGATGAAATTATAACTGAAACTAGAAGCTGGATGGGGTCATCCTGAATCCCCGAAACCCAATTCCCCGAAAACACTAAAAAATACACAACAGCCCTATTTCCCGAAAACAGTTTTATAGAAAGCAGTCAAAATCCCGAAAACTATTGAAATATTCTCAAAATTAAATTGTAATGTTTGAAATGTAACACCGTGTCTAAAAATGAATTGTTGAAGTTTGAACTCTTACAGACTTCAAAATTTGATTTCGGGGATCTGGCCAAAATTCGATTTGGGGATTCGCTACACACCCAGCTGGATGATTGATGAGCATATTACATAATAAATTTGTCTTTGGCATATGCCATATATGGGCAATGCAGTGACACACATGCATCATCACATAGTAAGCATTTCACGGGTAAGCATTTCACCTTTTGCAATGATTTTTGAGTACTGTTACTATTTGAGAAGAAATCTTGCTAAGACCTGAAATCACAGAACACTTTAGTTTATGACAGAATGCTTCATTTGACAGCTTAAGATGTAGAAAAAGAAAATTAATACCTACTGTAAGTTGTCTCAAGTGGACTTTACTTCCTTATGTTTTTATATTGTATATAAAAACATAAGGAAGTAAAGTCTTGTTTTATTCTTTTGCATCTTTGACTTTTTGTTTTTTGTTTAGAAATTGTGTTGAGGCCGTATCAGCTGGAGGGAATTCAGTGGATGATTGCAAGATACAAGACTGGGCTGGGATGTATCTTGGCAGATGAAATGGGTCTTGGCAAAACATGTCAGGTTAATATTTCCAAAGTATTTCTCCATTTTTTAAATGTACGTTGGCTGCTACTTATTATGTGTTTAGAATCAGACATGTTTGGTTTCATAATTCCTGTTCTTCAGTAGGGCTTAACCGATTTTGGTTTTTCTGCCGATTCCAGATACCGCATAGGCCATTATTTGCGGATTCTGATTCCGTTTAGTAATAAATCTATACACTTAAGACCTAATTCCAAGTTAGTCATCATTGACTAATGGCTTGGAGTCAGCCTGTAATGCAGGTGGTAAGATGGAAAAATAGCCAGTCAGTCATCCCTTTCATATACTGCCGTATATTTCAAAACAGAAGTGAGCATGCTGAATTGCATTTGGTATGCAATTCTCATTATGCCATTCAATATGCAGTTTAAATGAATTACTGATTGCTCGAGTTATAAGTTATTGTAATTATAACCAAACATTTATATAGCACCACTCAAATCAGCTGTGCTCTCGAACCGCATCACACCAGCAAAAAGAAAGGTTTTCAAGCGTGTATGGAACTGAAGAGGAGAGAGGGCAAGAAGCTCTCTTGGCAGAGGGACTGGGGAAGACTGTTCCAAGCTGAGGGACCCACATAGGCAAAGCTCCTGGATTGGCTGTGGAAGAGTGCGTACGCATAACAACCATAAGGCCACGGGCCAAGGATCGCAAGGAGGCCCTCTCAGGCAAGGAAGAAACTGGGGTGCAGAGATTCTTTAGGTATGATGGAGCAGACCCCGTGAGGCAGTTGCGCATGAAGGTGAGGGTTTTGAACTAAATTCTCTGTTGGGCAGGAAGCCAGTGGAGGGAGTCATGAATAAAGTTGCTGGTAAAGGTCACATTGTACTTTCAGCATGTACATTCAGCATATTAATTTTACTAATAAACATGACTCATGATAGTAAAAAACAGACTTCTTAACTAGACTTGCTAGTGATAATTCAGTAGAATTTCTAGTGCATTAACATGTGTTAGGATCCTTTTGTATTATAGCTAGAGTTGCCATGTGTCCTATAGTTTATTGTGGTCATGCTATACAAGTTTTGAATTAGCAGATTTATGTAAAAGGGTGCTTTTCAAATTGCAGACAATCTCATTTCTTCTCCATTTGTATGGAAGTGAAAGAAACATTTTGCCATCTCTCATCTTGTTACCTTTGTCTGTTACTTCCAACTGGAAAACTGAACTAAAAAGGTAAAATCACAGTTCATATCAGTTTCACTTTGCTTCCATCATCAGCATGCTGTCATTTTTTTATGTCAGCCATTGACTTTTGCTAAGTCAAAACTTTGTAGTTACTTTATCTGAAGATGCACATAGTTAGTGCAATAAATAAGTAAACATGCTTAATGTTTGACCTGCATACGTTGCTAGGTTTGCACCAGAGATCAAGTTCATTTGCTACATTGGTGGCAAAGAAGAACGAATCGAACTGAGACAAAAGATCAAGAGCAAATCTCGTTTCTCAATTATCCTGACAACATATGAGGTAGTGTGATCTTTGAATTCATTTAAGTATATCGTGACAGTTGCAAATTTGCAGTGTCAACTATACTTAACATTTCAGTGATCATCTGAGTATCTTCAAGTATAATGTTTCTGAAGATGTTGATGCTGTCCATGTTTCTAGGTATTTATGTGCTGTATATGTGCAGTGATTTTTTCATTCTGCTAGCCATCAAGAATTTCAGATTTATTTTTTATTTATTCCGGATATTTCTATAGCGCCTCTTGAAGTCAACTACTACTCAGAGGCGCTCCCGACTACAGCATTTGATACTGTGTCGGAGTTTTCACGCCGAAGCGCCACGAGCAATTGCGAGTGAAGGACTTGCCCAAGGTCCGTACGCAGTGGCTAGAGTGGGATTCGAACCTGCAACCCTCCGGTCACAAGGCGCCGAACTTACCACTGAGCCACCACGCCCCACAGATGTATGATGTACAGTTAAATCTTCTTAACATGCAAATGTGCAAATGAAAGAACGTGCTAATCATCTCTGCACTGGAAAATTGTAGTATTTTGAAATCTTCTTTGCAAGAAGATGTCAGGAGCACGTAAATGGGAATACATACTAATCATCTGTACACTGGAAAACCTTTAGCATATGCACCATATCTCTAAAGGTCTGCCATTAAAGCTTTGCATATCCCATTCAACAAGATGAAGAAATCTCTGAAGACGGGAAATTTACAATCATCTCAGTATATGAAAGGAAGAAGATCCTCAGCATTGCACAAATTACGGAGGTGTTAGTGATAATGTTCTCACCAAATTGATGCAAGACATTGTGTGATGAAATTATAAACGACAGCATGTGGTATGATGGAATTTGGAGAACTATGCTAAGTGTAGTTGAATTACAACACATGATTCTGGATTGTGATATATTCTTGGAAGATTAATTGATGTCCCTGTGCAAGTCAACAACTGCATCAGAACAGAGGCATTCACATTGCACTGAATGGTGCATTGGACTTTTTGAGATAGCCATGTTTTGGCACTTTTGAGATGTTTTTTAAGACGGCACTATATAAATGCTCAGATAATAAACAACACTTTATGTAACACCTTGTCCAGAACAAACTATTCAGAAGCGCTCAGGTATCTTCGATAGTTTTAGACAGATCTTTAGAAATATTTCAACATCTGCTTGCTTATAAATATACAATGATAAACTGAAATACTGTGCATAACAATCCACTAAATTGTCATTTTATTAAATTGTCGTGTGCTATTGTCTTGTGCTGTCGGCTCTAGGAGCCCTAGCGATCGTCATGACACACAGTCTCCTTTGCCGTCTTGCTACTACCCCAGTAGCCCTTGAGTCGCGCTCCGGCCTGGGAGTCCCACCATCAGCGCTCCGGCCTGGGAGTCCCACCATCAGCGACCATCGGCGTGGTTTGGTGTGTCTCATGACGGTTTTCTTGGCATGTTAACAGGGGTGGTTTGCCATTGCCTTCCCCTGGTTTTGCCTGCCGTGCCCGTTCGTTCCCCTTCCTTTGGAAGGGTACCAACAGTTCCCCTTCCTTTGGAAGGGTACCAACAGTCCGCACCACGTGAAGGTGGGCACGGAGGACTTTGGTTCACCAGCCCAGGTCGGATCCGAGTCTACGCTCATGAGAGACGTCAGTCAGGTCGCCTCCCTGCTTTACTCTGCAACAGAGTGACTGGTGAACCTGTGCTATTACAGCTTTAATATATTTTCTATATATTTATTAAATGTGACTTAACTAGATGTACTGACAAACTATTTCTTGTCGCAACCTGGTATATTATGTATACAGATTTAGCTGTTCAATCTGATATCGGTCATGTGTAGTTGTGTACCCTAAACAACTTCCAAACAACTGCTGATGGTCGGCTAAGACGAACCGTGAAATGGACTGTCGACGAATGGACTATTGGTCAGATGGATGAACTGATCAGATGGACAGGCTAACAGATGAAGGGGCTGGTGGTCAGGTGGATGGGTGGTCGGACAGACTGACGGTCGGATGAATAGACTGATGGTCAACTAGGACAAACTGATGGTAAAATGGATGATCAGACTGATGGTCTGATGAAGTGTGGATGGACTGACAGTCAGCTAGACAGGCTGACAGTCAGATAGGGGAACTGATGGTTGGATGGGCAGACTGAGAGTTGGGGAGGCTGATGGTCGAATGGACGAACTAATGGTTGGATGGATTGATAGTTGGACAGATGGATGTATGGATTTAGTTGGACATTAGATTAATTAATTATTTCTGCATTAGTCCATTTACGCCCTCGGTTTAACGTGTTGTGTCCAATAACTTGCCCCAATGACTTCTTGTTAATGGGTCTGCACTGTAATTAAATTAGGTTAGGGTTTCTGCAGACATACAGATAATTTTTCATGAAATGTCTTGTTTGAAAGCTCTGCTTGAAAGATGAGGATTTCTTGTCTGGGTTGGGCTGGCATACACTGGTTGTGGATGAGGGACATCGTCTGAAGAACCGGCAATCCCAACTCCATCTGGCACTTCGCAATGTAAGTCAGTTTCTATGCTATATATGCTAATGCACATTCAGGTAAAGTTACAAGCAACATAAAATGAAACAAGTTTCGGACCTAAAGACGGCGGCCTCCATCAAGTCGTCGAACATTATGAGGGCCGGTATCATAATTTATTATAAAACAACATAAGCTGATTTTGGCCACTTCTCTGTGGTCAAAAGTATTTTTATTTTTCAGCCAAGTCCAAAAAATAATGCTGTAGTTCAGCCAGTGGGTTGAACTACAGCATTATTTTTTGGACTTGGCTGATTGTAAAGGCTTTCAAAACAAATTCTTTGACTAGGCAGATGTTTTGGCATTGGGAACACAGCGACGCTAACGAACCTTATGTGTACCGATGTCATCACTGATTAGAAGAAAAAAAGCTAATTTTGGACTAAATTAATTTATTTATTAGCTTGTCACTGTTGCTATAAGTTTACCTGATGAATGGCTACATTTAGCAAGTTTTCATTATATTTTATTCGTTTCATGAAGTTTTTTTTAAATTTTAAATTTTATAATTTTTATTTAAAAAAATAATTCGTATATTTATCGACTTAGATTAAACACTTGAATTGATCAGCTTTTAAGACAGAATATTGTTGAGGAATAAACAATGAAAAAATTATATACTTTAATGTCTATACTTCGAAAGATTTTATATGTTTGCATTCTTATGAACCAAAACTGTGAGAATTTGGTGCCACAAGTTTGTCTTTTGTACTTTGTTGATATTAATCTTGAACTGTGCAGCAGTTTATCAATAAATGTTTAAAATTATTGTCCATTAATCCAAGACAGTCAAGAAGTTTACCACAGGTTCCACATTCACCTCAATATTTTAAATTAGAACTTCTTAGAAATACATCATGACATCTGTAAACTGAGGATGACAATCCTTGCGTGTGCCAGTTGTGACTGCTCTAGTTGTCCAGCATTGCTTACTTACTGATGAATATTTTGTTCGTAATGAATTTTAAGGTCATTTATGCTAGTGTATAACCAGCGTGTAGATAGTGTCTATGATTATATGATTAGGTTTCTGGTGAAGATGCATTATGCAAGTTTACAATGATAAAATTTACAATTTAAATATTACAGTTTATGGCTCTTAGTTTACACTTTTGTTAATAATGTTCTTTTTCTGACAGTTTAACATTGTTCATCGTATTCTTCTAACTGGGACGCCGGTTCAGAACAACCTTGATGAGCTCTATTCACTACTTAGTTTTGTCCAGCCAGACGTCTTTCGGTTGAAGTATGCGGATGAGTTTATAGAGACTTACAAAGATGTTATCTCTAGTTCAGATTCAGGTAAGATGCCTAATGTCTTTCATGTCTTGTATCAGTCATGTTTTAACGCCGTAACGTTCCCAGTGGGATTATCACTGGTACATGTATGCGGCACGGTGGAGCTATCGGTAACACGTTTGGTCAATGATCATGCGGTCGCCGGTTCGACTCCGTGCAACGACCCTGGGCAAGTTGTTTGCGCACACCGTGCCTCTGCCACCAAGCAGTATAATTTGGTACCGGCGTAAGCTGGGAAGTAAACGGCAAGTCCTGTGATATCACTGGCCCCGTGTCCAGGACCTTGGGATTCGTCCATTGCCGGCTCAAGGGCTTAGAAAAGGAGATGAGCGCCTCACCTACGTCCCACTTGCGGATATGGACTGAATTTACTTTTTTTTACTACATGTATTCATATGGTCATAGTCCAACAATGATTTTTGCCCTGTGATATGTGCACTGTCCATTTTGATGTTCACAGTTGCCATTTTACAATTTGGTGAATTAATTTGGTGCAGAAGGATACTTACTGTTCTTATTGATCTTAAACAACTGAACGACAGAAAAATTTTATAGTGCCTTTTTATAGAAAAAGGAAATGTCTTTTACGCCTAAACAAGTAATGCCGTTATGCACACAACTAGTGTTGTAGTGAAAATTGAATATTAATGTAATAGACTTCAAAACAAAAAGTAAGTGCCAGTACTTTTCGTATATATCCTGTGTGATGTTAGGAAAACTGTAAGAATTTGGTGTAGGTTTTCTTAATCATTTTCAATTGTAACTGCTCAATAAAGACAGTGCCACTCTGTTCCAGTTAGAGATCTGTATTTCAGGTGCAGGATTATAATTAGGCACATGGTATCTTGTTACTTGCCTGCAGTAACTCCTGGTGTGACAAGAGTAAGCAGTCTAAATGTTCTGGGAGTCCTGATTTCTGAAACCCTTAGTTTTGAGTAGATTATGCAGTAAGGCAAAGCAGTCTCTATATGCATTACGCATTATTTCTGCACATGGCCTGTCTGGAGTTAAACTCTATGATGTTGTACGAGCCATAACGGTTGCCAGACTGTTGTATGCTGCTCCGGCATGGTGTTTTTTTTTCAGGGTAACAGGATAGAAATAGACTTCAATCGTTGATGAATAATATGATTCGACTGGGTTATCTCCCTAGTGATAACCCGACTTTTGATTACTTATGTAGCAAAACTGACTCCTGCCTTTTTCTGATGTTTTGAGTAACCCGGGACATGTCTTGCATGAATTATTACCACCTATAAAGAACACTGGATATACCTTATGGCCAAGAACTCACAATCGGACATTACCTAAGGCTGATGGTCAAATGAGAAAGACTTTTTTGATTAAGATTGAGATGCTGTATATGTTCTAAATGTTTTTAATTGTTTGACATGTATGTAAACCAGAGTGCTTTATGTCAACTAGTCAAATAAAGAACATACTTACTTACTTACTTACATACGATACCTGGTAAACAGGTTCACATTTACAGGAATTGAACCTGGCATCCTGTGGCCACAGATATGCAGCAGTCTGCTTCACATCAATATTCCATCATCAATAGGTCATCTGGACTTCTGTTAGTAGCTTCCTGGCCATGATGGGAAAGCTACCGGCAAAGTGCATTGAATCTTGCCACATTTGAAGTCCTCCTCATCTTCTACCATCTGTGGGACAATGCTTGGTTTGGGCTCTGTATGCTGCAAGCCTCTTCACTCATTGTGGATCCTCTTCATCGATCTTCGTAATCCAGGAAATTGTCTAACTTCTGCCGAAACCATGTTTACGTCAAGGCAGGAGATATGCAGCAGTCTGCATAAGTCGTCTACTAGCTTCAGAGTCAACCATTGTAACTTAAGACATTATAGCGTACTCCGTGCACCTTAATGTCTAGCAGCTTGCGGCATCTATCATCAACATTATCGTTCTGTGTTCTTCTGTCGAAATGGTTCTCGATGGGAGTAATGAAGTCGCCTGAGGGTCTATGCTGTGATTCAGAAGGCCAATTGCAGACATTGCCCAGTTCCATTAACTGACTGGTGTCCCGTGCCACACTGCACCCTGAGGCAGGGCCGATCGCAGGGTCTCATTCCATCAACGTTAGATTTCCTTGCTGCTGCATCACCTCATCATCAATGCAACGCAGACCGTCAATCAACCACGTCGATGCCGCTCAGTGCAGAGGATATCAACTTCCCGCTACCAGAAGACACAGTGGGCAATCTCTGCAGGCCCTGCTTCAGTGTATTGTATGACAGAGCCAGCCTTTAATAACTTTACCGACAGTTGCTGTGAGAACGGTTGCCCCAGTCGAAGTGACTTTATCAACATTCAGGCTAGATGACATTAGTACTGCTGACTCTTTATGCCAGCGGAGTTATTGATGTTAGGCGCCTAACAGGCTGCCAAGGAGCATATGTGCTCCCCACCCATCAGCCATGTTTGTTTATCACCATTAGTTATCATTCTCATCCCTGTTCCTTCTGTCAACCGATGCGGTTTGTTATTCGGTATATACATTACCATATATACTCGCCTATAAGTCGATTCACGTATAAGTCGAAGTGTACTTTTTTGGGAAAAATAGTGTCTAAAATCGACGACTCGCGTATAAGTCGAACTCATTAAAGCATCTGACTTCTATTTTAAAAGTAACATTTTCGTCCCTATGCAGAGTCAAATATAGGCATGGACCAGCACGTTGGTCGTTTGTTGTCCTTAAACTATAGGATGTTACCCAACAAATTATCTACCAATAATTACACATTTTCTAATAAAAAAACACTTTAAATTATCAGTCAGCTATTTACAAGTTAATTTTGGCCTCTTCCCGGTGTTTTCTCAAATTATTGCCCACTCATAGTTTCCATTTTGTGAAAGTTGCGGTCTTCGATTCGAGGAATCCGGAATATGGATGAAGGCAAATTATTATAGCGCTATTACAATTATTAACAAACTAAACTGCCAGTACCATTTGCGGTTTCGAACTTCAAAAAGTCTCCTGTTAGTCAGTGGTTGTGAATGTAAGTTTCGGCGTCATCGTCGTCGATTTCCGAGTTCTCTGGCGTCGTTTTGCAAACCGTCTATGTAGGTCCATGTAATATATTTATATAATGCCTAAGCTTTAAAACAACTGCTGTACCATATCTCATGGCAAATCATTTTGGAAGAGCTTCGCCCATTCACAAGGTCAAGCAGGTTTCGTCATCGTTGTCAAGCCCGATACCTTCATCACCTGATCTAACTGGACCAGTCAGATACGCGCGAATCATGTCCTAATACTGACATTCCTCTTTTCTAATGACCTGACCTCGCGTTCCACATGCATTACAACCAATCCTTTATTCATTCTTCATAAAACCAACCTGTGGAATGAGCCTTTACAACAGAGCCTTTTAAAAACCTCGTTTGAGGCGTCTTACTATTGCTTATAAATAAATATTGGCATCAGTTTCATCCCATCTGCTAGACAACTAATTATCACATGAAATGCGTTCGTTTTGCCCATCGACGTATATTGGGATATAAGTCGATGGTTATGGCCAATAGTTTTGACCTGAATGGTCTTATATCGTTTACAGTACAATTCCCAGGCAGGTGAAATTTGGTTTTATCAATTTTTACTGTGCACGAATTTAAGGTCGTATGGAAATGCGCTATAAAATCAAATGATGCACAGAACGGAACCTGCACCCAATCAAAAGAATAATAAACAAGAACTGGCGTTGACGTTATTAGTAGCATGGTTCAAATTTTAATAGAACATTATTTTTAGTCGGGTCAATATACGATTTGACCCCAAAAAAATTGCAAGAAAACGTTTTATGATGATTTTCGGGTGCATTCGGTCTGGAGATGAACATACTGAAAGTTTACCAAAATCGGACCACGGGAAAAGGTCAAATTTTGGCGCCAAAAAAGATGGCCGCCAATGGGGAATGAATGACTCAAATGTACACAACTTGCTTAAATTTACAGAAGCAAATCATGGAACAATTTGCTAACAGGTGTTTCTAGACTAATTTGACCCTGCTGAAAACGAAAATCGTGGTTAGCAAGCTGGATCTTTAGCGGTTCCATGGAAAAACAAGATGGCGGCCAAAATGGAGGCCAAATATCTTCAAATGGCTGTAAGTAAGGTCATGTATGTGATGGAAACATGCTTTCAGAGTCTAAATTAACATTTTCGGGGTCAAAGAATGCGATGGAACTAAAGACACATATGTAGCACTGCCAAAAAACAAAATGGCGGCCAAATATTTTCAAATGGCTATAAGTAATGTTATGTATGTGATGGAAACATGATTTTAGAGTCTAAATTAACAGTTTCGGGGTCAAGCAACGCGACGGAACTAAAGACATATAGGTAGCACTGTCAAAAAACAAAATGGCGGACAAAATGGCGGACAAAATGGCGGACAAATATGTTCAAGTGGCTGTGAGTAAAGTCATGTGTGTGATGGAAACCTGATTGACACAAAATGACAGACAAAATGGCGGCCAGTCTGGAGTAGTGTTTTCTTGGTCAAAGAACACCAAGGAAGTATTGTATTGTATTGTGTCTAGAGATTTATAAAGCACCTCTCGCAGAATAACTAACTATCCAGAGGCACTCTTAGCACAGAAGCCCTGGGGAACCAGAAATGCCTTTAGGGAACGCGAGGCCGATGAGGAAAAGCAGTCATCAGTTTGGCCCTGAGCACAGAGGGAAGGTCATTCAGATCGTGGAACCCACTACAGCAAATGCCCGGTGTTGGGCCAAGGCAGCTGTCGCCCTGAGAACAAAAAGATCTAGCCGATTAACAGAGCGCAATGAGTGAGAAGAAGATGCAGATAGCGGCTTTCGCAAATAGTTGGAGAGATATTTCGGGGCGGTACCTTGCTGAAATTTAGAGACACGGAGGAGGATTTTATAACGGATGCGCGAGGCAATAGGGAGCCTGTGCAGGACATCAAGCATGTAAGTAGAGATAAGGGCAAAGCAGGGGAATCGAGCGATGAGCCTAGCAGAAGCATTTAGAACAGATTGAAGTGGGAGAGAAGCTGCTTAGAGAGATTCATGAGGAGCGAGTTGCAGTAGTCCAAGCGTGAACAGACAAATGCGTGAACTATGGTGGGAAAGACAGAAGGTGAAACCGAGCGTCTGACAGCCCTGAGACGCTTCAGTTGAAAGAAGCAGGAGTGTCCCATGTGGAGATATGATCTGTGAAGTCAGGGAGGTGTTCAGTGTGACTCCCAAGTCGCGGACGATGGAAGAGTAGGTGTAAGAAGGGAATTTCTTAGTCAGCAATGAAAAGTCAAGTTTAGCAAGTTGCTGCTTAGTCCCAAACTAGATCAATTGAGTCTTAGCAGTGTTGAGGTAGAGACGGTTAGTCGACATCCAGACATGATCCAGTAGTGAAGGTCAGAGACAAGATGGTTAATGGAGCGAATGAGGGAGAGTTGATCAGTTGACAGACCATGAACAAAAGACTCCGCATCATCTGCATAAAGATGGCCATTTGCCCCATGCTTAGTAAATAGAGACGGGATACCAGTGAAGAGGATGTATAGGATGGGACCGAGTACCGAGCCCTGGGGAACACCAAATTTGACTTCTGTCCAATGAGTCCTGATTTCACCAAGGACAACCAGCTGTGAGCGGTGAGAGAGAGGTATGATTTAAACCAAAGAAGAGGAACACCAGAAAGGCCACATGACAGTTGCAGTCGCTGAAGCAGGATCGCATGGTCAACCATGTCAAATGCAGATGAGACATCAAGAAGCGCCAGGAGAGAGATGAGATTGATCAATAGCTACATTAATATCAGACAGCAGGGATAAGAGAACAGTTTCGGTGGAATTGTGGCCCCTGAAGCCAGATTGGGAGGCCGGCCTGCAGAAGCCGAGCTGGCCCAAAGTAGGGGAGTTGCTGGAGTGAAACTAGTCTTTCAAGGGTCTTTGAGAGAAAAGAAAGATGGGAGATTGGCCGGTAATTTTGACAGGCATTTTGGTCAAGGTTTTGCTTTTTCAAGGTCGATAAAACAATAGTCCGCTTTTGGGAAGCCAATAGGTAACCATCAGAAAGCGACCTGTTAAATATATAAACAAGAAATGGAGGTAAATCGTCTAAAATGGTCACTCAAAAATGGGGAGATCGTATGATTTTTGTTTTATGATAAAATTATTTGACAGAGTTCCGTTTCAAGCATTGGATGGAATCCTTCGAAGGTGTGGCCCGTGTGGGATAATTGCGGAGGAGGGGCATAAAGAGTCTTCGCTTGAAGATCAGCAATCTTCCATGTCATCATCTAGAGAAAATCCTCAGCAGAAACGGCAGGAGACTGAGGAGACCCACTGAGCGCGTACCCTGTCCCAGTTGGCCGGAGATCGAGGACCAAAGACGTTATCGGTGGTTTTTATGTTGTTCAACCAGACCCTTATCGGTCTCGCGTTCCCTAAAGGCATTTCTGGTTCCCCGGGGGTTCTGTGCTAAGAGTGCCTCTGGATAGTTAGTTATTCTGCGAGAGGTGCTTTATAAATCTCTAGACACAATACAATACAATACTTCCTTGGTATTCTTTGACCAAGAAAACACTACTCCAGACTGGCCGCCATTTCGTCTGTCATTTTGTTTCAATCAGGTTTCCATCACACACATGACTTTACTCACAGTCACTTAAAGATATTGTCCGCCATTTTGTCCGCCATTTTTTGCCAGTGCTACCTATATGTCTTTAGTTCCATCGCATTGCTTGACCCCGAAAATGTTAATTTAGACTCTAAAATCATGTTTCCATCACATACATAACATTACTTATAGCCATTTGAAAATATTTGGCCGCCATTTTGTCCGCCATTTTGTTTTTGGCAGTGCTACATATATGTCTTTAGTTCCATTGCATTCCTTGACCCCGAATATGTTAATTTAGACTCTAAATTCCTGTTTCCATCACATACACGACATCACTTATAGCCATTTGAAGATATTGGCCACCATTTTGGCCGCCATCTTGTTTTTCCATGGAACCGCTAAAGATCCAGCTTGCTAACCACGATTTTCGTTTTCAGCAGGGTCAAATTAGTCTAGAAACACCTGTTAGCAAATTGTTCCATGATTTGCTTCTGTAAATTTAAGCAAGTTGTGTACATTTGAGTCATTCATTCCCCATTGGCGGCCATCTTTTTTGGCGCCAAAATTTGACCTTTTCCCGTGGTCCGATTTTGGTAAACTTTCAGTATGTTCATCTCCAGACCGAATGCACCCGAAAATCATCATAAAACGTTTTCTTGCAATTTTTTTGGGGTACACCACATTTTTTTCATAGTTTGACCCTGCTATTTATTCTACCAGATATTTTGTCAGTATTATGCTAAAAATTGATTCTTTATAGTATCATTTGTTTATGACATTATATTATTTCGTTCACGGTCATGCAATCGCTCATTGTTGCGTCATGCGGTATCGGACGGGGTATGTTGTTGACCTCGGTTGCATGTTCATGCGATCTCGGCAGTGATGGGCAATAGTTAACTAAAAAGTTGCTAACTTTTAGTTTAACTAAAAAAATTTAGTTAGGATGAAGTTTAACTAAAATAAAATAGTTTAGTTAAAACAATAGTTTAACTAAAAAATTTTAGTTGCTAACTAAAAAGTTTAACTAAAAAAAATCAGCAATATGCAACTATTTTTCCACAATGAACATTGAACATTGTCAACAAAAAAACATTTTAACTCTGCATGGTTTTAGCAGTAACACCTGTGTTCTCAAATTCATACACTACTTACAGTATGCCTGTAACTGTATGCTAGAACAGTACTCGTACATTGCATAGTTTGAAGGTGAAATTGTCTTCATGCTTTGTATTATTACAGTTCACTTAACTTCTGTTATTGTGAAAATGTTTGTCGTAAAAAGTTTGAAAAAAGTTTGAAAAAGTTTAACTACTTTTTTTTAGTTTAGTTAACTAATTTCCAAAATCAGTTGCCAACTTTAGTTAAACTAAATTTTTTTAGTTGGAAAATAGTTTTAGTTTAACTTAAAGAAAATAGTTTAGTGCCCATCACTGGATCTCGGATGGATAAATCTTGCGATCTTGGCTTGTCCCTCGTATAAGTCGACCCCCTAACTTTGGACTTTCAAAATTGTCCAAAAAAACTCGACTTGTACGCGAGTATATACGGTAAACGAATATACGAATGCGAACGTACACACATACTTATATACATACTTCATTTCCCACTATCGTGAAATGCAGTGTTCCAGAAGGTTCAGTACTGGGCCTGCACATATTTACACTACTGGTACAACTCTACTCAGTTCACTAACTACTGATAACTCCTTTGACTACCTCTTTCCTTTGACAGTTCCACTTCTAATCTTGCTCTCCAACTACTTGTTTCCAGTTATTGAAGGAGACAAGGGACAGAAGCAGGTGGAACAAATTTGTCTATGGTACAGGAAACACTTGGTTCATGGATGGTGGTTAAGAAATTCTTTAGCTCACGATTCCCGACACCCGTACAGTAAAGATTCTTGACTGTAAGAATGGCTAAGAGATGCAGTTTTCTTTTAAAGATATTTCAGAAATACTCTCTCCATTTGTGTTGCGACGAATTAAATCACAAGTGCTTGAAGATCTACCAAAGAAATCAGAAGTTATTCTGTACCATGGTTTGTCCAGTTTGCAGAAGAAGTACTACAAGGCAATTCTGACTAAAGACTTTGGTTAGCAATGTCATTCTTTCCTTTTTTTCAAATTTATGTTGAAAATACTATTTATATCTCCTAGTATTGAGAAATATTGTGAAAAAGTGTGTTGATCTGTATGTATATGGGTTCTTGCCTTACAGCCCAAATTGAATCTGTTGGTATAGGCGTAAATCTGATTGTTGTTATTACTTGATATCGTTGTTTACTTAACAGCACATTAATCATAGCAGACGTTGTTTCCGATAAAGCCACACTTGTGTCTGCCTTTAGCCTATAACTAGACAATGTTTTCTTACTTTTAAACATTAAAGAACTTGTGAGTGCAGTCTTCTTCTAACAAAAATTACCAGCCAGAGTCACCTACATCTGCTTAGATCCAGCCCAACGTCCATGCGCTTTATCTCAGGAACACTGCATGCCAACCCAGCTGCCATGACTGCCTGTCCTATGCAGAAAGGAGGAATACTGCAAGGCTAATGAAACAGATCTGTGCGAACAGACATTTACCACTTACTATGGCGATATCACTTTGCACCCTCCAGCATGCCTCTCCTTGAGACAATGAGACATCCACTTTGGTTGGACATGCCATCTGGGAATATGTCAGCTATTTCAACATGGAGAGATGACTGTGACTTACCAGTGTAAACATAGTTATGTAGGTATGTATGTATCTAAACAACTGTATCGTCCATGGTAAGTATATCACAAAGGCAATGAGGCATGGTTGTCTAACAGATCTGAAATAGTCATTGAAGTTCTAATTTTAGTTGAAGACTGTTCCATGAGGATGGTTTGATGCAAGAGAGAGAGCAGTGTGTTCAGTTCATCGTAGAGGAGCTCACAACCAAAAAGTCCTTAGGCCAAAAAAAAATAATGGTGTGTTTCCGGTAACGGAGTTTTAAAAAACTGGGTAGGTAGGTAGGAAAATATTTTTTTTTTGTAAAATATTTTTATACAATGCCATTTCATAGCGACCGTATCACCTCTTTGTTTTTCTTACATTTTGAGAACAAGAAGATGTCACTAAATAAACACCTTGCTAAAAACAGTTCAATGTTCTTTAAACTTATCTGTCAGTAAATTAAATTTTAAAAATGTTTTCTTTATATATGCTAGAAGGCTAATATTTTCCAAGTGTAGTTCATCGATATCGTTTTCTGGCAGCCATCAACGATAGTCTAACGTATGTTGTATGTGTGTATGTATGTATATATGATGTATGTATGCATGTTTATGTATATAATATATATGCATGTATGTATTTATGTATGTATGCATTTATGTATGCAAGTATGTATGTTGTATGTATGTATGCATGCATGTATGTATGCATGCATGTATGTATGCATGTATGTTTGTATATGTGCATTTATATGTGTATTAATGTAGATGTGTATGTATATTGTATGTATGCATGTTGTATGTATGTATATATGATGTATGTATGTATGTGCGTATGTACGTTTGCATTCATATGTGTATTAATGTATGTGTATGTATGCATTTATGTATGTATGTATCTTGTGCGTATGTATGTATATATGTTTTATGTATATATGCATGTATGTATGCATGTATATATGTATGTATTTATATGTGTATTAATGTATGTGTATGTATGCATTTATGTATGTATGCATTTATGTATGCATGTATGTATGTTGTATGTATGCATGTATGTATGCATACATGTATGTATGTTGTAAGGATGTATGTTGTATGTATGTTTACTCCGGTGGGCTCCCAAAATAGCGGAACCCCGGAATAGCGGGTCGGTACCGAGCAGTCGCCATTACGACCAACTGTTCCCCCATAGGCAGGGCTGGTTGCTTAGGAGGCTGAGGCTGACCTTGAGGCTGGTTGCTGTACAGGATACTTAACTCATACTATGAAACGTACGATAATCGTAGAAGCTGATGATACATTGAATACGACGATTGGATTTGGTTAATAACCCTGGCACATAACCGTGGGAAAATCGCCGACTTTCGGGTCTATTGTCTCCCTCCCACATTTGTATAAGCTGACCATGGGAAACTTACAGCCCATTTTTTGCTCTAATTACCCTTAGACCTAAGTCCGTCCCGTGCAGGTCTGCACATCGGGCGACGCATCTCGTAGCTCTAATTAACGGTGCTCTTATTTACATTGAAAGACCGCTGGTTCCCACGGTCCTGCGTTAGTGAGCGCACCTGTAATGTCGCAATTCTGCACCTCGGGCACAGAAAGTGAAGTTTCAATTGTCGGAAATTTGAAACTCTGACACGAAATGAGTTGCAAAAAAAAAATTTTCCCAAAATTATCCGAGTCGCGCTAAAAAAGTGACTCGGTCGCGTTACCGGAAACACACCATTATTTTTTTTTGGCCTTATGTGCTGCAGAACACAGTGTTTGTTGACATTGCTGGCTCGATACAGGAGCACAGAGCTGTATGATGTATTCCAGGGCTGAACCGACTTATATGTGATTGAGTAGGGTGTCCTTGAATGGTCTATCCTCAATGGGAGCCAGTGCAGTGCCTCTTGTATGTAGTGTGAAAAAGTTTTAGTTTTTTTTTAGCATGTTAGCATCATAACTAAGGACTAAAGCTGGCCTAATTGAATGACGGCCAGTGAGGTGTTGTAGACAACCATGCCTCATTGCTTTTGTGACATACTTACCATGGACTATACAGTTGTTTAGATACATACATACCTACATAGTCCATGCATGTCATGCGCCTAAGCAATGAACATGCTGAACGACTGTATCTGGCATAGTTGGTATGTATGTGTGTAGACAGAGTCACCACAGATACAACTCAAGAAGTTGTTCAGGCTACAATTTTGTGGTCTGAACTAGTAAAACTAGACTTTCCTTTGTATGCTAATCATGTAACAAACTAGTGTCTTGGAATATACAGTATTAGTGTTGGACTAGCATTATGTTAAGAGTTAAGGCCACAAAATGCTTTATGACTTTTGGGTGATTATTTCCAGACACTCAATGAAGAGTGTGACACCATTTTAGAAAATGGACGACTGTCTTGTCTCTGTGGCCCATGATTTCAGCACTCTTAAGCACAAATCACTTAGCAGGTTTCTGATTGAAGATAATTTTCTTGTGAAATGTGTCTGTCGATAGAGGCCTTTATTTCGGAGTCTGGCGTCAACCGCACCCGACTCAGCAACATTCTGATGCAGCTGAGGAAATGTGTAAACCATCCTTACCTCTTTGATGGTATGTGTCAAAGTTTCAAGTTAGGTTTTGCTAAGTGTTGAACTTTACAACCCAAGAATCGAACATTGCTGGTGGCCAAGACCAAATTTTGAGTATTTGAAGGGTGAACCTAGTGAGAATGTTGTTTTAATCTTTTCGAATTGATGATAAAAATTTTATTTTAATCTGTGCAGTGTGATACACTAATGCTTTCAGTATAGTAATATTATAACACTGAAAATAGCTGCAATTTGCCATGGTTGCAGGTCAGGCCTTCATATTGACATAACTTTGTTCTTTCCTAATATCGATGATATTCGCCTGGTCCTGGGCTTCAGTTATGTTTTGCTAAAGCTACAATTTGTGTGCACATGCACACTGCGACTGATATGTCAGTCTTTCAATTCGACATGAAATGACATTAGTTATAAGAGCAGTGTTTAATTTCACTGAGCCTACAATATTTAAAATATTTAGTGTTAATGTGTGATAGTAGCATTTGTAATAAATCTTTTCCAAGAAACTGTTCAGAGGACTACGAACAAGGTTTGGAATGTAGAGCTGTGGGTAATTAATTTTTTTTTATGTTTACATAAATAGTCTTTGAAGTTTTCTTTGTGGTCAGTGCTTTATTATGGTGTTTGGTGGTGGTTGTGGCAATATACTGTGGATGATGATGCAGGTGCTGAGCCGGAACCGTTTCAGATGGGTGAACATTTGGTGGAAGCCAGTGGAAAGCTCTTTGTACTTGATAGATTGCTCCACTTTCTTCACGAGAATGACCACAAGGTCCTTATTTTCTCGCAGATGACCAGAGTCCTTGATATTCTACAGGACTACATGGCGCTGAGAGGTAATTTATTTTCATGATTGTATGTTGTCTCCTATTAATCAGCACTGAGGCCTGAATGAGATTGCTAGGAGAACGTGGAACTTTTTTGTGAAACTTTTTGAAGGGCCAGTGCCACTTGAAATTGATGCTTTGCAGTGATTCATGTGGCATTGATTCATGTGGCATTGATTCATGTGGCATTGATTCATGTGGCACTGATTCATGTGGCACTGATTCATGTGGCACTGATTCATGTGGCATTGATTCATGTGGCATTGATTCATGTGGCATTGATTCATGTGGCATTGATTCATGTGGCATTGATTGATATGGTGATGCATTGAGGCTCTAAAATATTTCCATGCTTTGCTCATCCAAACGGTTTAGAACACTTTATCGACTGTAAAAATTTAATTTAACAACAAACATAAGAAGTTAAATATCACTAAAGATCACAAAAGTTTCATTTAACTGGAAGGTAAAGGAAACTTTAGAATGGCATAGGAACCGCAGACAGAAACACATTTCCTTTTTTAAAAATGCATTTAACCAACTACAAATCATCGCCTGTGACCTGGACATCATGTGAAGTTGGCATGGATTGCATTTTAGAATTGCAGTGATAAGTAAATTGTAATTGTAATTAGTAACTTCTATTGCGCCATTGTCTAACATGAGGCATCGACCAAAATCAAGCTGAAATCAAGTCAATATCCAGAAGATCAGTCCGTAAGTAAGCCTACACAAAATGTTAGTGTTTGTAAAAAGAAAGGTGTTATATCATTAAAGCTCACTTGTTTAATTCAGTGTGCTGCATTTTGTGAGGTACTAAAAGGTGCAATTTAGGTGTCTTGATACATTATGTACATTTATTTTTAGGTAGGGTGTCCTGTGACATTGCTGTTTTTCATTATAGCATATATGTTAAATTTTTACTTAGTTTATGTGACTTGCTCTGGCAAAAGGAGGCGGAAGTCACCAATGATAAGACGAGAAATTAGCGAAAAAACCAATCAGGTGTAAATTTTTCAATTATCGTTTTTTGGCGTATATCAATAAATAAGATCTTATATTATATGAAAACAAATTCAATTAATAAAATTTCACTAATTTCATGACAAATTTAAGAAATTTGTGTGATTTATAAAAATTATCCGAGAATTTAAAATTTTGGGGGGACCAGTTTCAAGAGTATTTTATGGCCTTCAATCTGTTAGGAATACCATGTGTAATACCTCACTGGAAAGCTTATGCATTCAGCTTGCTAAAAATAGCCTCATTTGGTGGGTTTCCGATAGTGATTTCCATAAGTTTAAGGTTAAAAACACAGAAACTTTGCAATTTATGTTTAGTTTGTTTTAAGATAATACACTTTGCATGCGTTTTTCTTGAAATTGTACTTCCGAGTAGCAAAAGATTCTAAAATTCATATCTCTGGAACCAATAAAGATAGAATAATAATTTTATCAACATTTTAAACAGACATTATTGTTTATCATTTTAAGCCCAAAATATATAAAACTAAATTTTTGGAAAGCAGCCTCCTTTTGCCAGAGCAAGTCACATATGTGCACAAAATTCATGAGGAATTCAACTGTGCTGAATGGAAAACCACCTTATACTTTGTTTAATCAAGACACGACCACACCCAACTATACCTTAGTGGAATTTTTCACCTCTAATACAGAATTTTCTGCCAATTTACAGTATATGATAAGGTGTAAAAGTGACTAAAGACAGAAGCCCCTCCAAAAATTTATTTTGGTTTACAACAGTTCTCAAATTGTTATTAACAATTTGATTTGCAGTTAGTGGCTGTTCAAAAATGTTCATTTACTTAAATCAACTACTGAAAACATTGTGGTTGCTATATTTCATCGTTTCCTTATTTGTGAAAGTTAATTTGATATCTTTAGGTTATTCCTATGAAAGGTTGGATGGTTCAGTTCGAGCAGAAGAACGATTTGTTGCTGTGCAGAATTTTAATGAGGATGAAACGACTTTTGCTTTCCTTCTAAGCACAAAGGCCGGAGGTCAGGGTCTGAACCTGACTGCAGCTGACACTGTAATTTTTGTTGACAGTGATTTTAACCCACAGAACGACCTTCAAGCCGCTGCTAGGGCACATCGCATTGGCCAGCTCAGGTATATTAACATGATAATGTTCTGTTAGTAGTTAAGATTTATCGCATAACATGTACTTGTACAGCGCAGTGCGTTTGCAGGCGCTTAATTAAAGAATAAATATTATTATTATTATTATTAGAACCTATTGTCTTTGTAAGTGCAGGTGACAAGTTCACATGTGCACACGTGTAAATTGTCCAGGTCTTATTGTGACCTAGATGTGCTGCTATATAATAAATTATAGCAGCACATCTAGGTCACAAAGCAGAAAGATTTGGTCCAAGACGTGAAGACAAAGTTTTGGTATAGTAAATGAGCCAGGAAGCTAACTTCTGCACTGCCAATTTGATGACTGTCGACTTAAGCTCTAAGACTGGAGAAAAGTCTTTAATTATACTGAACTAGTTGTTTAAACCTGTTTTAAAAAATGGAGAATCAGACGATTTAAATGAAAGATTTAAATTGCCTGTGCTGCTGGCACATAAATGCTGAAGTTTTGTATTATTTTATATATTGTTTTGTTCCTTTTTTCTTACTTTTCGTATTGTGTAGATTCGACAACTGCAGATTCAAATGTTGACTAATAATGGCTGATGTTTTTTTGTAAGGAATGTCAAAGTGATCCGTCTGATTGGCCGCAGTACAGTGGAAGAGATTATTCTGAAGCGAGCTGAGGATAAACTTCGCCTTACAGAGGCAGTCATTGTTGCAGGACAGTCCACTAGTGCCACAGGGGTGAAAGGTTACAACGATGAACTTAAGGTGAGGATTTTTGTTTAGCGAAATTGGCAATCTGCTTGATGCAGCCACGAAGAGAAAAGCTGTACCATTGCTGTTTCTGTTCTTCAGCATAGCTTCAGTGTCTGGACCACTGCAACTGAAGCTTTGTTATTAGTTGCATTTGGACTTGGCCATAATTATTACCTTGGTAGGCAATAGTTCTCAATGAAATTGCCGACAAGGTTAACTCAGCCTTCATTGCCTAGGTGGCAACTGTAAAATGAACAGTAGGACAGATGAGCACCTTGCAGGGTGCCATACAGTTAAATTCGACTCCTGTTAAACTTGTTATCGTCTGTTACTACTATATCATTTATTTTATTTATTTATTTATTTATTCATTTATTCCGGATATTTCTATAGCGCCTCTTCAAGTCAACTACTACTTCTACTCAGAGGCGCTCCCGACTACAGCATTGATAGTGTGCCGGAGTTTTCACGCCGAAGCGCCACGAGCAATTGCGAGTGAAGGACTTGCCCAAGGTCCGTACGCAGCGGCTAGAGTGGGATTCGAACCTGCAACCCTCCGGTCACAAGGCGCCGAACTTACCACTGAGCCACCACGCCCCACAATCATGTAATCTTACTGCATACTTGTCAGTTTGAATTTAATAAACGAATATTATTATTATTATTATTATTATTATTATTATTATTATTATAAAAAATAAGTTTTAAAATCACTTATTCGAGCTAGCCTCACCTTTAAGAAGTTCTGGGAAGGTATTGTTGAAATATTCACTTAATTATATGCCTACAACTGTTAAAAAATAAATTTAGGAAAAAATAGTGTAAATACATGTAAGTTAAAGAAACTCACTGAAGTAAGTACGTGTTTTTATGTTTTATGACAGATTGAGGATATACTGAAGTTTGGTTTAGACAAGCTTTTTGAGAATGATGACAGCTCAGTTGAGAACATTGATTTCGCTTCAATTCTTGGTGCGAGTGTCAATGGGTCGTGGCAGACAGACAGTGCTGTTGTGGAAGATGCTAAAGCTGTGGTTAGTGTTACACTTCATGTCGGTACTTCTATCTTCCTCTTCCTCTGCTTCAGATCAAAATATGCAAACTGTGATTAGGTTTTGTCAAGAGCTCTACACTGGCCTAGCAATGTATTGACCCATCTGAAAAGGTAACTTTTACAAAGAAGTATAGTTGAAACATTAACCTGAGACAACATGTGCAGATGTTTTAAGAACTTTGCCAATTTTAATATATTTTATGCCCTAACATGTTATGAACCCAAGGGTTATGTAAAATAACTCCAGAACTGCAGAGAGAAAGTAATAAATTAATAGATAATAGTTGCCAGTTTTAGGATAACTAAAGGTAGGAGATATTGAATTTTTAGCTTAAGAGTTGGATATTAAAGTGTCAGTGAAGCTGAAAGAACTTGGCAGAATGCTAAAATGTTTATTATTATAGTCCAGAATTATTGCAAGACATTCAAAAGAGAACTAGAAGTAGAAACAGGTAAAGAAAAGTGAAACAGCGAAATGTGACTTGCGTGTTTTAGCAATCTGGCTTCAACATTGTTCCTAATAATATGGAGGAAAAAATTCCGTATTTCTTATGTCAAAGACATTTTGGAAGGTTTAAGAGAAATGTCATTGATGTACAGTTGTGAATGATGGGGATTTGTTCTGGTTGAAGGAAATCTTAAGGTGATGGAACTTGCTGGTTTAGAATATGGGATAGACCTGGATTAGTTCCTGTATCACCAGAGCATCAAAGTAAGTAAGTAAGTAGCCTTTTAATAATGCAGGTCAAACGCTCACATTTACAAAATAGACAGTTGACCTAAAATTTTACTGTTGTTGAATCAAGGAAAGCCCAAAACGCCCCATCAGCTATTAGCAGCTACTATGAGCGCTTCCGACGCTCGCTTCAAGATGGTAAACTGTTTGAAGAATGGCAAGTTCCTTGGTAGCCGATGATGCAAAGTCCGGCACCCCGTCAAAAGAGCGCCCGACAAAAGAGCGCCGACAAAAGAGCGCCGACATAAGAGCGCCAACAAGAAGTGTAAAGTGTCCCGGCAAATGGTTCACGAACAAATGGTTCACGACAAATGGTTCACGACAAATGGTTCACGCTCTTTCAGCTTATGGTGTGAGCTCTATTATCATCGCTCATCCAGCTTCTAGTTTGAGTACGTTTTCATCGATAATCCAGCTTCTAGTTTTAGCTATATTTTCATCACTCATCCAGCTTCTAGTCTGAGCGATGTTTTCATTGATAATCCAGCTTCTAGTGTGAGCCGAATTTTCATCGCTCATTCAGCATCTCGTTTGAGTATGTTTTCATCGATAATCCAGCTTCTAGTTTTAGCCATATTTGTCCGTGAACCATTCGTCGGTGAACCATTTGTCTTGGAACCGAAGTGTAATAATACAAATTTATTGTATTTAATGGAATGCATTTAAAAAGATAAATATTTATTAACGGAATGCAACGAAAAAGATTACAAAGCAAATCATGTTTTCTTCCGTTCCGAATACCATGATTCTGTTCGCGTCATCCGCGCGATTTAATGGTTATGTCGGCGCTCAACTATGTAACATAAAATAAAATAAAATAAAACGCTTGTTTATTTTCCATACCAGTTGATACAACTCAAGTGGTAACAATCGTTGATAAATGTTTAAGTGATTTGATAATCTCTCAGCTGTCCCTCAATCTTGAATGCTAATACAAGTATAGGTATCGAACCCTCGATATAAAGTTTTCGCCAGCGCTCTTTTGTCGGCGCTCTTTTGTCGGTCGCTTTTTTGACGGGTCACCGCAAAGTCCACATATTCGAAGTATAGTGCCCGATAAAGATACATCCACAATGTTCTGGTACTGATGACACTGGAATACATTGGCTCTCTTAGGTAGGAGGGAGCACAACCGGCCAGGAAGATAAAGATCAGCATAAAGATCTTAAACTCTTTTGTGAAGTACTTAAAATGTGCTATATAAAGTCTTCACATGAGTCTTCACATGAGCAACCGATTCATCTCGTACCACTTGTAGTTGGATTTGTGACCATACTTCAAAAACCCACTATTAAGCCGAGCTGTAGAGTTTAAAACAGATTGAAGTTGATTGCTCCAAGAGAAAGGGTGACTGACTTAAATGACATTACCATAATCCACCCTAATGCATATGAAGCAGACAGCGTGGTATAGATGATAAAAGCAAGAGACCTGCTTAGAGAAGGTCAATTCCAGGTCCATATCCAGGTCATGCACTCAAGTAGAGAAGAAGGCATTTGGAAATCAAAGCTGCAAGTTATGCAGGCCTATCTTTTGGAGCTGCTGACTGAACCAGATCAGTTAAGTTTTCCAAGATTAAAGAGGAGGCAGTTGATGACGTCGCACTAGTTCTTATGTGCACTTTTCAGTCAGGTTCTTCTGGCTACTTAGCTGAAAGACCAGGACAGCTTTGGAACCATATCTGCACCATATCTGTAGCTGCCACTGTCCAAAACATATGAAGCATTAAAATGGAGTTCTGGTGGAAATAAGAAGCTTGGTCTTGTATTGCGTGGTTGCAAGAATTTGTGGATGGTAATAAAAGATAACTGAGATGGCTTATAGAGGCTGAAACAAAAAAGTGCATTACCAGCTGAACAGATGTAACTGATTCGTATGTACACTAAAAGTGATTAACTTGTGTAGACGACTTCTGATGATGATGATGATGCTGAGGAGAAACCTGACAACTATTACATCTTTGAGGGTAAAGACTATTCAAAAGAACCATCAGCTGGTGATCTCAAGGTCTTCCAGCAGCTCATCGATGGTTAGTTGGTCTGTTAGTTTAGATGCATTCATTGAAATCTATAGGATTAGCTTTAACCTATCTGGAAGATTAGCAGCTAACTGTTTGGGTTTAGCTTTGAACATTCTAGGATTAGCTTTAACTGTCTTGAAGATTAGCACTTTATAATCCTTAGATTAACATTTAGCTATCTGGGTGTAGCTTTAAACATTCTAGGGTTAGTTTTAACTGTCTTGAAGATTTTTAATCCTTAGATTAACTTTTAGCTATCTGGGTGTAGCTTTGGATTAAAAATTCTAGGATTAGTTTTAACTGTCTTTAAAATTGCTGTCTTAGATTAACTTTTAGCTATTTGGGTTTAGCTATCTTTAAAATTAGTTTGTGACCATCTTGGATTAATTTTTAGCTTTTCTCAGACTTGTCTTTAAGTCTAAATTAATTCAAAATACAACATGAGGAACACTTTCAAATGGTGTATGGAAAGCCATTGGAGGAAGCATACGACTGTTTTAAATGTGAACTTTGAGACAGATTGTAAACTGAATTGTTTGGTAAAAATCTAAATTCTCAGGCTAGTTTCCAATGTGGTCGTCCATTATCTTAAATTTTTGAAGTTATTGTTGGCAAATGCATAAAATGCAAACTGCGCAGAATTCAAGAAGGTGTAAAATAAGGTTTTAAAAACTGATTTACCTTAATTTCCAGATTACACGTCACACTTAAAATTTGTAAAATCAATTAATTAGCCGCATTCAAGTTGATCTCTGATGTGTTGACATCCAGTTGCCACACTTACAAAGTACAGTGCAGATCCATTAACATCTTAACAGACCACTTGCTAACAAGACCATGCTGAAATAGAGTAGAGTATAAAGTAAGTAAGTAAGTATGGACTTTAATGCTCCGCCTGCAAACGCACTGCGGCTAACAAACGGGTTAATACAAGTGTAAGAAACTGAACATATCAAGCACAGGCATAAGCATCCTAAATAAATAGGAAAAGAAAAAATTAATTTAAATCCAATTAATGTTCAAATTCCTAAGTAGAGCATTCTAATGATAAAATGTTTTCTAGACAGTGTATCAGCCCTAGGGACCTCACGGTTATGCGGACGGGGGCGGAGCGAATGGGTGCCGGTCTTGACAGGGGGGAGGAGGCTATGGAGAATATGACTAGGATTGTTAAGCGCAGCCGAAAAGAGAGTGGAGTCAGCTCGGTCACAGAGGGCGTCAAAGGGAGCGGCGCCAGCTGGCAGGTAATTGAGCCGTATCAGTTTCTTAACAAAGGCACATAGGCGAGTGCGCTGGCCAGCATTTGCGAAGCCCCACCAGACCAGAGAAGGCGGGCAAGCGTGGTTGCGCAGACAACGTCATGTAGTCGCTGCCCAGAAAGACCATGCGCAGTGAGGCAGCGTATAGCATAAAGATACTGGTTAGCTTTAATACATATACTATCTATGTGGCGATTGAAACTTAAATGATCGGTTAAGATAACTCCCAAGAAAGTGGCCACCTGGACCCTAGTGATGCCTAGGAGGGGAAGGGGGGAAACAGACCGATTTATATGATTTATATAAGTCTTGGTGTGGCTACAAATACACGCTATCCGATGTGAATTCATCTGCAGGTTAGTCTGCTTTATCAGACATATTTGTCCAATTACATATAAGTCCACATTATGTCTGTTTTGCAGTAAAAGATTTAAAGAACTATTTATGTTTCTGGCCAATTTGTTTCGAGACATTATTTCAAAGCATGAAAGTGCTTGGATTGAACTGCGTTATCATATTGGTACACAGCTGTTGTCACCTTAACTGAGACAGGGCTAAGCTGTTAATTAAGTAGGCTGGCAGTGGGAGGGAAGGGCACAGGTACCTTCAGTTTTTTCAGTTACTAGGTGTGGAAAGTAAAGACATGTGCAGCTGTATATTAAGTTCAACTGCTGTGTAAATGTACTGCCCTCTGCAGGGCTTAAAGCCATCTGCCGCTAGCAGGACTGTTCTAATTTGGTGGTTTTCCGAGATTCCTGCCTACTCTCTCCAGTTGAAATCTCTGCAACTTTCAGGGTTCTGTGACTTCTGTCTTTGGCTGAAACTCTGGAACTTTCCAAGATTCTTGACTTGTCTCTTCAGGTGAAATCTCTGGAAGTTTCAGAGAACTGAGAAGTACCTGAATTGTACAAATCAGCATGTAAAGACCTTTTACACTAAGCTGGTCGAACATCTTTAAATTTCACCCTTCAACGTCCAACTGTCAAACTTCAGTTCTGAAACTCATCGACTTCAGGCCAGCCATGGGAAATGATTGGGTGATAACAGGATAGATTTACAAAAGTTTCCGATAAAATTCGTGTTTAAATATTCGAAATTCCCTTTTGTCTGATTTTAAATCATAATCATTTTAGTCTTAACCACATTGCACTTTGGCCTGTTTTGTAGTAATTGAAGAAAATCATGTGCTTGTCCTTGCACATCACACAGTTTGTGTCTTAGTTTTCTAGCCACACTAAGACATAGATAACTACTACACTTCTTTTAACAGCTCTCAAGGTCTGTAATATTTCGTACTTGTATCAGTCATGAGAATACTTTTAGTGTATCTCCTTTTTCTTTCTTTTTTCCAGCACTGCAGATGGTTTGCTAGGGTATTCGTTTAATTGCATACATGAGTTGCTCCTGTTAATAAGATTTATGTCTTTATGTTCATGCTAAAAAAATGCAAGTTATTGTCTGGAAAATAGGTATATAAAAAGTATCCAGATGTTGAAGATGGTTGCTTGGCAACATTCCAAATGAAAATGAGCATTCAGAAGCACGAGGGAACCAAACACAGTTGTGCTAATGTTTCTGTATCAGCATCTTCTTCTTTCTTCTCTTCCATCAGTGATCTGACGATGAGGCCTTTACGAAACTTCTCCAAAGTTCTCTATTCTTGATTGTCTTGCCGATTCCGGCTAAGTCGGTGCCTTTCTCCCCTAAGTCCTCCTTGATGTCCATCCAGGTCTTCCTCTGCCCTCCTCTACTTCTCTTCCCCTCCACATGTCCGTGTAATGCAGCATTTGGTAACCTCTTTTCTCCCATCCTGCTTACGTGGCCAAACCACCTGAGTCTCCTCTTCTCGATCTTTTCCACTATTGTTTCTTCTACTCCCAGCTCTTCTCTTGTTCTCTCATTTCTGATCTTCTCTCTTCTGCTTCTGCCTATGATTCTTCTTAGCCAGCCCATCTCCGCAACCAGCAGTCTTCGTTCGTCTTCCTTCCTCAAGCACCAGCATTCCGACCCGTATAGTAGCACCGGTTCTACCAAAGCATGATATAGCTTCATTTTGACTCTGGTGGTGATATTTTTTGCCTTCCACATTTTTCCTAATCCTCCAAATGCCGCACACGCCAGGCCAATTCTTCGTTTGATGTCCGCCTCACATCTGCCATCTTCCGTTATCAGTCCTCCGAGATAGACGAATCCTGTAACCTGCTCCAGTTCCCTGTTCTCTATTCTTATCTGTAGCTTCTCCTGTTGTTTTCCGATCACCATTGTCTTTTGTTTTCTCCGCATTTATTTTAAGTCCCATTCTTCTACTACTTTCCTCCACCCTACTCGTTAGATCCTGCAGCTTCTCCTGGGTGTCGGCCATCAGATCTATGTCGTCTGCGAACCGGAGGTTGTTTAGTGGTCGTCCGTTTAAGCTTACTCCTTCTTCATCCTCCTTTTCCGCTAGTCTCATCACCATTTCCAGCATCAGATTGAACAAGTCCGGCGACATTTTGCATCCCTGCCTTACTCCTGTTTTGACCCCAAACCATTCTGTCAGCTCTCCATCCACTCTCACAGCACTTTCAGACTTGTTATATATGTCTTCTATCAGCATCACTAGTTCTTCTGGTATTATTCCACAGTGTCTCTGTATCAGCATAAACATCTACGGATGCTGAATGTATGAAGCTCAAGTTGGCATGAAGTTTCATTAAACAGAGGATATGGCTGAAATTAATTGCCCAGTTGCTGCGTGGTTGCCAGAAATAAGCCATTGGTCTGGGTAATGTGGTTCATCTGGAACTTTCAGGCTATTCTTTTCAGCTGGTGATGCTTGCAAATAGTAGATTACCATGAGTGTACATTTGTAAGATACATGTGAGCATTTGTATGATGCCTTGTAACAATCTCACAAAGGAGCTGAACAGTGGAATGTTTGTTTCAGAGGAAAAGGCACAAGTACTTGTAGCAGTGGAAGCTGGAAGAGCTCTCCGTAACAAACGTGGTGAATTGAAGCTGACTGCTGGTCTGCCACTCGATATGCCAACAAGAAAACCACGAAAGTCGCTGACACCTGAAGAACTGGAGGAGCGCAGAAAAAAGGTTAAGATTTTGTAATTATTAGCATGAGCCAATACAATCAATAAGAGCTCTCCATCACTGGATTTGGCCAATGTGCAACACCTCGGCTGAAAGTCTACTGATATATTTCTCACCCAGCCAATTACTGCTGAAAAATAAAATGTTTGCCAACCACTAAAACCCGTTTTTGAAGCCAAACACATCAAAATGAGCAATTTACTAAGTTGTGGTCATGAAATTTACGCATCTTATTGTATGGAGACCTTTTAGATTGAATCTTGACTTGAAAACAAACATGCCTATCCCTACTTCATCAATTTTCTTTTTGATTAAAGAACACCTATGGATAAACTGGTTGTTATAAAATGGTTGCTTAGGGACTAGCATTTTTGGATTGAAGAAATGGGAATTAAAAAGTAATTGTGCCTTGAAAACCCATAAGATGAAAACAGGATGAATTTCGAGCTGTTTTAAAACCACCCTAAGGAAAACTCTTCTTTCTTCTTCAGTGTTCTGCTCTTAGTCAGGTCCAAGAATCAAATGGCGCCATTCTTCTCTATTTTGTGCCTTTTTCCTTAATTTCTTTATACCCTTGTCTGTTTTCTTTATCTATCCAATATCATATGTCCAGTATCATATTTCTTGCTCTTTCTTGAGGTTTCTTCCCTTCAGTTCTTCCTTCAAGCACTGTCACTATACTGAGACAGCTGAAGTCTGTTTCTTTATCTCTCTCTCTCTCTGACTTGTAATCTCGTGCAAAATTTTATACGAGCCAAATCGATTACTGCAATGTCACCTTTGTTGGCTTGCCACAGCACAGTATCATTCTTCTTTAGGTGGTCATCAATGCTGCTGCTTGTCTGGTCATGCAATTAAAAAGTTCGATCACATTACAACCGGACAAGATCTATTTCAGTGGCTCGGAATAGGCGAGCATGTAAAATTCAAACTTTGGCTTTTGGTGTATAAAGGTCGGAACAACTGTGCACAACGTGACCTTGCAGATAGCATCTGGCTGATAGTGGATGACCCTAATAGGTTGCGTCTGCAATCATCGAAGTCCGCTGATGTATTTGTGCCAGCAACTTAAACTAAAATGGGCAATTTGGCCTTCTGGGTCACTGGCACATGTGCCTGGAACAGTTTTCCTGCACTTATTCAGGAAGCCAAAAGCTTTTAGTTTTTAAAAAAGCAGTTAGAAATGTACTTAGCATGTAATAACTCCTAGCATTTGCACCGACAGCTGACAGTGCATCCTTGAAGTAGCTTGCTATTGATGATGCTGTCTAAATTGTCAAAATTATGATAATTACAATTACTGTCCTCAAGAATGAATTTTCAGTTAGTGTATTCATTTGTCTCCTCTTTGTTGTGTTGACCATTGACCTCACCTCTTTGATTGTTTTATAATCAATCAAGCTGATCTTGGCCAGTCTTCTCCATAGCCACATTTAAAATGCTTCAAGGTTCTCCATTTCTGCCTTTCCAATAAGTCAATGTTTCCGATCCATATAGTGTCAAACTTCATATGAGGCTTTTCACCATTCTTTTCTGTAGATTGACATTCAGTCTTCCTCTCGGAAGTTCTCTCCTCCTGAAAGTTTCCTTTCCATTGCTATTCTTCTCTTAATCTCGGCATGACATCTGCTATCATCTGTTATCAAACTTCTGAGGTAACAAAACTGATGGACTTGTTCAATCTATTCATCATCAGTGACAAGTTTTATTTTTCCTTTATGTTTACTCAATCTCATCACCTTTGTTTGCTTTCTCATACTATAGTCTGCAGATATTTTGTCCAGCAGATCCTTTTATTCTCTGCAGCCAATAGTACCTGCAAATGTTATGGCTTTCGTCATACTCCCCCAGCCTTTACTTCATCATCCACATTTTCAAGCTGTTCCATGACCAACAGCTTGTATATAGATGGTGAGTAGGAAAAGTGATAATGGGCAGCCTTGTCTAACTCCTCTGCCTATTCCTCCAGGCTGTCAATTTACTCCTTGATTGGGATATTAGTCCTGATTTAAAATGTAATTTAATAAAGTCTTATGACTATTATGTTGCCGTCATAATACTCAAGGCATCAGTGGTTAGAGCAATAACATGAGATGAGTTGCTATAGTATATGTTATGCTAGACACCAATGCGTTTGCTAGTAACTTCAAGACAGTTTGAGGCAATTAAATTCATATGTTGAAATTGACCTGATCTGTATATGGCCCAAATATGGTTATGAAATGACTTGGTAAAGTCAAACACCGTGCCTGAACTACAAGATAATTTGGTATCATTAACATAAGCTAGCCACCCAACTCTTTTGGCTGATGCCTATAAAGAATTCCATTGTAGAAGGATTCAGAAGAAGTTTATTCCTAACCATGCAAGGTGATTTTTTGGTGATTGAACATCACCAAAAGCAGAAGCAAATAGTTGGAATTTTTCATATTTATATATATATATCAAGGATGTTTTCTGACTGCAGAGAGAAGAAAGAGCAGCCATTCGAGCAAAGGAGGCAGAGGAAGAGGAAATCAGAAGAGAACAAGACAAAAGAAAAAGAAGGTTGTTTCCTGTTGTAATTGTCATTGAAATCACAAACTTAAGAGAAGCTCATGAGAGGCACTTTCAACCTGGTAATACAGAGCTGTCATCAAATAGACTGGTGCAGGCAGTGCTTTTGTGAGGTACTTGAAGGCACTGTAGTACCAGTAAGTATCTGGATACATACATACTTACAATTGTAATGTCCAGAAACTTGTTACCCATTGACTAAATGTTCCACTTGGCCAGCCTTAGACCACATCCGTCGAAGTTGGTAGACATCTGTGCAGATATTGCTGGAGTAGAGTAATTACAACAGACCATGATTAAACAGAATGGTCTTTAACTGCTTGTGAAACAGAGGCATGGAAAGTAGAAGATTGCATGGGAGCCTGTTCCAGAATGAGGGGCCAACTGCTGCAATGCTTCCATGTTGCATTGTGGAGGTATGCGATGGAGGAACAACCAGATTACCATGTGTTGCAGGATGAAGAGACTTACAACCAGATAATAATGACATGGAATAAATAGCTCTCTAAGGTAGGATGGAGCAAAACCCACCAGGTGGCTATGGGTCTCAGCCAGGGATCTGTGGTCTCAGCGTATCCTTATCTTGAACTCAGTGCAGCTGCTCATGTGCAACCAATGCACCTCATCCTGCATGTAGTTAGAATGCAGACAGGAGAGACGGACAGCTCTGTCAGAAGACGACAGCCCTTGCATGTTACTCAGCACTGTAAGATCATGCTGATCATAGTACTGATGTTGTACAGCAGAAGGTGGGCAATGCCACAATCGCTAAATGATGATTAGTTTACAAAGAGTCGATTACAAATACATAAAGTTGCTGGTCAACAAATCTCATGAAAAATTATCTAATGTCTGTAATCACTTGCTGAAGGTCAAACCTGTTTCTTCTCTTTCTCAGTGGTTCATTTAAATATCAGTAACTCCTAGGATTGGATTTCAGTTCCAGCACTACAGTTTTATAATGCCATATAACATGTACAGCTTACAAATAGTTTGTTTTTATGTACAATGAGAAAATTAAAACAGGCATTCACATTCTGTTGTATTATGTCATTTCTGATGTGCTTTCTTACTTAGCTGACATTATCTGGGATTTGTATTTTTGGATAGTTTCTTGTGATAAATGGAAAAGGAGGAAATTATTTGAATAGGGATATCAGACTGCTCTTCACCTGGTGACTGACTAATTGTGCCTCAGATTTACATTTTTTTGTGACTGCATACATTGAAAATATTTGTAATAATACTAATAATAATCTTACTGAGAAAATTTTGCAATTCAATGTTCCTCTTGCCAATTATTGTCTTGATCAAAGGTGATCTATATACATACTGATGCTGTGAAGTTTGTTTGATAGGGAAGAAATTTGGAAGAAGAATCAATACCAGTCATGTAACTTTGAGATCCCAAGTGAAGAGGACAGTGATGATTCTCAGTCTCCTGACAACGAAAGAGAAGAGGAGGAGGAGGAGGAGGAGGAGGAGGCTACAGTTCATTATGTTGTTGGGGATGTTACTCATCCTCAATGTACAAATGATAACAGTGCAATTGTTGTCCATGTTCTAGGTAAAAATGTACTTCATTCATCAACTGCAGAGTTTAATTTCATATCTTCTTTATGTTCTCTGCCCACCGGCAGGTTCGTATGACCAATGACGCCATCATTCTCTGTCTTGTGCTCTTCTCTTCAGTCCACTGTATCCTTCTTCTTTTGTCATCATCCAGTCTAGCAGCATTGCCCTCGGTCTTCCTCGCGTCTTTCTCCCCTCCATCCTTCCCTCCATGATGTCTCTTAGCAGTGTCTCACTCCTTAGGATGTGCCCGATCCATTTCCTTTGTCGTCCGCGTATAGTACTTATGAGTGATCTTTGTTCTTCTACCATTTGCAGGATTTCCTCGTTCGTCCTTCGTTCCGCCCAGCTAACTCTCTCTATTCTGCGCCACACCCACATCTCGAAGGCCTCCAATCTTTTTATGTCGTCCTTCCTCATTGTCCATGTCTCGGAGCCGTACAGAACAACACTCCACACCAGTGTCTTCACCATTCTCTTCTTTAGATTCTTGCTTAAGCTTCCTCTCATCAGCTCTCCTCTTTTGTAAAATGCATCTTTTCCCATGGATATTCTTCTTTTTATTTCCTCGTGGCATCTTGCATCGTCTGTGATCACACTTCCTAGATAGCAAAACTTCTCCACCTGTTCTATTTCTTCTCCGTTTAGTGTGATCTTTATTGTTTGTGGTGTTATACTGCTTCTCTTGCTTATCTTCATTACCTTTGTCTTCTTTACGTTTATTTTCATTTCATATTCCAGCGATTCCGTATTTAGACGATCCATCATCCTTTGTAAGCCCTCCTGGCTAGTTGCCAGCATCGCCTGGTCATCTGCAAATCTCAATGCCTTCACCCTTCTTCCTCCTACCTTTATCCCCTCCTCCATATCCTCTAGCGTTTCTCTTATGATCTATTCTATATAGATGTTGAATAGGATTGGTGACAGTGGGCATCCTTGTCTTACCCCTCTTCCTATTTTTCCTGGTTCTGAGTACTCTCCATCAACTCTTATTTTCACTCTTTGTTCCATGTTTAGATTACCTATCAATCTTCTTTCTCTCCAATCCACCCCTTATCTTCTCAGTATTCCCATTAGCTTCTTCATATAGACTATTTGATATCTGGAAATTGCAGTCAGGAAGGAATCCCAGTTGGGTTCGATATTTGCAGGTTCAGGTATCATTCACCTTGGCAGATAAATTGTCATTTCTGACATTTACTGGATAATTCTTGTATGTTCAGAGGTCTAACTTGTCTGCATCTGTGTTGCAGAACTGAGGTCTGCTTCCAATTTTTTGCATTTTGGTGTCGTATTTTGAAACCAAATCAGTAATTGTTCAGTTGCTGATGTCATTCAAGTTCAGTTTTGTCTTTGTCCAAACGATGTAAGGTTATTTGAAACCCATCCACAGTGCTAGTCAGGCTTCTATGGTGTCCAAAACTGCACGAAATACAAGGCAGTGGTGCAGAATTCATTGTAGAATATGCCCAAGAACATAAAAGTTGTTTTATCTTGGCGGTTCAATCCAGGCGCTTTCACAATTTGAAATAATGTCTGGAAACGGTCGATATTGCACAGGCAGTGCTTTTTTAATGGACACTACAAGGAGTAGCTAGATAACTAGTGGAATCATTCATCGTTAGTAACTGGTGGATGCCACTCTGCAGTGAATACCTCTCTTTGATGTTTGACAAATGCACCTGCCTGATCATGTGACAGGTACTCAAACTCTGTATAGTCTGCCATCAAACTAAGTTGTGCCAGTTGTTGAGCATAAACATATGCTCTAAACACTAGCCAGCTGTCATCACTGCCGTCATCACAGTCACTTTTCCCATAACCAGACAGCAATCTGGCCTTTCAAAGTAACTGGACAGATTCATCTGACACACAGATATATATATTCGGGTGGAGTGAAAAAATGATTTTTAAATAAATGAATTCTAATAGTGGGCAAAAGTTGCAACTTAGGTAGAGTAAGAAACACACAAAATATTTTAAATTTCAAATGACATCTTCTGCCCTCTACCGTCGATGCAATATTTCAACGTGATTAACCTAATTTCGCAATGGATGTCATCCAATCTCCTCTGCCTTAACCTTTCCAAAACAGAATTCATAATCCTAGGTCTTCCTGATCATATCAAGAAAAGCCTAACCCTTCCATACACCCATCGACTAACTCATCGCTTCTTACCTTTCACATCGGACCCCCCTCCAGTCCATTACTTGTGACCCATACCTCTCCTTCTCTAACCACATCTCAAACCTCTCGCGCTCCTGCTTCAGACACATTTGTGACCATCGCATCCGGCCCAAGATCGTCCTTAAAACTGCCTCTACGATTGTTACCTCTATTGTTCATTGATTACAGCAATTCCCTCTTCCTCAATCTGGATCCACCAAAATCAAGCGTCTGCAACTTATCCAAAAGTCAAATCTCTACATTGGCTAAAAATCCCAGAGTGAATCCACTTCAAAGTCCTATCACTAACCTATAACTCCCAACAATGTATCCAGCCCAAGTACCTCTGTGGTCTCTTCACCATCCAGGCAACCCGTTCCACCCGATCCTCCTCCTATTTCAGTCTTTCTCGATCTCCGGTCACTACTCATCTCAAGTTCTCCAGCTCAGCCATATCCAACAGAGCACCACGCCTCTGGAACGATCTCCCCCTTGAATTCCGCAGATTCTTGGTTCCTCAATCATCATTCCAACCCGTCCTCCATCTTTCTCCTCATGTTCCTCTATCTATCTCCGGGCTTTCCACCCCAAACTGAAGTCTCACCTTTTCAAGTAGGGCCTACTCCTACCCTGACTCATTTGATCCTTTGCCTTCCAATTCTCCTCGCCCTAAATAACACCCCCCTTCACAGCTGCTCTGCTTCCTCTCTTGATCTGCACCCCCCCCCCCCGAAACCAGACTCGGGCCCCTTTTAGATTACTCTCTGGAAAATCCCCTCAATACTCCCAGTCGTACACTGGCGCATCCTGCTTGGACAGAGCTTCGGGACTTCTTTCGTTCTCTCCTAATTTTCTTCCTTTCAGTAATGTCGCTGCATTCATTAGGCGTCACAATCATAGGCGTAATTTGTCGGAGGTACGAGGGGTAATCGTACCCCACCCCATTCTTTCTGCTGGGGTACCGTACCCCCCCCCCACTTTATGAACAATGCCAATCAATATTTTATTATTTTGCCTTCCCAGAGATCGCAGTCAACGTCTTGCTTCCTTCATGTAAGAAATTGGTACCCCCCACTTTTTAGACCAAAGTTACGCCCCTGGTTACAATTATATTATCCTGTAACACACCAGAGGCAATTTCCGCAACTGATTTGAATGTGCATTTCATGAATTGTAACAGTTCGACGACAGTCAGTTGAAGAAAAAGAAAAATAATGCACCACATTGACGTTATTCAAAGAATTTTATATGGTAAATATAAAACTGTCGGTAGAGGGCAGAAGATGCAAAGCAAAATCAACAATATTTACACTCACATGCTGGCAACTTTCCATCGCTATTGGAAAACGTTTGCTTAAAAAAAATTTTTTTTGCCATTTTCACTCCACCCTAATATATATATGTAGACCTGTGCATAAGCATCTGCATAGACCTACATAACCACTGGATGTACTGGATAATTTGGGTCTGATGGAAGTATGGTACATTACATTGATTGCTGACATGGCTGTAGTGAGACCTACTGTGTATTTACATAACCTAGTACGTGCAGCATTTATTCAACAGAAATGCCAGCAGTGTCAATACAATGGTCTCAGGTATAACTATTGTAACTACTTAGGTTATAATACAAATGCATGTGGCTACCACAAGTACAAGGAGATATTTATTTCTCTTTAACAATTAAGACTAAGCCAACTATATATCTTCCTATCTCGTAAGACACACACTCATTTAGAATTGCTCTTGAGAAATATTAGCAGTGTGAGATCTTGTCCTTCATCTTCAATTGATCTGGTTTTAATAACTAAACACACATTCAACAGGTGTGCTATAAGCAGGCACAGTTTTTAAAGTTTTTACATACAGTTTATCACTAGCAGAAGAACTGCCGAAATGTCCAAACCCTATGAGTTAATGACTAAAACCTAACTGGTAGCCTATCTGTCTATAAATGCCTATCAGTTGCACATATGCTGTAGGTTTCAATTTTAAAGAACTTTTGTCACATATGTAAAACCTCAAGTACAAGTACATAGGTCTCAGGTGCAAGTGTGAGTACAAATACTTAAAAACTGTACATGTGTTGTACTTGAGTACAAGTACAAATGCCAAGTACAACATCTCTGCAGATTTCTAATGCATTTCCTTTTACACTTAAGCCGGAATAGTTTTCTTTGCCAGCACCATTTATTTTAAGTGTTTTGTTCAAACAGGAATCTAATAAACATAGACCTTACCATATTGGTGTATCTACCTTGTAGTTGACCAGACTAAGTTATTTGTGGCTATATTTGCTTCATTGAAAAGTTTTATTTGACCTATAAAGATTTCTTTCTTATTTGTTATAGATGACTCTGGGGTTTGGGGAAGTGGAGGAGTCTTTACAAGCCTTTCAAATCGTTCCCCCCAACCAGAGCAACAATACACCATGGCTGGCAAGATGAAAGGTTTGTTCCAACCCTCTTCATTCCAATATTGCTTGCTGGAAGGAGAAGGAAGGAAGACATAGCCTGCCTTGCAGTTTGTATGGTTTGCCTGTTCAGTTTCTGACTGACAGTTGGTAATGTAATGTAATAAAGCATTTATACAGCACCTCTTAAGAGCCTCAATTGATACTTTATCTGACAAAACAGATTTAAAGCAGTAAATACAACAGATGTTGACATAACATGCCAAGTTATTTTTGTGTCAGTCTAAGGCTTCGTAATTCAATACTCAGTCTGTGCATTTTGTCAGTTTTTTAACATTCAGGTCTAAACTTGAGATTTATCTGTTTCAACTTGCTTATCCACCATTGCATGACTTCTGGTAACCTTTTGAATTTCTATCGGACTTCTCCAATCGGTAACAATTTCTGATTATACGTTCATTTTCATCTACAAATGACCATTGGTTGGTGCCATGTACATTATGATTGCAGTGATGTTAGTGATTAGAGTAGAACTAGTGGTGGAATTGGAAGGGAAGACAGAGTTAAAGGCAAATGAGATTTGTCTTTTCTGTATTTAAGCGACTAGAATGAGTCTCTCTTGGTTTCTGATTGTCTGACTTGTCTGCTATTTACATTGTTTGTGCCTTTGCTTTAGATTTGGCTCTTGGAGATGTTCACATTATCGGAATAGATGACATCCAAAGCAGATCGAAGGGAAGGGATTGGGTCAGTGGAAATCTATGTTAGAAGAGATGCATTGATCATCTTCTCAATTCCTCTTTACATCTTAATATACCAAAATTTGTATTTTGACCATGGAGTTCTTTTGGTTTCTTCTTTTCCTTTGTATGCTGAACCTTCTGTTTCAGTTGTGCATTTATTTTTTCAGATATATAATTAATACTAAATTCATTCTCTTCATTGTTATGTATGAAACCACCTGTGTCTCTCTGTATCACTCTGCTCAGTATTTCCTATTGTTTTCACCTCAACTTAAGACTTGCATTTTTCACTGGCTTAGCCACAGTAGGCTGTCTCTCTGTTTCAGGGTTAGACGTTCTGACTATGGCTTGGATTTTAAGCCTTCTGACACCATTGCTGTGTAAATCGCTAACTCTTACGGAAAATATCAGCTGTCCATCAGCTGTGCTTGTTACCTGGTACATGAAAAGGTCAGGCCGCCCATCCCATGCAGATAAACTTAGCAGCAGCTGTCCATCACAGCAACATTGAGCTAGAGTACTTACTTGGAGTACTTACGGTAGTTATGTGCTGCATGGAAGCATTGCATATGCATGTCACAGGGTCAATTCACTTGAGCTTAGCTGTATCAGTTAAGGCAATGGCATCAGCCTAACTACTTGTCTGGAATCCCCCCACGCATAAAAATATTGTCTGATGCCTGAAGAACAAGGCGAAATATAAATTTCTGGTAATCAATCATTTTTGCCTATAGTTAACTAAAAAGTTGCTAACTTTTAGTTTAACTAAAAACTTTTAGTTAAGGAAGAAGTTTAACTAAAAAAAGTTTAGTTAAAACCATAGTTTAACTAAAAAAATTTAGTTGCTAACTAAAAAGTTTAACTAAAAAATCAGCAATATGCAACTATTTTTCCACAGTGAACATTGAACACTGTCAGAAAAAAAATTTTAACACTGCATGGTTTTAGCATTAACAGCCTGTGTTTTCAAATTCATACACTATTTACAGTACACATGTAACTGTATGCCAGAACAGTAGTTTGAAGGTGAAATTGTCATTGACGCTTTGCATTATTACAGTTCACTTAACGTCTTTTATTGTGAAAATGTTTGTCGTAAAAAGTTGGGAAAAGTTTAACTACTTTTTTTAGTTTAGTTAACTAATTTCCAAAATCAGTTGCCAACTTTAGTTAAACTATTTTATTTAGTTGGAAAATAGTTTTAGTTTAACTAAAAAAAATAGTTTAGTGCCCATCACTGCCTATCATCTATCTAATGACTTCTGTAACATCGTTATCTAATGCACAGTCGATGGTTGCTTCAAATGAAAGTCCAAGTCTTATTAGTCCATTAGGCCAAAAAAAATTAATGGTGTGTTTCCGGTAACAGAGCTTTAAAAAACTGGGTAGGTAGGTAGGAAAATAATTTTTTTTTGTAAAATATTTTTATACAATGCCATTTCGTAGCGACCGTATCACCTTTTTGTTTTTCTTATGTTTTGAGAACAAGAAAGTGTCACTAAATAAACACCTTGCTAAAAACATTACAATGTTTTTTAAACTTATCTGTCAGTAAATTAAATTTTAAAAATGTTTTCTTTATAAAATTATATGCTAGAAGGCAAATATTTTTACAAGTGTAGTTCATTGATATCGTTTTCTGGCAGCCATCAACGATAGTCTAACATATGTTGTATGTGTTGTGTATGTATGATGCATGTATGTACGTGTGCATTTATATGTGTATTAATGTATAAGTGTATGTATGCATTTATGTATGCATGTATGTTACATGTATGTATATTGTATGTATGTAAGTATGTATGTTGTATGTATGTATGTAGATATGTTGTATGTATGTATGTGTGCATTTATATGTGTATTAATGTATATGTGTATGTATGCATTTATTTATGTATGCATGTATGTATGTTGTATGTATGAAGGTATGTATGTATGTATGCATGTATGTATGTATATGTGCATTTATATGTGTATTAATGTATATGTATATGTATGCATTTATGTATGTATGTATGTTGTATGTATGTATGTATGCATGTATGTATGCAAGTATGTATCTATGTATGTGTGCATTTATGTGTATGTATGCATCTATGTATGTATGCATTTATGTATGTATGCAAGTAGGTATGTATGTTGTATGTATGTATGCATGTATGTATGCATGCATGTATGCATGCATGTATGTATGTATATGTGCATTTATATGTGTATTAATGTATATGTGTATGTGTTGTATGTATGTATGTATGTATGTAATGTATGTATGTATTATATTGCATGTATGTATGCATGTACATGTATGTATGCAAGTATGTATGTGTGCTTTTGTGTATTAATGTATATGTGTATGTATGCATTTATGTATGTATGCATTTATGTATGTATGTTGTATGTATGCATATATGTATGTATGTATGTTGTATGTATGTATGTATATTCCGTCGGGCTCCCAGAATAGCGGACCCCGGAATATAGGACCCTGGAATAGCGGGCCGGTACCGAGCAGTCGCCATTGCGACCAACTGTTCCTCCCTAGGCAGGGCTGCTTGTATAAGGGGGCTGAGGCTGACCTTGAGGCTGGTTGCTATAAAGGAAGCTTGACGTCTACTATGGCACGTACGATAATCGTAGATATTGCTACACTTTTACGATGTCCGGACTTTCGGGTCTATTATCTCCTCAACCCTCCCACATTTGTAAACACTGACCATGGGAAACTTACAGCCCAATTGTTGCTCTAATTACCCTTAGACCTTGGTCCCTCCCGTGCAGGTCGACGCATCGGGCGACGCATTTCTTTGCTCTAATTAGGCCTAACGGCGATCTTATTTACCTAGTCCTAGAAAGACCGCTGGTTTCCCACGGTCATTTGCTTTGGTGAGGGTACGTATAATGTCGCAATTCTGCACCACGGGCACAGAAAGTGAGGTTTCAATTGTCGGAAATCTGCAAATCTGACACGAAATGAGTTACGAAAAAAAATTTTTTTCCCAAAATTTTCCGAGTCGCGCCAAAAAAGTGACTCGGTCGCGTTACCGGAAACACACCATTATTTTTTTTTGGCCTTAGACTAGTCTGGTCAAAATCTAATAAACCAGAGAAACCAGAAGTCATGCAACAGCAGGTTAGAAAGCTGGAAGAGATGTATATGCATTTTAAGTAACTCACCAAAGCGCTGCACTGTGACTATCAAACAGATGTTAACTCGTGTATTTTAAGACAGTTTGTAAATGTATGCTGCACAGAGTCAAAGACAACAGTACGTAAATGTAATGAGAGACTGTTCCAGTAGAATTTTTATGATGTTATGCTTATACTGTCCTTAACTTTATACTTTTTTTAACTTTATAACCTGATGCTTATACTGTCTATAAGCATAAGGATTAGGTGGGGTTTGACTAATATCAATGAAACCAGCAAAATAGTTTAACCTTTGGCTTGATTGATATTTCTGCATCATCTGTCTTCATTTGTTTATCTTATAGTGTTGTTGTTTTTTATTGATATTGTTTTAGCTGGCTCTGATAATTGCGCAGAAGAGAGACAGTCGAAATAATCTGTCAGGAATCAAAATGACTGCCTTACAACTTGCATTTCGGAAACTGTCAGCATATGCAAAGGCAAACAAAGGTTGTGAACTGAATTTTTATGACTAAAATTTGCCCAAAATTTCTCTAATTGCTGGTAGAGACATGAGACTGACCATCTGTAAGTTGATCCCATGCATATGTCGTTTGCTGTGTTTGAGGCCAAAATGCTAAAAGGCGTGTTTAGTGTATATAACTTTGCTTGAAAATTAGTCAAAAGTTGCTGGAAACGTGCTATGCCTAAGCTAAAGCTACAGAATATGCCAGTACAGAAAATAACTGTAAACAAGATTGCTTTGATGTCGGTAATGTCACTGGCATAAACATCATTGGCAATTTTCATATCTGTCTTTTATTCCTTATTGTTAAGTAGATATGTTAAGTACTTTATTTTAAAAATATATTGTAAAAAAGCCTACAATTTTATGCTCAAAAGGAGTCTTGTTTATTTTTATCATTGCTGAGAAATATGAAGCCAGAAACCTAGATTGACTGGTATTCATTCAAGCATTCTTTTCTGTCCCTTAACTAGTAATTGTACACTGTAATCTGGCAGTGCAAAGTGCTTTGACATCAGACAGGTTTTGTCTTAAGATTTTTGGCCACACTAAAACTTTCATGAGTCATGCACTACTTTGAACATCATTTGTATTCTAGCATTGAACCAGATGATAATCAACTTGGTCATCTTGAGCAGAGGGAATAGGTTTTAATATTTTCCTTTTCGTTCATTCTGTCAGCAATACTATTATATACCAAGGCAGCCATTTGCTAATGGCTCCAAAACAGTTTAAGGTAAATGAGATGAAATCTGATTTTACAAATATTAATTATGTGAAATTGAACTTATTGGCATCTAAGAACTTCTGTTGTGCTGTTAGCATAATCCTCAAAACATCAGTCGATGGTCGCTACTATGCGAAATCATTGTGCAAGCCAAATGCCAGGGTGAGTTCGGTCGAAAGCCATGAAGACACAGAAACAGCCTGTGAAGGAATCGAGTCCAGGAAAAGATGACTTTTTAGGCATATCACTTGGATATGGTCAAAGAATGACATGAGTAAAAAATTTACTTTGGAGTAAAAAAATTATGCATAAACTACTTGCAAAGGACATTTTACTCTGAACAGCGATGCGCCAAGGCTGACTCCAGCCTCTTCGCCACAGTCCTAGTGGATGGGGGTCATGTACTGCATGATCTGCTCCCACCGGTCAAGGCTACCCCTTACCAACTGCAGTTGGTATATTAAAGAATATTCTTATCTTATCTTATCAAGTGAACAGATGTAAACCAATCAAATTTGCTCAATTGTTCACTTTTGCCTAAGTCGAGGAATGTAATTAAAGGATTCAGGAGAAATTTATAAATAGTCATCCAGGACTGAGCATCACCAAAAACAGATGTGGTTGGAGAGAGGGATTAAATGTGGAACTGTCAAATGAAAGGAGAAGCTAGGCATCAGTATACAAACCGTAGGCTGGTGAGCTTTTAGGAAATAGTTAAGCAGGGTAGGTTGTGTAAACAGAAGCAGGCCTAGTAAGTAGTTAACCAGGTTGAGTGGTAGATGGTGTAAACAGAAGCAGGCCTAGTAAGTAGTTAACCAGGTTGAGTGGTAGATGGTGTAAACAGAAGCAGGCCTAGTAAGTAGTTAACCAGGTTGAGTGATAGATGGTGTAAACAGAAGCAGGCCTAGTAAGTAGTTAACCAGGTTGAGTGCTAGATGGTGTAAACAGAAACAGGCCTAGTTAGTAGTTAACCAGGTTGAGTGCTAGATGGTGTAAACAGAAACAGGCCTAGTAAGTAGTTAACCAGGTTGAGTGATAGATGGTGTAAACAGAAGCAGGCCTAGTAAGTAGTTAACCAGGTTGAGTGGTAGATGGTGTAAACAGAAGCAGGCATAGTAAGTAGTTAACCAGATTGAGTGCTAGATGGTGTAAACAGAAACAGGCCTAGTAAGTAGTTAACCAGGTTGAGTGATAGATGGTGTAAACAGAAGCAGGCCTAGTAAGTAGTTAACCAGGTTGAGTGGTAGATGGTGTAAACAGAAGCAGGCCTAGTAAGTAGTTAACCAGGTTGAGTGGTAGATGGTGTAAACAGAAGCAGGCCTAGTAAGTAGTTAACCAGGTTGAGTGGTAGATGGTGTAAACAGAAGCAGGCCTAGTAAGTAGTTAACCAGGTTGAGTGCTAGATGGTGTAAACAGAAGCAGGCCTAGTAAGTAGTTAACCAGGTTGAGTGCTAGATGGTGTAAACAGAAACAGGCCTAGCACATAACTCTGTTGAATACCACAGTTCAAGACAGTTGGCATCAAAGTAAGCTGAGTTGACTGATGAAGTTTGATTGAATAAAAGGGTGCAGAAAAGGAACAAGCCAGCTGACAAGAGGACCAGAAAAGCTAAACCATTGTTTGAGGCAGTGAAGGAGTATATCCTTACCAGCAGTATCAAAAGCATCAGGTTGATCAAGTGGAATGAGGGCAGTTACATTCCCTTTATCCATGGAGCTGACTCTAGTGCAGTTTCTGTGGAAAGGTATATGTGGTAGGCAGATTAGAAAGAAAGGTACAGGTTATGGGAAGAGAGATGACACTAATGTTGGAAATGATGGTGGTGGAGATTTATGGTACAGTAGGCCATCAGAGGATGAAATGTTGAGTCTAGAACCAAGGTCTTGTCAGAAAAGAAGCCTAAAAATGTGTGTGAGAAATCATTTCTTGTGGTATAATATTGTGTGTATTGCACACCACTGTAATAATGAATTATCATTCTCTATCCTCAGCATTGCACAGAGATCATTTATTTTGTCTAGAATTCTTAACTGTGAAATTTAGCAATATTTCTTCCATTGTCGTCAGTTAATATTTCAGAAATGACTCAAACAACTCAATGGAGTTCACTATGGTATCTTTGGACTGAAGGGGACATTTGCTGTTTTCAATGCTGTTAATGGTATTTTAAAGAAAATTGTGGCAGTACAGCTTTCCTTTAATCTATTTTGTCATGTGTATCTTTTAATTTTGTTAAAATATATAATTGTTGTGCCTTGTAGATTTCTCATAACTTTGTTTGCCTTTGTTACAGCCTCTGTCCACTTACCTCGAATAGGATACAACACAGTTGGGTTCAACTGGTATGGAACAGAACGACTTATTCGCAAGTACTTCACTGCAAAACACATTCCTACGTACATGTATCCTTTGCCAAATTGACTGAGAATGATGTGACACCACAGCTCAAGACAGACATTTCTTCAATGTCAGTATTTTAAGCACATGAATTAAACTATGAGTACTCTTGATTGGCCTTGGAGTCAGTCATTAACCCTATGACGCACACCTTCCGAGCGAACACATTTAGCACACCTGGGGTCTATTGGACCCCATCGATAACACGGAGCGCAGTTCTACAATTTTAATCACCTTGTCACCTTGTGCTGTCGATTCGTTGAATCCTAGCGACTGTCATGGTCAACCTTCTCCATGTGCTCCGATTTCTCGTTGCCTCTCTCAGCTCCGAGATGTTCATCTTCATTGCCTCTTGTATCTCCTCCATCCATCTCCTCCTTGGTCGTCCTCTCCTCCTCCTGCCCTCCCCACACGCCAACATCATCTCCTTTTCCACCCCATCTGCACGCATCACATGTCCAAAGTATGACATCTTCTGCCTGGACACTCTCTGCCCCAACGTCAAACTCCCTCTCCAGTGTCCTATTTCTTCCAGGATATCCTCGTTAGTTCTCTTCTCAGTCCAAGAAACCCTCAACATTTTCCTCCAGATCCACAATTTTAATAGAACATGGAAATGAATGATCCAAGTTTAAGTGGGAGAGAGTGCATGCAATAATGCAACATGTTTGGATCATGATATAATGTTATATTCACTGTACGAATTTTTTTATTGTGATGAACAATAATCAGTTATTCAAACGTAGGCAGACAGATTACGCAGCATTTCTACCGGGCTTGTGGTGCTGCCTGAAATTTTGATTGCTGGTCAAAGCCGAGTTGTCTATCGTTATGTTTCTTCCAGTTTTGTACCATGGAAGTACAAGTCTTTCCATTACGGACGTAGCCTCATGACGCATAGTCAATGCGTCATGAGACTACCAATGTTACAACCTGGGGTCTGTTGGACCCCAGGTATGCTAAATATGCCCGAGGTGTCTATCTTATTTTTGTACTCTTTAACCAAAAACACTAATCTCTTCCAAGTTATCCAGAAATGTAGGGGGATGAATAGCTGAGGAATTAGAAATATATCAGATTTTTACTATTTGTATCGACGTAGTTATCAAGGAACTGTCATCGCTGGGGTCCAGTAGACCCCAGGTGTGCATCATAGGGTTAAGGAATTATTGACTGACTTGACAACTGAGCAACCTGGAGAAGAAGAGTTGTCCCTTAATACTCATGACTAGCTGTGAGACATGCCAAACCCAGTAATCAGACTAATATCCAGACGATCAGTCCACTAAGACAGAGAGGCAACTTATAGTGGATAAGAAATTAAAAAATGTAAGTCTCAAGGTGAGAGCAAAACGACATAAGTGACTTACCAAAATCAAGCTGTAGTGAGGCCACCACTTTGTCCACTATGACAGAGTGGTAGCCTATTGTGGATAAGCAACGTAAGTGGTGGATTAGCAATTTGAGAAGGATGCTCAGAGTTTTGAACTCTGGAATTTCAGCATGTTTGGCTTTGAGATATCAGAAGAAGCAAGTGACAGTAATCAAGGCAACTTGAGACCAATGCATTTGCCAGAGATATCCTTAACAATATTTGTATTATTATTTTTATTTCTCAAGCTACATATGACCCCTCAGGATTTAAAATAGCTCCAGAGCATTGTTTATTGTCTGGGTTGGCTAGGCCTCATCAAGTTCTGGCATTTTCACTTAATTTCTACTATAAAGTTATTATTTCTCAAGAAAGAAGCCATCTCAAAAAAGGAAATGTGATGCAGAAGAACAACCAAAAAAAAGTAAAGTATAAAGTTATCTGTTTTATAAATGTTTGGACAAGAAGGTTTGTCTGATAAAAAATTAAGACAGAGAAAATAGAAAATTCTGTTACAGGAGATTTTTCACTAAAACAAAACTCATTAGAATTTTGATTCACCAAGACTTCAGCAGAGGCTTGCAACTGATTTAGTTAGCTCTTTTGTAGCTACATTGTTTATGATGAATTTGACCATTATTAGTTCAGAATAAAATGTTATTAAAAAAAACTGCTAGATGTAGCCACTCTCGTGTTGCAATGGGTGAAGAGCTAAACTACATTAATGAATTAGTCCACAATTAGCTTATATTTCTCTGATGACATCGGCCCTCATAACATATATATGTTTCGAGAAATTTCGATTAGAGAAATTTCGATTAGAGAAATTTCGATTCGAGACATTTCGATTCTTGCAACATTGCATGAAAACCATTTGAATTCAGAATGACCATTGACAAAAGAAGGACATGTCTTTAATTTTAAATGGTTTGATGTAAATGTGTACCAAAATCATCGGCAAAAGTTTAATTTCTAACTTTAACAAACACTGAAAACCCACCTAAGGGATTTTTTCGGCAGGAACAACATTTCTTCTACCTAACCGATATGAGTAAACTATAAATATAGCTAATTATATGCCAGACAGGTGCACTTTTAGTGATTTGGTCGGAAAAACACTCTGTGCAGTAGCATCAATGTAGACAAGTATTTATTTATCCATTTATGTAGCACCTTTTGAGAACCTTATAAGGTTCTGTTTTGTTATTTATTTTGGATGCAATATATACTTTTGTAGTAATTTAGAATTTTAATAGCACTGCAGGATAAATGAATTGTTTAATATTTTAGAAAAACACTTTGCGCAAGGTCCAACAGCATCAACATCAAAGTCTGTGGTCAAAGATTTGCCAAATTTCATGCATGGTGTTGTGGCATACTTCCACAAAGTTCCAGAAGAACTGAAGAATAAATTCACCAGATATGTGATAGCGTATCCTTTTTAGTTTGATTGTAGATTCTAAAGTTCTAAAGAGTTTACATTCTAGAGATTTTGGATTCTAAAGAGTTTAGATTCTGAATCTTATTTTTTTAAATTCTATGTGCTTCTATGCTTCTTCAGTCGATATGCAATGAGATATGGGAGGGAGGTGGGTTAATGGTTTTGGTTCATGACAGAAGTGTGTTTTCTCACAGATGATATTTTGACCTGGTTGTGGACTGGGTGATGGCAAGTGGTGATACTGGATGGAAGTGGGTAAAGGGTGGCAGGCTGACCTGGATTTTGCAAATATTGATCTGTTGGACAGGAGGGGCATGGTAGCAAACAGAACATGAGAAGGCAGCGAGGGTGGACTCACTATCAACCAGGAAAGAATGGATCATGATTGTAGGAAAGTGGAATGAAACTGACGAAGAGCATGATCAATGACAGAGAGGTTGGATCCATGGATGACTTCTGCTATCTCGCTAGCTTGATAACGGTGTACACTGTTGTACAGCAGTTGTGATAAGGGGGTAAAGATTCACATAGAGAAAGGCAAATGCTGCATTTTGTAGGCTTGAAAGGGAATGGAAGAACAATGGATGCAGTATGAAGACTAAGATTCATCTGTATGATGCCATTGTGCTGAGTACGTTGCTGTGCAGATCTGAGACCTGGCCAATAACAGTTGCAAACAAAAAGGACTGGAGGTGGCACATCACAGGTGGCTGAGGAGAATTCTGCATGTTTCAAGGCATGAAAAAAATATAAAATAAAATTATAAGAAAGCAGACGGGAGAAGAGCATATAGAGAACACGATCAGAAAGAGAAGATTAAAATGGATGGGACATGTAGTTCATATGGACAAAGACAGAACAGCCAACCAAGTGATGATGTTTCCCTGAAGGGAAAAGAATAAGGGAATACTACAGAAGAATTGACCAGAGACCGTCACAGACGACTTGATGTGCTTGGGGATGTAGTGGAATGAGGTTAGAAGACTTGTAATGGACAGAGATGAGTAAAGAAGCTGCATTGCCCAATGTGCAGACCTGCATGAGAATGAGTAAACTAACAGACTACCTTGCATACTAGACTAAATATTTCTGTCATGATAATTTACAAAGAATACATTACTCCTGTACAACAGAAGTAATGTGTTCAAACTTTTCCCGGGTTATCTTTTTACAACTCAGGTCTACATTTAAACTACTGTCCTTGTATACAGCGCACTTCACGATCTAGAACCATGGTACCTCACTGACTTATGCATCCCAGAGAAGAAACTTTAAATCGTCTTCCTCTAGCCCACTTGTGTACTCTAATTTATGATGAAAGACGCATGGTTTCTGCACCTTTCACATAGCGCTTCTCATCTATGGCATTCTTTATCACCAGTTCTTTATCTTTTCTCATTTTATCAACAAAATTGAGTAATTATTTCTTACCAGTTACCTGCATGTTTTAGGCGATTTATGTGTTAACGCAGTATAAATGTCTGATTAATAACAAGAATAAGAATATATTTACGATTACCATTACTGTTTTTGACATCCCAACTTTAATTTCTATTCATACCCTGTCCCCAAAGAAATGTACACTCCCTTCTACTCTACTAAAACTCCCTTCTATCTAAGCAACAATCAACGTTAAGAAAATTTCAGTCCACTTAGTTCGTTTTAACACCCATTATGGCAGACAATTTTGGTGCTGTTGATCAGAGACGGATGACCCTACTCGCTTTTTGGTTAAAAAACACGGTCTGACAGGTCCATGATCCCCAGGATTCCATCTTAGGGCCAATACTCGGCCGTCCTCTCCGTTCTTTAGACCGACATGACCTCTTTGTTCCTCGGGCCCGGACTTCTGTGGCTCAACACCGTGCCTACACTTCTGTTGGCCCGTCCCTCTGGAATGATCTTCCTTCCATGACTCGTTCTCAGATCCTAACTGGGGGCATTTCTGCTACTTCTCGCTGTCTTAAGACTTTTCTTTTCTCAGGGAGCTCCTTGCACTGGGAGCGCCTCTGATTAGGTTGTACTGCGAGAGGCGCTTTATAAATTCGTAAATACAATACAATACAATACTGTATATTCTCCACACTGCGATTCAAGCCAGTTCCTTTCTTTGTTGGAGTTACGACTCATCCATGGCCCAGCCGTAGAGGCCATCTCCGTAATGGAGAAAATGCACCAGGATGAGTATGTCGAACATGCTTTATCACCTTTGCCAGATTTGCATGATCTGCCGTTTGTTTACAACTCTAGCCTCCCCTTATGCATGAATTCATATGCTCAGAGGTTGATTTGTGGCAATACTAATGCTTTCACCCCATGAACTAGCTGCAGGCTATCTTAGATGCTGTGGCCCGTCTCATTGGAGATATACAACTGAGAGTATAGATATTTGGGCATATAAAAGTTTGGGCATACTGGTATATGTGGGAGGAATTTCACCGGTTGCCAATTCACAAATGCATTTAGTTTTTGATCGTAATGCTCGTGTGTAATTGCTCATGTGCTCCATCTTATCTTAGTTGTTGTGTGTCTCAGTCTCAATATACTTTTTGGCACATTGAGATTATTATTATTATTTTATTATTAAATTTGTAACGCGCGCATTCTTGGCTGTAGATTTCTTCGCTGTGCAGCATAGGCTTTGTAGGTCAAACAGGCCAGTTTAAATTTTATTCTGAATTCAACAGGAAGCCAATGATTAGAGTGAGCTAAACATCAATTCTAATTTCATACGGTAAGTTCCAATGTTATGATTCGCAGACATGATCATATTAATACAAAGGGATCCTGACAGAGCGAGGATTTATATTCTTGACTTTCTCTGCCTAAGATTTGATGGGGATGTTCAGACCAATGTGAATTTGAGCACAACGCACATTGTTACAGATGCCAACAAGGAATCTATAGTAAGTTCTACCATTTTGTTGTTTCTTGCTGATTAACTTTATTTAAATTTATGCAATAAAAATGTGATATTATGATAGGCTTCAAAAAACTTTATATTTATGAAATCTGAGATTTAATTTGCAGGCTCAGTTGAAGTTTCTTCTTTGCTGTTTGCCTTCAGGTAGTCCAGCAGTTCGTTTACTTAATTCTTTTGTGTTGTGTGCCTTGTTTGTTACACTTTTACTCCATTCTGGCTTTTTCTGTTCACCATTTTCGAATCTCATCTGTTTCATGTTCTGTGCAACTGAATTTCTGAAGTAGTTCATTTGTTACTTGTTCCATCCAAATAATTTTTGTGCAGCACTTAATTCATCTGTTTCATGTTATTTTCTGCAGCTCATTTTGCTATTGTTTCATGTTCTGTACAACTCATTTTCTTCATCAAACCAGACTTGTGTAACACTGAAGTTTATATGGAAACACTTGGACATCAAGACAATTTTGGGGATATACAGTGAAGAAGATGACAAGATAAACTATCACCACAAGAAAGAAAATTGAACTTTAGACATTCTGCCCCGAGAAATGGTTGGCTTGGTATATCCTTAAAAGATATCAACAAGAGTAACCACACATGTACTACCTTTCTAATACTAAGTTCTAATACGAAATAATAGTACTAAGAGGTGCTATAGTCTAGTGGTAGGCATTCCTCTTAGGGGGTTGGCCAATTCTGGCTAGCCCTGCTGTGTTCGTTTTCTTCTTCTAATACTTAGTTGTTGAATTGAGGTTTAGGTTTATTAGGTTTATTTTCCATGTCGATCATTTTAGAGGTAACGAAACTTTAAAGGAGATTACAATTGAAGTCTGTTTTCTCTATACGATAAATAATACAAAAACATGCACTGGAAATCTGAATATTCCAGCTTCAGCATTTTAATTTGAACCCCTTAAGAATTCCAAGCAAATTCCATACCATGAAGTTCAACTCTGGAGAGAGGAGCTAGTAATATTAAACTTTATCCTTTAACTTTTATACTAATCCTTTATCCATAATAGAAAAATGCAATAAATAAAAAGGTGCATATTCTGCCTCATGTAGGTCTCATTTGTTCATAATCTATCAGATGTTTGTAAACTAGAAAGCATTGCCTTTTATGTGGTTTTGTTCATTTGCTTTGTTGTTTGTATTACAGGATTCTTTCTTGAGAGAACATCAGATAAACTCCGACACCAAGATCGTGAAGCTGGAATGGATTTCAGAAAGCCTCAAGAAACAGTGCATTGTTGATGTGGATCAATATCTGCTTCTTTAGACTAACATACAGCATTTATTTCTGCTTGTTGCAGGCTGTATTGCAGACCAATTGTTGATGGTGATAAGCCTTACGAATAAGAAATGGGTGTGTTACCCACTCCTGTGAAGCTCTTTAAATTTTATATAGGCATTAGTGTTATGGATGTATTAACCTAAAAACAGTTGGGATTTTACTGAGACAATGATAGCAATGTTGTGCCTTTCTAGTGCTCGGTCCCATGACGTAGAGGAACCTACTACCTTCAGATCTGTGTGTTCTTCTAAGGCCTCTGCTTACACCTTTCACAAGCATTTGAAAACTGTACTTTATCGCCAGAGTTGGGCTGGGAGTGCCTGTGAGTAGGCATCTTGGTTATATATATAAGTGTTCTGAATGAATGTAGTGTTGCCCATGCATGCAATGCATCTTTATCACACTGTTCATTTTAATAAGTAAGTAATTATAGGTGCAGCTAAGTAAAGAAGCAAATGGGGGGAGCCAACTGATAATGTAGATAAGGTACCTACATATAAGAAACTGGGGGGAGGGGTAAAACCTATAATTTGTCTATATTGGGATCAGATTGATTGGCCTTCAAAGTTCAGTTCTTGCAGCTATCAGTCAAGTACTACCTGGAGAAGTTGGACTGTGGGAGAGGTGTCACTTGAGGCTCTGACTGCTATTTTAAAACTATCACACTGCTCAGCAGTGAGTCAGGCAGCCTAGCAGCCTGCTCCATTAGAGACCTTTCTTTGGGGGGGTGCATCAAGCATACCTATGCAGGTGGGGGGTAAAAAAATACACGTGCATACAGGGAGTGGGGTGGGGGTCAATTTTGCCCGGATTTCTGCGTAGGTACTAAATGGATGGCCCTAGAGTGGTCAACGAGTGAGTCTGTGTGTAGGTAGTCAGCCTGTCACAGATGTAGGCAGTTTCAGGCCGAAATAGCAAGGTTCGAAAATGGCTAGTATTGGGGCCTATAGTCACTCGTCTCGGGTAGATTACATAGTTCGTTGGAACTGTCTGGCAGGGCTGTAGACAAGGGTGAGTATACAGCGTGTACTCACCTCTAGAGACCATATACTCGCCTCACAAAATATTATTTAGTATTGTTGAGAAAATTGCTCTGTACATATAGACCATGGAACAATAGGTCGCCAGTCGACGGATGCCTGCCGGGAGTTCTCTTTCAATATCGATTGTACCCCTCTCTTGACGGCTAGCTGTTTCTTTTGAAGGTTTTGCTGTCTCCACACTGTCCGCCTCTCCTCCCATTTCCCTTGCCTGCCGACAGTTTCTTTTGAAGATCGGGTCTTCCACGCTGTCCCCCTCGCATCCACACTTCGCTTCTTCCACACTGTCCCCCCTTCCCTCCTCCAGTACCTCGATAGCAGAGGCGTACTACACCAGGGCGCGCCAGGGCAAATGCCCTGGTAAAAAAGCCTTTACCCTGGTCGAGGCTCTGCCAGAATTTTTGCCCTGTCCAGAATTTGGTTGGGCATATTTGTTATATCCTGAGATTCACCTAATTTACTGAAATGATAACATTTGCGTTACAAATGTCAAAAGCGTTCAGATTACGGGTGCTTCACCCATCTGACCTTCTGACTATAGACAAATATAATAGTGCTGGGGGGCGATTTATGGCAAGCGCAGTAGCGCGATCTTATGAGTCATTTTCCGGTAACATGTCACATTCACTAATTCAAGAAGCAAAAAAAAATTTCAAAAATTACTTTGGTTTTAGTTTGGAACAAATCTTCAATATTTCTATTTCACAAATATATATTTGGTTTTGCACTAATATGTAAATGTAACAAATTTTAGTAGGAAAAAATAGGCCTAATAAAATATTTGTCCACTCCGTTACTGTACATATATGAGACTGTATATATAGTAAACAGCTTCCTGTTGTGTATCCTGACATGCCAATATGTTTTTACTATTAATATTTATAAAGTAAATATAAAAGATGTTACAATACAAATGATAATTTAATTCTATTACAGTTTTTATTTAATTAAGAAATGTCCACTCCGTTACCAAAATAAAAGTAGCCAATGTTAAGTTGAATATATTTTTTTCACCAAATAACTAAGTAAAAATCACTTGAGTCAATCATTCACAGTGATCAAATAAACAGAAAACATTAAAATATTTGTAATGTTGTCCTAAAAATCTGCTTGTAACATCAAAATTACATCAAAATTACCACACAATTGTAACGGAGTGGATTCGGCTCCGTTACCATTTTTCGAGATTTGTGCACAGAATGTGAAAAGTATACACTAATAGTAGCATTTATAGTAACGGAGTGGATAGGTAACCTCAAGACCAAGACTTTGAACTTCGAGACCAAGACTTCGAACCTCAAGACCAAGACCCAAAACATCACATTCAATCCAAGACTTCTTTCCTACTCGCTATTTTAAATAAAACATGAGTCTTTTATTTTATTAAGGCAAATTAACTTTAAATGCAGACTGCAGAGAATTACGATTTCGTATTTACAAAAGTCTTTCATGCAAAATGTTATTCCAAATGCCTTTTGTATTTTATAAAAAACCAATTCGCGCAGAATGTTCTGACCAAGACGTGCCTTATGGGGCCTCATAAAAATTCCACCATGTGAAAAAATACTTTCCATAGGTGCTGAAGTCGCTGGCACACACAGTACGGTAGTTTTTCAAGCACTGGATGTAAATGTACAAATCGTGAGCCTTTTTGAAATCCTCCCATGGTTTATCAAGACCATGGCTTTAGACTAACTCTTGGCAGGGCCACAGCATGAGTGGACAGATGATATCAAAGATTGGTGTACACAAGATCTGCACAGCTTAAGAATATTAGCACAAGACCGGGGACTTTGGAAAAAAGTGATGACCCATGCATTGGACACCTACGGATCGGCCCATGGTCCCGATGATGATGATGATGATGATGATGAGGATGATGATGATGAGGATGAGGATGAGGATGATGAGGATGATAATAATAATAATACTCTTTTTCTTTATTAATTCAAACCGACAAACGCAGTAAGATTACATTGAGACATGACAGTACAATTATCAATATCTTAACTAAACACACATTATGGCAGATATGCAAGGCGCCCTCCCGAGGGGAGTTGCGGGAATCGAACCATGTACTGCTGCCGTGAGTGTTACCATTACTCTGTCCCGTGATGAGGGACCAAGACAGAAAGGCATGACGTCGCTTACGTTTGTCTTTAGAGAAGGCAAGTTAGCTACCGGTACCACCGCTTAATTCGGAGTCATATAATTATGCAGGCGTCTGACATTTCCAGAAGCACTACGAGTTTGCCTCAATATATTTCACAAATACATTAAAACGTACAATACATCATGCCTACAATAAAATTGTAGTAGTCTTTGACAAGAGTGAGAATTAAAGCTCCCCAAACAGCTGATTTTGGTAAATGATGCTAAAAAGATTGCAGCGCTTTTGTGTGATATTAAAAAGCGATATATTAAGTATCTTCATACATATGCATACATAGGCCTACATATATAGGCCTACATACATACGTACATACAATAAATCCTAATCCCAGCCTTCAGGCTGGGATTAGGATTTATTAAGATCAGGATCTAACGAATAACAACTGAATCATTAGGTAGGCTATAGCTGTATTTATTCAGGGTCATGTGTAGTCCTAATCGTAATTGCAAATATCAAACGAGCTCAGTCGGATCTATGAATAGCCTACCAGTGGGCGATAGATGACTACTTTACGTAAGAGTTCGTCAGCAGGATGCTTATAGGTATTGTGGGCATAGGTAACAAAAATACCAAGGTTATTTGATAAATTCTACGAGCTAGTTCATTGTATTAGATTCCAAATGCATTAAATTCTTAAGATAAGGTGCTAAAAATTTGCATAACGTTTATTAGTTTTGCATTATATTTCAATTGCGATAGGCCTATTGAGTCAAGAGAAATTTTAAGTTTAATTATTTACAAAACCGAAATCTTTAGACGTGTTGCCACGTTTGAATTTCTACAAAGCACATTACGTATACGAATAAGAACGTTCAATAAGTTGTAAATATATTACTTAAACAAATTTCTTAGCCTTACAGTTAAACATTGCCTTTATGCAATTTAGCTATCATGCATTTAACTGACTGCTTTCCTTACAATTTTATGTCCAAGTCTTCTTCTGGCAACTCATATTCATTTTCTATGTCTTCTTTCTTTTCGGCCAACTCTTTCGCTTTTTCTGAATCGTCGAGATCAATCTTGATCTTGTCATCGTGCAGCTCCAATGCTTCGTTGATTTCGCCGATCTTCAGTTCTGCGTCCATCGGTTGAGCGCCCCAGTCGTTACGGTCGACGTAGGTGTAGAACATCGTCATGATCGCAAAGACAACTGTTGTGACGTACATCAGACCAGAGAATAAGAAGAACTCGGCCATCTACAAGAACGAAACGACGACCATCGTTATATTTCATTTAGACGCAATTGGTGGACATTTAGCAGAGATTGGCATACTGCAAAGAAACCAGCTTCTGAAATTAGACCTACTTCAGTCTCAGCTTTCAGAATTTTTATTTTAAACCAGATTACATCGTACCTGAGAACATAGGCGTAATGTGTGGGGTACGAGGGCCAGGGGTACCCGTATCCCCACTTTTAGGATTGGAGTACCGTATCCCCCACTTTTTGGACTGAGGGGTACCATACCCCATTTTTTAAACAATACCAATCAATATTTTATTATTGAGCCTTCCCAGAGATCGCAGTCTCCGCCTTGCTTCGTGTATGTAAGAAATTGGCATCCCCCACTTTTTAGAAGCATTTCAAACTCTCCCTTGACTAATATAAGTTCCTCATCGAATACGACTTGAATGAACACGTCTAGATCGACCATATTTCAGACGAGTAGAGGTGTTCAAGTGGTATTCGAGGAGGAGCTTATACTAGTCAAGGAAGAGTTTGAAATCCTTTTAAAACCTTACATGTGTGTAGGCCTATTGAACGACTGACAAGATTAGGCCTACTTAGCAACTTTCATGGATTGCTAAGTAAGACAATTAAGGCATCAAAGACATCAATGGAAGCTCCTCCCCGAATACCAATTGAACATGTCTAATCGTCTGAAATATGGTTTAGACGTGTTCAAGTGGTATTCGAGGAAGCTCCTCCCCGAATACCACTTGAACACGACTAAACCATATTTCAGACGAGCAGTTCGGCTTCAGAATCTAGTAACGTTGTAGAAAGCAAAGTCCCGCTAGCAACTGTTAGGCTACAACAGCTAAGAGGGAGAATTTCATTGTTATAGGATTAGCATGTGTGATGTTGGATAACCAACCGATGAAATTGTTAGTTGACTTGGGATGAAGGGAAACTTTGTAATTAACGCAACGCAATTAAATTAACACGAATTAATATTCGTGTTAATTTAATTGCGTTGCGTTAATTAACGAGACAACACAGTGTATCGATGAACCTGAGCGTGGATTAAGCTCTTTTGAGGGTTCATAAATACGCTTTATGAAAGTCCAGGTATATACATACATCTGATAAAGTGTATATTATGAGGCTGACTTGGTTGGCAGCGACTGTCTTCTTCCTCCTTTTCTTGTTCCATCCTTTTTCCTTTTTCTTCAAAAATCAAGGGGCCAAATGTTCCACCCCAAATGACGTCCCTGCCTCTAGGTTCCATTAGGGACATGGGAGCTTTAAAATTTTACTTTGTACAAACAAGCACATCATCTCTGTTACTGTAGATATCAGGTGCAGCTTTATCATAAAATACTTATCCGTCATATATGACGGTCTGATAAGTACTTCTGTCAGATCGTGTGCATAGGTACCGGTAGAGTTAGTGTCTGGCTGTGCGTCTGTACGTCTATCTGCTCCCTTCCTCCCTATTTCACTGACTCCGTCTATCAATCTGTCTGACTGGCTGTGCGTCTGTACGTCTATGTGTCCAGTGTTCATGGGCCTGTCCAATTTCGGGCCAGGCCCAGTAAGCGGGTCGGCCAGCGGCCTGTGAGGCACATCCCATACATTCGACAGAACAGCGGCCGTGTGCGACGTGCGTTCCAGACATTCCAGAGCGTTTATCGACACACACAGCTGGGAAATTATATTAGAGATTAAAGTATATAATGAAAGTGCAAAATATTTTTTTTAAATTACGGTAAGGACTGACCTGACTCATGGCACTTCCAGTTTCAGCAACAATGACAACAACGACGTTTCCGATGGCTACTGTCATTAGCCATATGGCTGTCAGAATGGACTTCATCGATGGGGCAGCCTGAAACCAATTTTCCACATTTAAGACTTATTTTAAATAAATGCGCAAAATATAACTGTACACTCGCGTAGGTTCTCCTGCAAATACGGAACAAGATAAAAATCCGTTTTGGTGCTTAATCGATCAGCATGCACCAGTTCGATAGTTTGTATCTCCGTTCACGGAAACTCAATGGCAGAGTTTAACGTAACGTAGAGAAATCTTTATCGGGTCAGAATTCGTTCGATGTGGCCGTTAGTCTTACTCGTTCTTGCTTCCTTAAGTTCGCAAACTCACTCCTTAACCATAGGAACACAGGATTTATTCGAATGTGGTTAACTCACATGTTAATTTTTATATATTTTATGTTATAGCGTCGCTGTCTCATTAAACCTAATGCCGCAATTAGCTGCTCATAATAGGCTACATTCTTATATTAGAATTACTTGAAACAAGGCATTTTATAACCCTAGAATCGCTACGCTTATTTACCCTCAACGTAAAGTATCCCGAAAGTATCCCAGTAGCGGAGTGAAGTCAGAGAATGTGCAGAGTGACACGTTGCTCTTGATACTGCGAATAATGTGGCATCAGGAATACGACAAATACGTTATTGCCCACAAGAGCGCCCAAAGTTTCAAGGTAGGATGCGTGACTTCACATGAAGAGTTAAACAAGAAGAGACACCGCCGAGGATACCGATCTCCTCATGACTCTAAGACGCCTGAGTTGGTAATAACAAGAACGGGTAAGAAGTAAAACGCTGGATTGTTGTGGCAACACTCTGGAAGAAGAAGACGTATCCATTCATAAATCTTGCTAAAATAGTGACCCAGGCTGACCATGAATTTGGAGAACTTGACATTAGACCACAGGAGTCCAACCGGTTCCATAGCTTTGGCTGGTCCTTCACTATGGAATGAACTCCCTTCTGTGATCCTCAGGACATTTTCACCGGCTTCGCTTGAATGCTTAAAGACCTTTCTTTTTAGCTGGTATCGAACCCGCGTCCTTCTGATCTTCGTGCCAGAGTGTTACCAATCAACCATCTCCCGCCCCGATGTTCATCGTTGTTTCGAACAGGGCCTTAATGGCTTTCTCGTAGTACAAACAGTATGTTTGGGAGCGGCATGCTTAGCGGGGGTCACAACCCACCCCTTCGGCTAGCCAAAAAGCCCGGTCGCTATGTAGCCAGTCTCAAACCGCTGAGTGGCCAAAAAGAGCCGGCCACTAAACAAACCGCATCATGGCCAAAGGTCTACCAGCTGTATGGCCAAATGGGCCGGCCGCAACCCAAGCCACCGTGGGGCCAGATGTAAATCAGCTGCCTCGGTCTACCAGCTCTCTTTAGTGCTTCCGTAGATAATGTCACTGGTTGACTCAACAGACGCAGTCTGACGATTGCGGTTGCAGCGATCTGATTTGTGCAGGTGTACCTCGTCAGGTTCATCACATTCATCAGCGACCATGTTTGTTGTCGCCTCCAGCATATGCTTGCGGTTGAAGCTGTTGAAGGCATGGACGGCGATCATGGGGGTTCGAGGGGACAAGACCCCCACCTTTAACAGTGGGGGGACACGCCATACATCGCCCCCCCCCACATTTTGAAGAAACACGAAAAAAGGTCATGAAATTTTTTCGCGCGTGAGTCACAAGGACTGAATCTTGTGGCAGATTAGTGACGATTCGCTGGGTTGCATGCACTGCTGCGTCTCATCCACCCGGGTTGCCGACCCCAGTAACTCGTGGCTAAATGTCAGATAACTGGTTCAATGCAAAAGCATTGGCATACTTTTAAGCCAGGCAGCACCAGAAATAACCTATAGCATTATTATTTTTTGTTTGTTTTTGCCCTGAGGTACTTCATTCCTTCAAGGTCTTGAGATTAGATGTTATTTCTCTGGAACGGTTATCCCTCGTCCAAGTCAGCTTGAGCTGTAACCATCGAGCCGCTGAAGGCTCGATGGTTATTATTATTATTATTATTATTATTATTATTATTATTATTATTATTATTATTATTATTATTATTATTATTATTTTTATTATTATTATTATCCCCCCCCGAGGTACATGTAATCCCTCAGGAGTCTAAAAAATTATGCTAGGAGCTTATTATTATTATTATTATTATTATTATTATTATTATTATTATTATTATTATTATTATTATTATTATTATTATAACAGTAGTTGCATGAAACAAACGTCACCTGTGAATAAGCAAATGACAGTCCGGTAACGGAGAAGAGGACTTCGCCTGTAGTTATCAGGAAGTACTGTGGAACCTGTAGGAAAATGCTCGTTGTCCACGGAGGGATCTCCATAAGCTGAGTGATTGATAGGAGCTAAAACATATGAACGTATATAAAATAGTAATTTAAAATCTAAATACCGCCCATATTTTGTAACAAGGTAAAAGTGGCAAGTTTTTGATAGGATGCAACCCGACAAATTCTGCATGGCCAATAGCTAATAGTATGTAGGCCTACCGGTGCTAATCTTGGCTACGTAACGCTTACCTGGAGAGAAACCTCTTCACATCCTAGATTGATACCATCCGCCTTCGGGTGACAGAAGAGGCGATAATTGCTTGCTATTAGACACAATCGAGGGTGGATACGCTGAATGTTTGTACTTTGTGCGAACCAGGAAAGTTAAAAAACTAATGATGGATGAGAGTTAAGGATAGCCAATGCCATCAAGGACCCGCAGAAGATGGGGTCATGATGGGAATAAAACTATCAGGTAGGCGGGATGATCTTGATCGGAATGCCTATGAAACTGACACACAAACCATTAAATTTGTGAAGATTTTAAGCAGAAGTTTTTGCCATTGGCAGCCACAGTGCACACCAGTGAAACTTCTGATGATGTGAAGAACTCCTTTCGCCGTATGTTTTTGGAATGCCATGAGCCTGTGGTCTGATTGTCTGTATCGGTACGTCATGCCGTATGAAGCATGAAATACCGAAACAGCAACAAGCTTGAACGGTTCATCCACGCAATGTATTCGCAGAGTGGGGACCCCGAAGATAACGCAGAAAAGAATTTACTGATGCCAAGATTAAGGAAGGCATTTTGCGTGTCTACAAATCAGACACGTCATCAGTGATTAAGCGGTTCGATCTGCTAAACGTGAGGCCAAAGAAAATCGCTTGGAAAGCTTTCAACGATGTTGTTGAGAATGTTCTTTGAAATTACAGAGCACCAAACTACATCCAACAGCAAATATGCTTCAAGCCATGAAGTGCAACATGTCGCTGAAGATTCGTTTCCAGCAGTCACACTTGGACTTCTCTGGTAATCTTGGGGCAGTCAGTGATGAACATGGTCAAAGGTTTCACCACGACATTGCGACGATGGAAAAGCGATAGCAGGGCAATTGGAACTCATCAATGCTATTGTTGGACAATAAAACGAGAAGCATCAGCCGCTGAGTACAAATATTGGCAGCAAAACATCGCCGTTCAACCGCCATTAATTATCTGCACCTGAGGAGGCAGAGAATGTAGTTGATGGGCATTTGCAAAGAGTCCTAGTGATGTTGCATTTTTGGAACGCCTAATTTGTGTGAAGTCGAATTATGCTAATGTAGGTGAAGTTCTCGCGGAGACGTGATATCATAGACCCCGGTTAGTTTTGCGCAAACGGAGACACATACAGGGCCAAATGGGGCATTCGAGGCACGCGGTTCAACATAGGGGCCTACCGCTAGCACTGTGCTGCTTGAAGCATTAGTAGACAGTGGTCGCCAAGCGATGTCATTCTCATTAGCATACAGTCGTTCAGAGTTCCCCTCCTTCACTTTTTCTACTTCTGTTCGTGACCTTGGTGCTATTTTGGACCAGGAACTTCTTTTACTGAGCATATTCATGGGCTGACGCGTGCTTGCTATTACCAACTGCTTCAGTTCCGAGTCGTTTCCCGCTCTCTTTCCTTTTCTTCAGCCTCCATCTTGGTTCAAGCATTTGTTGTAAATCGCTTGGATTACTGTTCTTCTCTCTTTGTTGGACTCCCTCAGGTCCGTCTTTGTTGTCTGGAGAGGGTTTTGCGGACGGCTGCACGCTTGGTCGGGGTTTCTCCAGATATGACCACGTTTCCGAATACATGAGAGCTTTCCTGCACTGGCTCCCAGTCCAACAGCGCATCCTTTACAGGGTCTCCTCCATGACCTGGCAATTTGTCTTAGGCCGGGCACCGGTTTACTTTCGTGAGTTATTTACTCTAATCTCTGCCTGTGCGGGGCGCAGATCCCTGCGCTCAGCCTCCCGGGGAGATTTTGTCGTTACCTACTGCTATAGCACAGCGTAGGGCACTCTCGGTCGTTGGTCCTGCCGCTTGGAATGATCTCCCTCTTGAGATTCGCTCCCTTCCTAGGGACCTTTCTGGTTCCTTTTACGGTCTTCTTAAGACATTTCTTTTTGATTGGGCCTGGGTCGGGAGCGCCTCTGAATAGATCCCTTGAAGGGGCGCTATATGAATCTTATATATAGATTTAGATATAGATATAGATAGATATAGTCAATGCTAAGCCAGACGTTGTAACCAAAGCAAATCGATTTCGTGGTTCCTGATTACATGATTGTGAATCAAGCATTGTGACAAAGAGCATTCTAAAGTATGTCTGTTTGCTTTTAGGAACATAGACATGCATTTTTACCAAATATTCAGAATTAATTTTCTTTAACAGCATTTCTGATTAATCTGGAACGAACTCATTCCTGGCGAATGTCAGAAATTTGAACCAATCTTTTGCAATTCATTAGCTAATTTGAACAATTTATATTAATTTTAAAATCTTAAAATAAATGGAAGTTGATTCATGCATTTCAAGTACGTGGCCTGATTCGCTTGAGTGATGTAGTGTTGAATATTCCGACGAACAATTAGGCGATTGTATCATGAAATAGTCTAAGCAAATAAGTGCAATGTTGTGTTCTTACGTCTTTGCTGGTCGCATTTACGTAGTGAAGAATGACGACGTAGACTGCGCCATTCTGCGAATAAACTTCTTCTGGCACGTTCTTTGAAATATTGTAAACTGTTTCGTTGCCATCTTCGAAGGGAAAGTTAACCCAAACATCGTAGCTGAGTCAAAGTAAACAAACTGTTAAACTAAGCTTCCATAATGAGGACTGTCCCATTATGCAAAACTTAAGGCTGAATTATGCAGCCTCAATTTTGGCCTAGTGACTCCGGGCCTAATTTTTTACCCATCGTGATTTCTCATCATTACATAATTAGGAATAGTATTCTGCGGGAATGATGTGTCTTCGTTGAAATCGTGTTCCGTGGCGAAGTGCTATGGAAGCGACTGCAATAATGTCTGTGTAAGCGATTGCATATGTCACTATAGGGCTTTTGTCACTAGATCAGCGCTCGTGAATAAACTGGTGCCCTGCGCTTAGCTTTAGAAATTTTGAGTTTGCGATTATGATTACAACACGCGCTAGTAGAAAAATCGTCTCCAGTTAGGCATGGCGACAGGCAAGTGGTTCATTGATTTATTGTGTCGAGAGTTTCGAAGCCAGTGTGAGATAGTATGCAGCGTACTTGGCAGTTCCTCTCTCAGATGGTATTTGACGACAATCAGAGTCCATTCAAATAAGAGACGACTAGGTTTTGAGGAAAGACCCATCCATCCGACAAAGAAGTCAGCACTGATCTCCCCAGTTGAGTTGGATTAAATTATCCATCTGCTGTGCCAGCAGGAAAAGGAGCATGAAGTGCAAGTCAAGTAATTTGTCTGTTGACAAATGCGATTTGGCCTAAGAAGGAGGTACACCTCCTTCGCTGGCTCAGGCAGCCTGCACGAAGTCATTTCCTCAGTACCGTAGCGCGTCTTTCGTTCCCTTCAAATTTTGCGGATACTACCCGTTTAGTGCTTTCTGTGTTTGAGCGCATTTCCAGTCCTGTGTTTGCACTAGCGTCTTGTTCAGCAAGTGCTTTGTTTCAGTTGGGGCTTTAAAAACATTGAAATCTGGCCAGTAGGAACACTTAAAACCAGATTTGTTAAACCATCTAGTCTGGTTTAACTAGGCCGACACTCATACATAAAACTCGAATTATTCTGGGTAAAAGAGCTCTGTCGTTTGCTGGACCTAGATTTGGAACTCTCATCCGGTCTGTTCTACTAAGTCGCTTTTCATTCCGTTTTGAACTTAAGCGACGAGGTTTTCTGGATAATTGCCGGTAGATGCCTATGTATTAGACACTGGCGCGATAGAAATTACTAATTACAATTACAAAAGCCGCACGTGTTTTAGTGACTCTAGAGTCTAGACGGTTTGGTATGGTAGGTTTCACTCGCCTCTTTGTAACTGCCCATTGGTTTATTTTAGAAGCAGAATGTTTATAGAAGTTTCTATGTTGTATAGAATAAAATATTGGAGCGATCACATCATCGATAGCATCCAAGCAACGCCCAGCAAAAAGCTTCTATGCCTTTCATCTCTTTTTTATACTATTGTTATCTGATTAGCCTTCGTTCTTCATTCTTTTTTGAGTTTCACATATGCAATATAGTTCATTTGATGCGTATTTTGTTAAGGTATCTGCTCAATAATATAATATATAATTAAAATGTTAAAAATCAGTTAGAAAATTAATCAAAAGTTCCTTTTTATTGACAGTTTTGACAAATTTTAGCGATTTCTCTGCTTTCATTGTGCAATTCTGACGACCAGCGGGGAAGCTTTTGCGAATATTCAGCCTCTCATTTTCACAGCTTGCATTTAGCTGAATAGTTCTGCAAGTTGCGTCATTCTCGACAATTCACGCATTGGACAATATGCTAAATATGCATTATACATTGCAGATTACAGGTTTCTTTATTATGCTTAGCAACGGTGAATAATACTTGAACAAGATGATTTCTTCGTATTTCGACACGGTTTGGTTTTCGACAAGTCCAAGTTGTCTCGGATCTTTTTCTTGATTTGTATTCACTGTCGTCATTTTCAAGTCAACAGTTCTATCGAGTGCATTGTAAAACCTGCAAAGTAACGAAACGAATTATAATATGTCGCCTCTCATACGTACGATTGCATGTCGCCAGGCGTATTTTTCGTGGCTTTTTGCTGCACACTATGAAGCGCTGTTTACTTCTTTCTCTCGACCACCAGTCTCCTCCTCCTCGTCCGTCTCTATCTCTCTCTTTCTCTTTCTCTCTCTCTCTCTCTCTCTCTCTCTCTCTCTCTCTCTCTCTCTCTCTCTCTCTCTCTCTCTCTCACTCGGCCTCCAGTCTCCTCTTCTCTGAAGTTCTTAGTCTATGGAATGAACTCACAGAAGGTCTCCGCCAGTTTCCTCATCGTTCTATCTCCTCTGCTACTTTCACCTCTCCACCGCTTCAGCTCTCCTCTGCTGCTTTCCACTCATGACTGAAAACCGAACTCTACAAGCTCTCCTATCATGATTCTACTCCTACACTAGGGCATACGTACCACACGACCACACTTGACTTCCATGATTCTGACCTGGCACCGGAACGGACAAAAACCTGGCACTTTTGAGGACTTGACATGATGTTGTATCGTATTGTATTGTATTGTATCTAGAAATTTATAAAGCGCCTCTCGCAGATTAACTATTCAGAGGCGCTCTCAGCACAGAAGACCCGGGGAAACAGAAATGCCTTTCGGGAACGAGAGACCGATGAGAAAAAGCCAGTCATTAGTTTGGCCCTGAGCACAGGAGGAAGGTCATTCCAGATCGTGGGACATAGCGACAGTGTTAACCTGGTCGCGCTGACGTGTCACGGAGAAATTTTGAAGATTTACATTTACATTTACATTACGCTAATCCAAATCTTTACATTCAAGTATTTCAGTTCAAAATATTTCTCAGTGAAATCAAACGGAATCCAATTGTAGCATTCAACGCTGATATACTTTTGCATTGCAACCGCACAACTGTTAGTCGCACCTTTCAACCGTAAGTTTCGGACAGTAGGCCTATTATCGTCGACAATCACAGTGATTGTCGACGATAATAGGCCTTTGTCTTTCTAAAATGCTTCGTTCATTTAGACAGACAATTTTCGTATTTGCGAAAGTTTTCGGTAATGAACTTTACAATCGCGTAGGCAAATCTTGTTGAGTTTCTCGACCACAATATAGATATTTTCAGTTACACGCACTCCATTGTCATTATTGACTCGAAAAAATCAAACGATATAAGAAAGAAATAAGACAATTCGAAAGGTATTGGCCAGAGTATACGTATTATGTAGGGGTTGACTTCTGCGTCTCCAGATCACTGATGGAAGACATGCACACAGGTTGACAAACCGACGCACGCATTCCGTATACCACGAATGGAGACGCCAGTCAATCTGATGTATGAGTCCACTGAGCACTGACCGAATGACCAAATTGCCAAGCAGACAGAGAAACAGACAAAGATAGATATGGTCGGTAACACAGGGAGGGATGAACAAAGGTAGGTCCTGTGGCGAGTATTGCCGTCCATCTGACCAGACTAGGTCTTAGCTTAGTCTTAGCACGGATAAATAAAGCCGAACCGGCTGACTTGATCCGTGGTAGGAATGTTTGAGATCGTCGTGTCTACACATATCCTCAGCGTATATGCCATCAATCTGCATGCCGTACATGCCCGTAATTCGTGATTTCGTTTGTTTCTTCTACTTCGCTAAGACTTCCCCCCGGCTAAATTGGCCCTTGATGGAGTGGATGCAGTATTCTTCAAACCAGCTTCCGCTTTTCGTTCGGTCGATCTACATCGTCCGCATCTCTTACGCAAGACTCTCTTAAGGTATCAGATACGGTCTCCCCGTGGAGTTTCACCTCAAAGCTTCCAAGACCCCGGATCACTAACTGCAGCTTCACCTCACCTTCCAGTTTCTCCAGTTTCGACAATGTCCAAACTACTACGAGCTCTTCTGCACTCCAGCAACAAACCCGATCTATTGTTGACCAAATAGAAGCGACCATGCGCCACCATCCACCATCAACTCAAAAGATCCTCCACGGAGCCCCCAGGACTCCGGATCGCTACCTGGAATGCACGTTCACTTACTGACAAATATGCTTATGTCGCTCAAACCATTCTTGATAGTAAACTGGACATTTTCTGCGTCACTGATGGTTGGCACTATGCCTCACATGACCTTCCTCTTCTTCGTGCGGCACCTGTGAACTACGCCATACATGACACGCCTCGCGAACTCTCTCGTGATGGACGACAGATCCGTGGGGGTGGCATCGCCATATACTCTCTTCTCTTCATGCCTCGAGGATTCGACTGGACATGGATTTTACCACCTTTGAAGCCGATTGCCTCACCTTCCCTTCATCGTCTGGTCCTACAACATTCTTTCTGTTTATCGCCTTGGCTCTGCTCCCATTAGGGCGATATTCTTTGAAGAATTCTCGTCAGTTCTTGAAAGGCTTTTTACTTGAAACAGTCATCCTTGGTGATCCACCTCGAGGACCCTGACAACTCCACTGCCACCCACTTCCAGGACCTACTAAAGCAATTGACCTCCTCCAACGTGTCAAGAGACCACTCACCTCAGCGGTGGCATTCTCGACCTATTTTTCACCTATGATGACACCAACGTACACGATCTTTACGTTCATCCACCAACCATCTCTGATTATTCACCTGTCGACTTCATTATCCCGTCGCGTCACTCCCACATGTGGATGGCAGTCTTTTGACTACAATGCATTCAGAAAAGCTATTCATGACTGAGCGCTCTCACTAGAACCCTATCTCCTTGACGCGCTCTTCCTTAAGGACTCTTTGACCTAAAATTCCCTACGATGACGCAGCTTCTAAACAAGATGCTACCGTTACCAAAATCTGCTCTCGCCACAGACCGATTGCTTTGTTTTGATCCTGAGTGTCGACAATCTCGTCGTCGTGCTCGCAGTATGGAAAGACGATATCGTCTCTCCCGTGACCCTGCCAATCGCCGCGATGGATAGCTCTACACCGTCTCTGTCATCAGAAGGAGTCGGATTACAGGGAGAGCATAGTCTCCCAGCACAAAACTGAAACTGTCCTATTTCTCTTGTCCGACATCTATACATCTATTGATCAATCCCATCCTTCGCTCCTCTTTGACTTTTGATGTGGTCGATCATGTGATCCTCCTTCGAAACTTACAGTTATCCTGTGGCATCTCTAACATTCATTTTCTCTGGTTTAAATCCTATCTATCTGATCGCTCTCAATCTGAGAGCGTCTTTGGGGACTCTAGATCTCAATGGGTCAGGGTTAGATTCTGCGTACCTCATGACTCAGTACTTGGACCTGCCCTCTACACGGCGAACATTTCCCTGATATTTGCCAAACATGCTGCAACTGGTCACCTTTACGCTGATGATGTACAAGCTTTTGTTCATGATGTACAAGCTTTTGTTCATGATCAACTCTCCATTGTTTCCTCCATTGATATGCTTGTCCAAGACTTACACGCTTGGATGTCGAATCGACTTCGCCTACATCCCACCAAGACTCGATTGATCTTATTTGGAACTAAGCAACAACTACATAAGCTCGACTACAAACTACTAGCCAACAAATTTCCCTCCTATACCTACTTCTCAAGTGTTCGTGACCTTGGTGTCACTATAGACTCCTCCCTCACCTTTGTACAGCACATTTCAAATCTGACTCACTTCTGCTTCTTCCAGCTGAGACGGCTGGAGATCTATCAGGCGATCCATGCCTGCGGTCTTTATCACCATTGTACATACATTCATTTGCTCTTGGGTGGATTACTGTAACTCGCTCCTCCTGGGTCTCGCTATGCTACGCCTTCCCTCTCCAGTCTGTATGCAGTGCTGCTAGTAGGCCCATAGCAGTCTTCCCCGTTTTGCCCATATATATATATATATATGATTGAAATCATACACTGGCTCCCCGATTACTTCGTGTCCAGTATAAGATCGTCTTTCTGGTTTCCAACTCTCAATTAAGGCTTCCCTAAGCGTCAACCGCTCTCTGCAACTTCTCTTCATACTTTACGCTCTACTGATCGTTCGATCTTTTTGTCACTCGTACTATGACCACTCTGGCCTAACGCCGAATTTTTTGCTGTCACAGGTCCCTCTGCTTTGAATGGTCGTCCCCCTCCAATACGGGCTAAACTCATAGCGGGGAATCTCTCCGGCATCTTCGCGCTTGCTCAAGACGTTTCTGTTTCCACGGAGCTTCTGCACGGAGGACGCCTCTGAATTATCTATTCTTCGAGAGGCGTCTTATAAATCCCTACATAGGCTATGCGATACGATACGATAAATATCCGCTGATATTGCGATAAAGTAGTCGATTCGTCGCTGTTATCGTTAATTCAGAATCATTGATTCTTCAGTAAACAATATCAACTATAGGTCTACTGCTGGGCGGTCTTAGACGCTAGGGCCTCTGGTCGAGCTGGCCATGGGGCACGAGCGATCAATCTGCAGACCTTGTACTCAACCGCGCCGATAACGATTGCTTCTGCCTGCATTACGTGAACACCTGTATGTAGGGCCTACCTGACTACATTACGCGTACGATACCGCCGTTGCATGCTTTTCCCATCAGCCTTCGTACGAATGCTAATTGGGCGATGATGCGGCCTGATTAGCGACCATCCGTTGATACGTGTTTATAATGGAGGACAGTTTCCAATTCAGTGTAATTACCTGGCATGACCTTGGAAAACATACATATATTAAAATATTATTTAAAAATTGTATAGGCCCTTAATTAAAATGTAAAAGATTTCAACTTTCCTTTAAAACGACGGCATCATCTAAAACGAGCGTCAGTAACAACATCATCACTAACGAAACAAAGCCCACAAGGGATAAACGTTCGTACCTGACGGTCGACTCAGAACCACCTGTCGGTTCGAGTTTTGTTTGAATATACTAAAACAGAAACACACTGGGATGTTACAGTGCTTCAATATTATGCTATCATACTAAATCAATCAATCAATCAATCAATCAATCAACAAGACATTTGTATAGGGCGCTCTTAAAGGTAACTATTCAGAGGGGCTCCCAGCCAAACCTCGGCGAAACAGCCTTAAGAGCAGAGAAGAAAGAGGTGGACGAGTCTCGAGGAAGAGACCGCAATTCAAGAGGAAGGTCATTCCAGATAGTGGGGTCTGCAACAAAAAATGCTCGCTGTTGCTTGGCCGCAGTGCGAGCGAAAGGAACATATAAGTCACCGCGGGCAAATTTAAAACAGCCGTCAAACATTTTCACGTGAATTACTCCATCAGATAAGTAATTTCAATCAGTTCAACAAAAGCGACAAATAAAACAAGTTGTCAATGTTGTAATCTACCTAAACCAGGAAATACAACACTAGAAGCAGAAATTTACTTTTCTTGTAATTTGGAACACACAAACTTAAATTAAAAATTAAATATTAGGAATTTCAACACAAATCTGTGTGATTCCATTAATAGTTGACAATATCTCGTTCTTGATGCTTTTCTTTTAGTAAGTAAGCACGTTCTGTAAAAGTTATAGGCTTCCCAAAAATTGGGATGGCTATGATGCTTATTTCTATGGACAAGTTTAAATAGGTCCAAAACGAAATAAATATTATGAAAATGAGTCCAAATGTTTAATTATTGCATATGCTAGCTACCAATTAATCAAAATAATATACCTTTGTTACAGGTTGTAATGGAATAAATTTGCGTAAAAGCTTAATTTAATGCATTGTACACCGTCTCGGACATTGGATGGTAATGATATTTTGTATATATTTAGTAATTTTTTTCAAAATTTCCAAAATCTAGCAGCTAAAACAATTATGGGAAATGTTAATCTGCTCATTCTTTGAAGGATAGGCAAAAAAATTGAAGAAATTATCTAAAAAAACTCAAAAAACCAGCATGGGACATCGATTCTGCACTTTTCGGATAATGACCCATATATAGAAGCTCATGGCTTGCTGAACCTACCGTAAGGCCGACCCTATCCTATAAGGTAAAGGTCAGCAAGGCGAGTGCATAAGGCATCATTGGAACTGATTCTTTGGTCATGAAACTTTAACGGGCGTTAAAATATGGTTGGTAAAAGACGAAGTATCTTCTTCATTAGTCCAGAAACAGTGAAGTTTTTATCTGACACTCAAATATTTCATCCTGCAAGACTGATAGAAGGCACCCAGGGAGAGGAATGGAAAGGGGAGAGAGTATGTATAAGAGGTAGAAAGACGAGAGATTGACAGAGGTTACCGACATATAGCTTAAATTTATTATATTCTCAGAGAGAGAGAGAGAGAGAGAGAGAGAGAGAGAGAGAGAGAGAGAGAGAGAGAGAGAGAGAGAGAGAGAGAGAGAGAGAGAGAGAGAGAGAGAGAGAGAGAGAGAGAGAGAGAGAGAGAGAGAGAGAGAGAGAGAGAGAGAGAGAGAGAGAGAGAGAGAGAGAGAGAGAGAGAGAGAGAGAGAGAGAGAGAGAGAGGAAGAGAAAGAGAGATTGGGTCAGTTCAACTAATTTGAAGCTCGATAGGCCCATATAGGTCCATATACAAAGTGTATCGAGTCTGAGGTTTCTCGTCGATAAAATCTTTGGCTCTGTTGCACAAAGACGCTCGTCTTTTATATAATCACTCTTAAACTTTAGGGCGCAACTGATAAAATGTCTTCAAAAATGTCATTTTGCCACCTTTTTGCCGCTCCATTAGACAGTGCCGTCCGCAGCGGCTGCACCACTCACCCACCCCCTATAGCTACGTCACTGAGATTCAACCTCGATTTTGTAGGATACACGTTACTTGGTAATTTCACAGATAAACGACAAACGAAACACAATCAAATATAAGTTTAACTTGTTTAGCATTTTCTTTTATACAACACCATTTTAAATCAGGCGGTCATCAACGCTGCTGCTCGTCTGGCTATGCGATTACAAAAGTTCAACCATACTGTATAAGTGTATAACAATCGCGACAGAAGACCAGCTTCAGTTGCTCCCGATAGACGAGCGCGTCAAATTCAAACTTTGTCTACTCGTGTACAAATGCAAGACCTCAGTATCTGTATCAACTGCGCACCACGCTGCCACGCAGACAGCATTAGGCCCATATCGGACGACCCTAATAGGTCGTGGCTGCGATCTTCAAAGTCCGTGAATCTATTTGTGCCAGCAACCAAAACTGAAACGGGCGATCGGGCCTTTCGGGTTGCTGGCCCGCGTGCCTGGAACAGTCTTCCAGCGCCAATTCAGAAGGCCAAAAACATTTATCTTTAAAAAACAGTTAAAACTGTACTTGCTATCTAATTCTTAGCATTTGAGCTGACAACCGAAGGTGTCAAGCATCCTAGACGTAGCTTGCTACTGACGATGCTAAAGAAATTATCGTAATTACAATTACAATTACAATCTCACACGGATAAGAAAGCGGGACCCAATCATTACCGCCCACGCGAGAGAAAAAGGGCAGAGTTAATGACAATTTTTTGTTACGGAGGGCGCGAAAAAAATTGAGAATAGAAGTTCAATTGGACCTTAGAAGATAATTTCACACTCATACAAACTACAATTGTCATTGTAAATGCAATTTATGCAGTACCTCTGCGCGAAAACCTCTATAGTGTTGAAATTCGTTACAATGAGCTGGTTCTCTGTAACATGGTGCCGTAAATTTAGGTCTACGACATATGCTAATGGCATAGCATTTGAAAAAGAAAACAGTTTAAATACAACGCATAGGCCTATCTAATTAAACTCACTGTATGGACGTCGTAATCATTTTCATCAGTGAAGAGCTGATAAGCAACGTTTTCCTCAAATCTTGTAGTAAAATTTATCCCACGAGGAGAACTCAGTCCGACACATGTTTTGTCCCAAGTTACTTCGAATGAATAATTTCCGACGACGACATTCGTGTAGGGAGTGTTCTTTGTTCCAAACGATCAAATAAACAAAAAGAAGAGTTATATGTACCTACATTGATCATGTAATTCACCGAAACAATAGTAAGTAAGTAAAGAAAGTAAGTAAGTATATTCTTTATTAAACCAGCTGCCAAACAGCACTCTGGTTAACGAATAAACTACTGCTTCTCAGTGTATCTGTAGTCAACTGTAGGCCACATACGCTTGGAAACTATTATAGTTAGCAGAGCTTTGAGTTTGCCATAAACTCGTCACCAACTAGGCCTAAGCCTATTTGACGTGCCTTTTGCAATTCCAAGCATGTCAACGTTTGCAAATAGGTTACATTATCTTTATCTTAATGTTCGTTTATTAATTCAAACTGACAAGCACGCAGTAATATTCCATGATATAGAGGTAACAGACGATAACAAGTTTAACAGGAGTGGAATTTAACTGTACGACAGCCATGCAAGGCGCCCATCTGTACTACTACTCATTTTACAATCGCCACCGCAGGAAATGAAGGCGAAGTTAACCTTGTGGGGCTAGTGTGTATCGAACCCGCGTACTTCTGATCTTCATGCCAGCGTGTTACCATTCAACCATCTCCCCGCCCCATTATGTTCTCAAAATTAAAGACCCTTCTATGTAGATTTTCTCTGGCGCGACATCTGGCGCCAGTACCTAGATAAAAGGAAATACGGGTAACGATAAGATTCGCACGCCTAATATACTATGAGGGCATTGTGGCTGAAGCAGAGAAATGGATGTCGTCTAATCGGTTGCGAATAAATCAGTCAAAAACACAGTTTACTTAACCAGGCGCAATAACACGTTGACTAAAGTATGAGCTGGGGATTCGTTGTCCATAACCTGGATGTGCTTCTGGACGGAGAATTGACGATGGCGGATCACGTGAACGTCCTTTGCATGTTCTGTTTCTATCAGCTGCTTCAGATACGAATCACACGACGTAATCTAGGCCCCAACGCTGTAGTGACTCCCACCCCCCCCCCCGTGCACTCGTTTATCTTAACGCGTCTGGGTGATTGCAATTCAGTCCTTGTGGAGCTACCGGGATTCCGTTTGCGCCAGCTCCAGTCCGTCCTACATTGTACAGCCCGAGTCCTAGCCAATAAGCCGAAATATTCGCATATATCGCAGTATATGAGAGAGGTGCTACACTGGCTTCCTGTTGCCGAGCGGATTTCCTTTAAGATAACCTTGATGTGACGGCACGTGCTTCAATTGTTGATCCTGCCCCGGCATACATCGGGGAGCTCTGTCTTCTAGTTTCAAGTCAACCTCGTCGGCGATCGTTGCGCTCTGCTAGCCGTGGATTTCTGCTCATCGTGTCTTCTCATGTATTGTGCCATCTTCATGGAACAGTCTTCCATTGCATTTCCATGATGTTGCACTCAGCCATGTGCAACAAACATTCTCAAACTGTCTTAAAACGCACTTGTTTAGATCAATCAGGTAGCCATCTGTGCAACGCTTATGTGAGTTACTTAAAAGGCGCTATATTAAGTATCTAGATTCATACCTACATACATGGACGATCATTTGGTGCACCAAGATTAAAGCTTTACTTAAAACCTACATGCTAGACCTACATGGCTAAACAACGAATTTCAGCTGAGGTACCTATACATTAAAATTCAAACCATACAAGCAATCACTAGCAAAGATCAAATGAGGAGAGTTTCCAGAAGATTTGGAAGACAAGGTTTGTAAACCACGTTAAATAATTTGAACGACAATATTTTAATTAGAAAACCATCATGCATGATGCAGTACGAAATATTTGAACTTGGTTCAATATTAAACTGTCAATACGGAACTGTGTTAGAAGAAGCGCATGTTTTTACCACAAAGAGTAAAAAGTTACAACTTAATTAATGAAAGTTTTTGAACATCGTTAACTAGTTTAAAAGCTGTAACGTACTTTGAATGGGTCCATATTTTGATCGTACTCTTGGCCCACAAGAACCCCTCGGACGTTGACTGGACAACTAGAAGGATTCACAAATTGAAATTTGGCCTGACCAGCTGGAATTCCGGGCGGGAAATCTTGCTGCAATGTAATGTTCATTAGAAATCAATCAAAGTACAGATCAACATTAAATGTAAATGAACAGAACCTTTTGCTCCTCATTGTCGGTTTCTTCTACTTAAACCTTTGCTCCTCATTGTCGGTTTCTTCTACTTAAGCCTTTGCTCCTCATTGTCGGTTTCTTCTACTTAAACCTTTGCTCCTCATTGTCGGTTTCTTCTACTTAAACCTTTGCTCCTCATTGTCGGTTTCTTCTACTTCTTCCACATTCTCACTTAATTTCCACTCATCATCTCCTCTTATTTTCTTTTGTATTGCACCTTTCATTAAATATTAATTATAAACTTATATAGCGCCGTTGTATATGCACAAGGCACTAAGCGCTGGCGCACAAAAACCCAAGCTGTAATCAAGTCCATGTCTGAAGATTAGTCGCTGAATCATAAAGACAGACATTGGTGGACAAACAATTTTACGTTGAGTACAACATGATCTAAGCGATTGAGCGGAACGTACGACTACAGGAAGAAAGCTGCAAAACCTACGTCCAGCAACTGTACTGAACAAGTTCGTTCATTCAATCAGTTCTAGATGACCACAGAAAAGCACTCATAAACCTTGTCAAATAGTGATAAAACCGATGATTCGGAACCCTCTGAAGCCTCTGCAAATTCGACTTATTGATTTCAGTAAGATACGAGTTACAACCAAACCGCTTAGCCTTTTCTTGTGGTCCGCACAAAAAAACACAAAGGTCTAGTAAACAGGAATATTTTGCCATTGTTATTATTTACAACACAATCCTTGATAGTCTGGTAGTTAGCGTGCTGGACTGTCGGTCGAGAAGTCGGGGTTCAAATCCCCGCCACGGCAGAAATCGCGAACCAATTTGGTTCGAGATTTATGCTCCACCTGTTATCCTTAGCCAACTCAGCTATAATAAGTACACTGACCAAAAACTGGCGGTGGGAAGAAGAGACGGCGAGAGAGAGGACTGGCAATCCGCCCTCTTATGCCGATGCTAAGAAATGAAGTCACTAACACTTCATACTCGTGGCTGAATCAGGGCTAGCTTAATAATAATAACAATAATAATCTTCGTTTAATATCTTTAAACTGACAATAACGCAGTATGATTACAAATCAGTATGAACGGATGATCACAAGTTATTATAGGAGTCGAATTTTAACTGTATAGGGCAGCCTTGCAAGGCGCCCATCACGTCCTACTTCTCATTTTCACAAACGCGCCATCTCGCGAATGATAGGCTGAGTGGACCTTGAGAGGGTTACGGGAGGCGATCCCGCTACCGACTGCACTTCACGCCAGTAATGATGCCACTACTCTATGGACCCCCCTTAAGGGACTGCTCTTCTATTTCATTTCACAGACAAGGTTCGGACCACCTGCAGGTCAGTTCCATTTCGCATACGGGATATACGTAGAATCAGATATCTCATTTGCATCAAACTGTCTTGATCCACTAAAAATTAACTAATTTCTCGCAGACTAAAAGTAACTCACTTCTCATTGGTACCCCAGAGACATCTGCACGAACTACAAATGATTCAAAATTCTCTTGCAAGAGCCTTAACAAATACTCGGAAATATCTGAACATTGCGTAAATATCGCAATGACTGCACATTGATTAAATAATTCAGTTTAAAATCTGTCTATTACAAAGTAATCTATTTAAACCAGCTGACCAATCTATTTTCCTTGCTCACATCTCATGCTAATAAATATTGCACTCGAACTTGCACGCTGCGTGGTCAGAAGATTTGCCTTCCACTGTCCAGTAACTTCGTTGTGTTAATTCTTCGATGTCACTCTGGTTTTAACTGAGTGACATCACATTATATGCCTAGCGTAACTTGACTTCTTGTTTATCTAACTTATCTCTTTTTAACGGATTTTTAGTTGTGACAACGATTTCACTTAGGTGACCATCGACTGGGCATTTTTATAACGTTGATATGGTAATTAAGATATTACATAATTTGGGACACAATTTCAAAAAACCCCGTTTCAAAACTCTATCTATAATAAACTTAGTTCTGACATGAAACGTTAAACTGCTCTTCATTATGATGACTTACATCAATTGCCATTTGTAGAAATCCGGCCAAGAGAAAGGCGGTTGCAGCGAAAATCATTCCAACACCCATTCGCTGCAGCGCTCTATACAAACATGTACAAAGCAAAAGACTTCACATCGCAGTCAACAGAACTCAGGTCAATTTGAAGACTACATTTAATATATGGTAGCAGATTAATTTATCTTTTCAACGTGAGTATCAGCTTACCTTAACAAACATTTTTCTACTTCTGTTAAACAATCGTGTTTAAGTGCATTTGAGAGTTTCTAATATGCACCACATAAAAACTAACATAGGCCTAAATACATACATACATACATACATACATACATACATACATACATACATACATACATACATACATACATACATACATACATACATACATACATACATACATACATACATACATACATACATACATACATACATACATACATACATACATACATACATACATACATACATACATACATACATACATACATACATACATACATACATACGCACACGTAAATCATAGAGGAATTTTACTCAAAACTGGACGAACAAATCAACGAAGTAAACAAAAAAGATGTACTCATAATAACAGGGGACTGGAATGCCAAAGTGGCGGCGACAGAGAAGGATGGGAAAATGTGATGGGCCAATATGGCTACGGAGAACGAAACGAAAGAGGGGAGAGACTCCTCGAGTTCGCTACGGATAACCAACTATCGATATGCAACACCTTCTTTGAGCACAAGGACTGCCACAAGTGGACGTGGAGAACAGGAGACAATAGGCACAAGAACATGATCGACTTGGTGCTCATCGGGAAAAAATGGAAAGACTCGGTGCAGAACTGCCGGTCATTTCAGGGAGCGGACATAGGATCTGACCACAGCCTGGTAATCGCCAACATTATACTCAAATTCAAAGGGCGCAAATCTACACCTCGAATTAAGAAACGCAACATCGAAAAATTGGTTGAAACGGAGACGGGGAACAGGTTCCGAGAGGAATTGTACAAGAACATGGAAGGACTCAACGGGATACAAGATCTAGACGTGAGGACAAATGGCCTTACCAAGGCAATACAAGACGCGGTCGAAAGAACAGTACCGCTCACAGAAAAAATAAAGAAAAAGTGGATCACGGAAGAAACTCTACAGATGATACAGGAAAAGAGAAGACTCAGAGGCAATATGGACCAATCGGAGGCGGCACACAGAGAGTATAAAGAGGCTAGCAGGAAGGTTACGACCGCAGTAAGAATAGACCGGGCAAACTGGCTCGAACAACAGTGCGAGGAACTTGACAAGAACTATGGGGAAGGCAAACTCAGAGAAGTGTACAAGATGATCAGAAATGTGAGCAGAGAATGGAAACCAAAACTATCGGCAATCAGAGACCAATACGGGAGAATCCGCACGGATAAAGGAGAGATCAGACAAAGATGGACCGAGTACTGCAGTGAACTATACTCCGAACAAACAGATCAAGATCTATTCAAAAAAGAAATTGAAGAACTGAAAAACATCTCGCCCCGAGCACGGACAGAGAGTCGGACATCCTAGTGGAAGAGGTAGAAAAAGCTGTCAAGAAACTAAGAAACAACAAAAGCCCAGGACACGACAACATCACAGCAGAAATTCTAAAAGAAGGCGGAGAACCACTAATCAAAGAGATACACAGACTTTGTAACCAGGCATGGGAGCAAGGACACGCCCCCGAGGAATGGAAAAAATCCATCCTAATAACCATCCACAAGAAAGGGAGCGCACTTGATTGCGAGAACTTTCGAACAATCTCGCTTATCAGCCATATGGGAAAGATCCTGATGACGATATTAACAGAGAGACTACGAAACCACCTGGAGGAATACATATCGGATGAGCAGGAACAGGAGCACAATACAACAAATCCTTATGCTGAAGCTTATAGCAGAGAAGGCGAGAAGGAAAAACAAAGAGGTATACAATTGTTTTGTGGATTTCAAAAAAGCTTTCGACAGTGTAGACCAGGAAATCAGTTGGGCCACGTTACAATCATACGGAGTAGATGACAAACTGGTGGAGCTGCTCAGAGACATTAATGGAACGTCACAGGCAGCGTTGCGGATGGACGGAGAATTAGGACAATGGTTCAGAACCAACAGAGGGACCAGACAAGGAGACCCGATATCACCGACAGTGTTCATAGCAGATCTGGAGAGAGCAATGGACAAGATCAGAGAAAGAGATAGTGGAATAACAGTACACGGCACCCGAATTAACAACTTACGTTTTGCAGACGATGTGGACCTATTAGCAGAAGACAGAACGGAGCTGGGTCACTCGCTAGAACTACTAAATGAAGAAGCAAAAAAATATGGACTCACCATCAACATTAAGAAAACGAAAACCATGATATTCGGACGCAAGACCAACGAATCCATTGTTAAGGTAGAAGGCGTTGAAATAGAAAACGTGGGAAGCTTCATCTATCTAGGCAGCAACTTCACATTCGACTTGGATGGCGAAACAGAAGTCAAGACCCGCCTAGCAAGAGCATACACGGCCCTCAAATCGTTGGACAAGATATGGAAGAGCAGCACCATCAAGATGACAACAAAGATGAGGGTCCTCAACACCACGATCTTCAGCACAGCGCTTTACGGCTGCGAGACATGGGTGTACACTGCCTCGATAAAAAGAAGGATCCTGGCATTCGAGAACAAATGCTACAGAAAGATCCTACGAATAAAATGGACGCAGAGAATAACCAACGAGGAGATATTTCGGCGAGTGGACAGAGCAGAGACGATCTTACAAAAAGCTATGAGGCGTAAACTGTGGTTTTTCGGGCATATCGCTAGAATGACGGACAACTGAAAACTTAAGACTCTGGTTTTCGGAATAATGGATGGAACCAACAAGAAAGGTAGACCACATCGGGAATGGAGGGAGGACATAGAGGACTGGTGTGAAGACTCACCACAAAAACTGTTTCATCTGGCTCAGGACAGATGAGGCTGGAGGAGGAAGACGAAGCTGACATTGGACGTCTACGAGCATGCTCATGGTGATTGATGATGATGATGATGCACACGTATGTACAAATATACATATTTATACACATGTACAAATATACATATTTGAAGGCCTACATATATACATATCTATACATACATACACATACCATAAAGGCCCTATGCATATTATACATAAGCTTTTAGAATCCTTGCTTCTGAATATTTGTCAGGGATACTTACCAATTGATGACCTGCAGTTTGGATTTAAACCGGGCCTGGGTTGCACTGATGCTATTTTTGCTTTGAAGTCAACCATCAACTACTTCAACACTAGAGGTAGCTGCGTGTACGCTGCGGCACTTGATCTCAGAAAAGCCTTTGATAGTGTGAACCATTACAAATTGTTTAAGGAGTTACTTAAATACAATATGCTCCATTGTTGACATTATTTGCAATTGGTATAGTAAGTTTTTTGTTGCGGTTAGATGGTGCGGTTGCATGTCTTCACAGTTCCATGTTGGCAGTGGGGTTAGGCAGGGTAGCACTTTGTCTCCTGCTCTGTTTAACCTTCTCATGCATAAATTCATTTCCGACTTAAGGTGTACAGATATGGGTTGTCATATAAAGAATCATTTTTATGGTTGTTTTTTGTATGCTGATGATATCATCTTACTCTTCCCTTCAGTATATGGTCTACAGATCATGTTGAATGTTTGTTGCACGACCAGCAATACACTAAGTCTTTTTGTATACAGTTTGGTAAGGTGGGTTACAAGTCTGTTGATCCGATGTCGTTGGGGCGGGGAATAGCCGGGTAGCCGGGCTCATTTTTGATGACATTTTGTTATTGTAACAAGTTGCGCACATGTCAGCTTGCATTGAATAAACAAAATTGATTGATTGATTGATTGATTGGTTGGTTGATTGATTGGTTGGTTGGTTGGTTGGTTGGTTGATTGATTGATTGATTGATTGATTGATTGATTGATTGATTGATTGATTGATTGATTGATTGATTGATTGATTGATTGATTGATTGATTGATTGATTGATTGATTGATTGATTGATTGATTGATTGATTGATTGATTGATTGATTGATTGATTGATTGATTGATTGATTGATTGATTGATTGATTGATTGATTGATTGATTGATTGATTGATTGATTGATTGATTGATTGATTGATTGATTGATTGATTGATTGATTGATTGATTGATTGATTGATTGATTGATTGATTGATTGGATGGTAACTCAATCCCTTGAGTTGATTCTCTTAAATATTTTATCTCTTAAATATCAATTACTTAGGTGTTCATTTAATGAACCGTAGACACATGACGTTTGACATTGCTCCTTTGAAACGGTCATTCTACCGGGCTTGTAATTGTATTGCATCTCATGCATCTAACTTAGATGAAATTGTACACCTTCACTTACAAGAGACCTATTCCCTGCCCCTTTTGACTAGGAACAGTAGAAAATCACGGTAAAAAAATGCCAAAAACACGGCATACTTTAAAAGAAATCGCGAAAAACACGGCAAAAACACGGCATCAAAATTTCACAGTTTTCTTGTAACACATTATATGTTTATCTTTCATATTCATTGTTCATTGACAAATTGACAAATTGACAATTGTCAACCATTTGTCAGTCATTGCTGTAACAGTTTAGCTGCGAGTATTGAATACCATCACAACATGAAGCGCTAAATAATTATTATTGTCATCTGTCAAATTTTGACGCTGAGGTGCATTGACCAGTGTGTATTGACTAACGCTCCGTTCTGCCTCAACAGAATTGCCAGGAACTGACAGATATCGAATAGCAAGCTCAAATACTTTCGACTGTGCAAAACTATAAACTGCCACAACCAAAAAAATTGCAACAAACACGGCATTTTTTACGAAAACACGGCAAATGTCAAAAATCACGGAAAACACACCAAATGCCGAAAAACACGGCTTCCGTGTTTGCCGTGTTTTCGTGATTTTCTACTGTCCCTACTTTTGACCTATGCCCTCCCTACTCTGACTCTATCAACTAGACAAACGAATGAACTTAACGTCTGCTGGAATTCGGTATATCGTCTTTTATTCGGGTTTAAGAAGTGGGAAAGTGTCAAATGTTTTATTAATGGATTGGGTAGACTGAATCTTACTTTTCTGGCAAAAGTACGTCGTTGCAAACTGTATTTCCATTTGGTCAGTTCTGATAAAGCTGTTATTCATAACCTGCTGTGGACATACTTGTCAGATAATTACCACAATGATGAGTGCTTTGCCTTTATATTCTTGAAGAAACACGATGCCATTGCTCAACTGTATAGCGATTTTGATATCTTATGTACTGGAAGTGAACTGTGACAGTTGTTATTTAATACTCTATGTTTCTTTTTCTTTTTTCTCCTTTCCATGGTTTACTGCCTACTTGGTGTAAATAAGTTGTTCATAACATAATTATTAGTAATTACCTCAATGATAATTGCCTTGTTTTAGATTTCAGAATTAATATGATCTCAACTGATTACTCAGATTTATAGCCAGTTTTTTGATGACATATGTACAGTGAGCTGTTATGTTATTCTCTAGTTAATGCTATGTTTTTTATTCTTGTTTCATTTTGGTTTTGGTTGTTGAATCTGCCTATTTGGCGTAATAAAGGTGTTCATATTATTATTATTACTAATTTTACGAACACTTTGCGCGCGCAATAGGCCTATATGAGGCGCGGTTAGCCAGGTGAAGAGCAGTCAAATGTTTGAAAGCCAAGAGAAATAATAAGAAATGGAAGGCTTCGAGAAATAGTAAATCTTGAGGCGATTTTTGAAGGAAGAAAAGAGTTCGAGCATCGTAGCATTGGTTTTCGGTTCCACTCCTCGGGGCAGCTATCCATGAAATTCATGAGAGCCCATGACATCTTGCTTCAACCAAAAGACCCTTTGATGCACCTCTGAGGAGTCTCTCTTAAAGTGGTGCTATATAAATTTGCAATTATAATTACCCATAGTCATATATCCGAAGATCGCAGATTGCAGGAAAGGATGTAAGGAGCTTGTTGTTAAACGTTTGTAGATCAGACAGGACAGTTTACGTATTCTGAACTTAAGGACGTCAATGCAGCTGTCGAATCAGGTTTCAGGAATTAAGAGAATCATAATCGTGAAGTCCATATTTCTAAAGCGCTAATCTAGAGCTAAGCACAAAGCACCAGCTTATTCACGAGTGCTGCGTCGTATCAGAGGGGTTTGTCCAGAGATCGATGTCCATTGAAGATCCGAATCCGGTTGCCAGGTAGACCAGAGAGAGGCAGAGCAGCTGTTACGGCGGGTTTCGTTGAGGACGAGAAAGCTTGGAAAGCTCGGGTGGATTAGAGTAGGAATTCTTGAAGAGGTTAGACTTCAATTTGGAGTGGAAAACCTTTGAGATAATGAGCAGAGGAGCCTGAGGCTGATGACAGTGAGTGAGTGGCAGTATTGGTTGAGGAACTGAGAATAATTATGAGGAATTCAGGACGTTCGTTCCAGTGTGAAATATGGATCGGTTAGAGAACTTGAAACGAGTAGTGACTGAGGGACGGGAGAGTGGGATATGAGGATGACCGGGGTGGCTGGATGAGGAAGAGTTCGCGAAGATACTTTGGCTGGGATTATTGTAGTGAGTTGTAGGTTAGTGACAGAACTTCGAAGTGAATGCGCTCAGGGATTTTCAGCCAGTGGAGTGAATCGATTAATATAGGAAAGACGAAAGTTATGACAACAACAGAAACCAAATGTACAATCAGGATTAATCAGGAGGAACTAGAACAGGTGGACAGGTTTACGTATTTGGGTTCAACGATTGATGAAAACAGCGGTTGCGGTACAGAGATCAGAACACGTTTAGCAAAGGGTTATGCAGTAGCTACGGACCTCAAAAGGATATGGAGGAGTCATGATCTAACAAATAAAACGAAGCTAAAGTTGTGGAAGACACTGGTTTGGCCTGTGGCCATATATGGATGTGAGAGCTGGACATTGAGGAAGGAGGAGGCAAGAAGAATAGAGGCATTCGAGATGAAGTGTCTGAGATTGATTATGAATATATATTGGACGGAAATGCGGTCAAATGAATGGGTATTGGAAGCAGCAGGAGTAGAGAGGAATTTACTGAGGACGGTGAAGGAAAGAAAAATGATATATTTTGGACACGTCATGAGAAGAGAAGGAGCATGCATGGAGAAAGACATCATACAGGGCACACTGCCAGGAGCCCGGAAAAGAGGAAGACCGAGAACAAACTGGCTAGGCAACATAAAAGAATGGACGGGATTGGCAATGGGAGAATTGTTAAGACTGACGGAGGACAGAAGGCGTTGGAGGAACATTGTGCATGATGCGGCCGAACCTCGAACCGAGGATGGCTGAGAGCAGAGCAGAGCAGAGGAGTGAATCGAGGATGGGAGTGATATGATGATGTTTGGACGTTCTTCTGACGGCTCAGGCTAGTGAGTTTTGGAAAAGTTACAGATGCTTAATTTGGCCAAACCGTTGAAGTGTTCTGCGTTCTATGGCTGGAAGTGCGGGCAAACCTCTCCATGTGTACAAGGCATTACACTAAGACAAATCAATCGTCCGGTTTTAGCTGAATCGATAGGTGGATCGATCAGTGGACAGAGAGAGGGACAGATAGACACATAGACCGATAGATCGATAGACGGAGAGATACAGATAGATCGGTAGATCGGTCATAATGTTCTAAGTACGTGTGACGGAAATGAGGGAACAACGGCTACTATTGTTGCCAGGATGACCAGACCAATGTCCTCGATTTGGATGTCGTCTACGTGTGCTATGCTTCCATGGTCCGTCACGTGGTCTGTCACCGCAGCCGTAACGTTTCTACTTTTACTTCCTCAGCAACGTTTTAACCCTAAATCTGTGTAAGTTCGACAGCGATTCTTGTTCCCTTCGCCGGTGCTCCTCTTCCGATTCGAGCTCCAAGTCAGCTCAGAGCTCGTAGCTGCTCCAAGTTTTCTTCGTTTCGAGTTCGTCTTCTCCGAGCTGAGTCGCTTTGTGCATATGTCGTTCTCTCCATTTAGAGGTCGAAACTGAGGTTGACCTTAAGGCTGAGACTGGTTGATAAAGAGGCTGGTTGCTAAGGAAGCTGGTTGCTATGGAAGCTGGTTCCTGATGAGGCTGACTCGCGGAGGTGTACCGCCACATACGTATAAGTCAACAAGACTCAACATGTTCGGAATATTGCGACTTCGGACGCTACAGTACACCTGACCTAGTCTTCTACTCGAGCGTCGATGTAAAGTCGATTTCCTTCACGCATGCGGAGTCGGCTGGCGGCGAAAGACTTCAGCCTGCAACGTAGAAAGCTAGGTCTTTACGGAGAAGTTGCTTGCCAATAGTAATGCTATAATCGCTCACCACCGCACGTCTTCGTATTAACCGAGTCATGGCTCACTTCCGGTCAGATGATCCAGTGTATAGAATACTTGCATTGCGATATCCCTCGTACTGTAAAACGACATAGAGTTCAGAACCATTTTATTGTCACGATAACGTCTCTGCTAAACTCGGATCTGATCCATCGTCTCTCGACGGTCAGTGCTTATTCAGACCTATTCGTCTTTCCAGATTCAATGAAGCCTGTGGATATTATTTGGTTGGTTGTGTTTATTTATTCAGGTACATAACTATGTACATAACTAGGTCATTGATATCTATTTTCTACTCGACAATCGTAGGCCTCAGGAGGAGGCTTCGGAATGTTACAGAATGTTCTGGACGATAATATGTAGCGACAATCTAACGAGCATTCATAGCAGTTCTCGTGCGAGGGTTGGTCTTGACCGAGACTGTCATCAGTTATCAAGACTTACTCTAGGTTTAGATCACTAATTTACCTGTTTCTCCAAAGACCTTTGAGGTATTGTGTCTACTGACTGCTACTGCCATGTGTCCATTACATCGGACTATCAGTGGGCACATATTTGGACAGTAGCTTCCTTCCATGCTTCTTGCTCTCCCATCAGTGGCTGAGGTGTAAGTCTTGACGATGAGGCAACACGCATAGCTATATGGTTTTGCGTCTATGTATCGAAGTCGGTGCCCTTGCGGTTCAAGGGTTTTGGACAAGAGTCCCACGGTATGGCCTGCAGTCATGTCCCTGATAGAACCACTAGACATGTTGCCCTAAATCCCTAATCTGACGAGCTCTTATAAGAGCCGAGTTCCTCTGTTCTAAGTAACCAGTTGGACTTGTGAGCTCTGATGATAAGCGCCCAGACACCCAGACCGTGGCAGTCCGGCAAGACTCTCGCCTGAAACGTGACTATAGTAGGCACCTTAATTGCTGTTTCATATCTACCTCAAAGGCTGGTTCTGGAGGTTTAATGGCCGAGCTGACTGCTCAAAGAAAATATGAAAGCCAGTTCATTCCTCTTGCCTATGAAACACTTGGCCCAATTAACCATCAGGGGGGCAGCGATTGGAGTTCGTAGAAATCCTGGGAGAGCCCATGATGGGCATCTGCTAGCACCGGGGCGCCGCAAGGACATCCATGTGGTTCACAGAGGGGAACCCCAGTCTCAAACCCACCACCACCCTGACCGACTCGTCCTCAAGCCTGAGCCCACAGTTGGTGATAGGTAGGGCTAGCAGCCAGTCCCCCGCATGCGAGGCTGATATCGCCTTGAGGCGCGCCTGATTTACCCGATCCGGAAGCTTGGCATATAGGCCATAAACTTCTTGGTCGATCAGGGTTCTATCCCAAGCTGATTGTTTGAGGGTAAGACCACCCTCCGGGCACCGCACCGCGCCTGAACCGCGCCATCTAGTCAGTAGCGCCTCGCGTTGTTGGTCGGCTATAGCCGTATTTCCCAGCATGGTGGACTGGAGCACGCGGCTGATGCCAGAAAGGCGGGTAGTGCCAGCGAGGTCACCGATCGGATCCCCAGACCTTCCCCTTTTAATGGGAAGCGAGGTCTGGAGCCACGCGTCGTCTGATAGTGGGTTATTATTATTATTATTATTATTATTATTATTATTATTATTATTATTATTTTATTTTTTTTAACCCGAGGTATCAAGGATCCCTCAGGATTTGGAAAAAATTATGTTTTTTAGGAGCAGAGATAGTGTCTGGAGGGTCAGGCCTCGTCTTCGGGGGAAAGCGTGGGAAAAGTGCCTTATTATTATTATTATTTATTATTATTATTATTATTATTATTATTATTATTATTATTATTATTATTATTATTATTATTATTGCCGCCCGAAGAGTTACCCTCAGGCTCTTAGAGATTAAGAAGGTGCAAAGTTATATTGGTTCACTGAGCCACGTCCTCTCCCGATTGTGCAAAAGTGCCGGTGAACGCAACTGCGTTAAATCTCTGATTGCAAATTGACAGGCGTTGGAACATGTATGCGGTCTCTCTCGGGTCGCCGGTTATCATCGAGAGGCGGCGCCCTAGTTCCCTGAGAAACACCAGAGCTTGCTCGTTGAGAGGACCCATGGTTTCCAGTGCAATGGGGATGAAGATATGCGATCCCGGGAGTCCAGCGTACTTGGTTGTTTTCCTGGCTGCTAGTTCAGCTACGCCTCCCGGCGACGTCGATGCCACCTGGAGGTATGATGGGGCGCAGGTGTGTATGCGCACAACGGTAACTGATTACTTTTATTAGGTAACGGAAATCGAAATATTTATTTACCTTGCATTGTTTTTAAATCAACCTATAATATGTTCGCGTCGTCTAGGTCGTTTATGGCCCTTATAAATATTGTTTAAGGTGTCTATCCTCGGCCTGAAAATTATTTGGTTCACAAGCGTTTCTAAGACCCGGACATTTCCGTTGTACTCATACCTCTTAACTCTTTCCTTTTATGCGTCAATATAAAAAGTCCAATTTCATCACGGCGGGAGCTGCAAGTTTAAATTAACATTCCCACAAACAGTAGGGTAACTAAAACTACGTAGTTACTTTTTAAAAGTAACCGTAATGAGTTAATAGTTAATTTTTAAAATAACTAGTTACTTTTTCCTTTACATTAAAGGAAAAAGAGCTATAGAAATAACTGTAACTAGTTAGGCCTACTTCTGAAAAGTAACTAATCCAACACTGATTGCGTTCACACCAATTAAAACCAGTAGGACCTACAATTATGAGGATGTATGTTTTTAACCTGTTAGGAATGTGGAGTTTGTCCATACACGGATATATGAGGCTCTCGAAGAGGGGCACGAGTATCACGACGAGCAATGGATTGAGCACCTGAATTCAGAATAAACATAGAGACAAAGAAACAACTTTTCATCCTTTGTTTCGCCCTCTTAGTGGTTTATTTTAACAACAGCTGGTTCAAAACCTGATGGAAAGATATGTAAAAGATGTTTCATTTGTGCTAACCCGAGAATATTAAGTAAAGCGATAAAAAGTAAAAGAATAGACTTGCGAGGTGAAAATGACCATGAAGACCCCATGGTCATTTTGCAACCATGCACTCGACAGATGGATTAGGCAGAGAGACAGAATAGATAGACAGACAAATGAACATATAGACAGACATATAGAGAGAAAGATAGATAGACAGAGATAGATAGACAGATAGATGGTTGGAGAGACACACAGATTTATAATAAATAGATAGACAGAAAAGGCAGAGAGATAAACAGATAGACAGTTAATCAGATTGACAGACAGTCTAGACAGACAGATAGATATATAATTAGACAGGTTTATACATAGATAGATAGACAAATAGATAGACAGACAGATAGATAGATAATGTAGATTATGCAGATTAGGTCGCTTATGTAGATTATGTAATATGCAGAATATGCAGATTAGGTCGATTAGGTCGATTAGGCAGGTTAGCTAAGTTAAATAGGTTGATAGGTAGATAGGTAGCTAGGTAGATAGGTAGATATCTTCATGGAAACACAGTACGAACAGTTTTCACAATATTTTCTTTGCAATTCACACACGATATTTGAAACCAATTTCTCTTATAATGTAAAGTCAGCACTCTACAGAAACTTAAAACAAAATCTATCAGCAAATCTTTCGCGCACTCTAGCACGTGAGCCTCCTTAGCACCTGAGTAAGCAACTAATTATAATCTGTACTGCCGGTTGACGGCCAATCGGCAGCCTAGCGCCTATCCAAGTAATATCATCTGTATATTATATATACATAATTACATAATTAGGTCGAAATGGGGTGGTATGCGTCTCCAAAAGCCTCTACCGCCCAAATGCCCACCACGCCACCTTCACGTGGTAACCCTGTTGGAACAGAGTGCGTGGTGGACGACCGAGCCCTCGCCGGGATATGCGAGCCCAGAGACAAGGAGTCGGAAGGACGGACGATGAAAAACATCGACGCTTGGAGATGGTGTCTCCTTAAAAACACCGAGAGGAAGGCAACGGGAAACCACCTCTCTACATTCCCAAGACAAACATGAAAAATGACGAATAAAGTACAAGAAAACAACGTGAACGATTCCCCTCGACCGCTGTCGAGAGGAGTCGCGTTCGGCAGGGGAGGGAAAAGGGCCTCTTCGACCTTCAAGGCCTCCCAGGTCGTCAACCAGAGAAAACCTTGTAAAGAGAAGATTAGGGTGGGGACATGGAATGTAAGGACGATGATGAGACCAGGAAAGCTAGCAAATGTTATTAGAGAAATGAGAAAAGCTAGACTGGATATATTGGGACTATCAGAAGTGAGATGGAAGGAGGGAGGAGACTTTACGAGTGAAGGAATAAGAGTGATTTACACCGAAGGAAGAAATGGACAGAGTGGAGTGGCGATTTTGTTGGAAGACAGTGTTGCTAAATGTGTAACAGAAATAGAAAGATGTGGAGATAGACTGTTATCGGTAAGAATACAGGCATACCCAGTCGACATTGTAATCATACAGGTATATATGCCGACCACAACACACGAGGAAGAGGAGATAGATAAAATATACGAAGATATAGAAAAAAGACTAGAGACCACCAAAGGAAAAGACTACACAATCATAATGGGAGACTGGAATGCATCGGTAGGAGAAGGGGAAGAGGAAGGCTACATTGGAAAATATGGATTAGGAAAGCGGAACGAAAGAGGACAAAAGTTGGTAGAGTTCTGCAGAAGACAAAATATGGTAGTCACAAATACTTGGTTTAAGCAAGAAAAACGACGGAGGTATACGTGGAAGGCACCGGGAGACAGTGCGCGCTATCAGCTGGACTACATCTTGATAAAGCAACGATATAGAAATAGCGTGAAAAACGCTAAGACGCTACCAGGGGCGGATGCAGATACAGACCACAACTTGGTAGAAATGACGGTGCACCTACAGCTAAAACTCATCAGGAAGAAAAGAAAGAAGGTTAACAAATGGAATAAGGAGAAACTAAAGACAAATAGCAATGTACTGGCAGAGAGAATAGAAGAGAGTATCATAGAGATGGAAACAGCCACAACAGAGGAAAGATGGAGAGGGCTAAAGGAGACTATCATACGGGAGGCGATGAGTACAGTGGGGCAGCAGCAGGGACAAACACCGCGGAAACCTTGGATAACAACGGAAATGATACAGGAAATGGAGGAAAGAAGGAAATGGAAACACCAGAGCACAGAAGAAGCAAAAAAGGAATATAGAAGGTTAAATAACAAATTGAGACGAACAACAAAGAAGGCAAGAGAAAAATGGTGGGAGGAGAAATGTCAAGAACTAGAAGAACTACAGGCAAAGGGAAGTTACGATCAAGTATATGAAAAAGTGAGAAAGCTGACAAAAAGACCAACAAGAGAAGGAGGAATAGCAGTAGAGGATAAAGAGGGAAAGATATTACAAGATCCAGGGGAGATCCGAAATCGTTGGAAAGAATACGTCGAAGATTTGTACCAGAGTCAGGAAAAGCCGACGGATCTAGATGAGGGAACATGCAGAGGGACGGGAGACGATGTAGGCCCAGAAGTGCTGAGAGACGAGGTACTAGCAGCAATTAGCGACATGAAGAACAATAAAGCAGAAGGCGTGGATAACATCCCAGCTGAAATACTTAAGAACTTGGGAGAAAAAGCAACAGGAGAACTAGTAAGACTATGCCAGGATATATACAGCACTGGGAAGTGGCCTGAGGACTTCCTACAGACCATCATGATCCCCATAAAGAAGAAAAATAATGCAACGGCTTGTAAGGACCATAGAACAATTAGCCTACTACCACACGCAGCCAAGATCATGCTGAAGATAATCACAAAGAGAATCCAGGCAAGGGTAGAAGCGGACAAAGGTCTAGGAGAGGACCAATTTGGATTCAGAAAGGGTAGAGGAACCAGGGACGCTATCGGAGCCCTGAGGGTGCTAACGGAAAGAAGTTTAGAGTACGGCCAAGAGGTCTATATCTGTTTTGTGGATTATGAGAAGGCGTTTGACAGAGTAGATTGGAAAAAGCTGATGAATGCACTCAGACGAAGGGGCATAGATTGGAGGGACAGGAGGCTAATAGGAAATCTATATTTGAACCAAAAAGTAAAGATAAGAATAGAAGGGGAGTTCTCAGAGGAAGGAGAAATTGGTAGGGGAGTAAGGCAAGGATGCCCACTATCACCAATTCTCTTCAACATATACATAGAAGAACTGATACAAGAGGCAATGGAACAGACAGGAGAGGGTATAAAAGTGGGTGGAAGACTCATAAGAGCCTTAAGATTTGCTGACGACCAAGCAATGCTCGCAACTACACAAGAAGGACTGCAGAAATTGATGGATCAACTAAACAGGACCTCAATAAAATACAACATGAAGATAAATATCGGAAAGACAAAGATTATGAGGATAAGTGCAGGGGAGGAGGAGATCGAAATGAAAATAACAATAAATGGAGAGGAGGTGGAACAGGTCAAGAGCTTTTGCTACTTGGGAAGTGTGATAACAACAGATGCAAGATGCCATAGTGATATTAAACGAAGGATAGTATTGGGAAAAGACGCGTTCACGAAAAGAGGAGAGTTGATGAGAGGAGGACTGAGCAAAGACCTAAAGAAGAGACTTGTCAAGGCACTGGTATGGAGTGTGGTACTGTATGGGTCGGAGACGTGGACCATCAGGAAAGAGGATATCAAGAGATTGGAGGCCTTTGAGATGTGGATATGGAGAAAAATGGAAAAGGTGAGCTGGACGGAGCGAATGACAAATGAAGAGGTGTTGCAAAGAGTAGAAGAAAAAAGATCACTGATGACAACGTTAAGAGAAAGACAAAAGAACTGGATTGGACACATATTAAGAGGAGACTCCCTCTTGAGAGAAATCATAGAGGGGAGATTGGAGGGAAGGAGAAGGAGAGGAAGACCGCGACAGATGATGCTTGGATGGATGATGACCGAAGGATACAGCGGACTGAAGAGAAAAGCACAGCGAAGAGAAGAATGGCGTCATTGGAAGTGGAAACCTGCCGAAGGGCAGAGAACTTAAAGAAGAAGAAATTACATATGTATATGTTTATATAAATTCTATGTATACACACGACACTAGTGCAAAGCAAATTAATCAATAATGGAGTCTCCCACAATGAACCATAGCTGTTCTAAAAATGCGCTGACAAACAAATAAAAGCGTAGGCCCCTACATATAAAATATTCATAGATAGGTAGATACCTGACAGCGCAGGAAAATTTTGTCGTTATTGGTTAAGTTAATCTTGGGGCACTATATTTACGCTTGGCTCAGAGCGCAATAATATCATAGCTTGCTACGTTCCTACGTTGCATAGACCTATTATTATATATTTATAAGCAATAAATCGCAAGAACAAGAAATTCCGAATAAAATTTCAGAAGGACGCAGTAATAGAATTAGAGGATTCCTGTTTTTCACGTTTCATTGCTAAATTAGCATAATATGACTGATAACAAACCTGGATCATATCTGGAAGAACAATAAAACCTCCCTGAAAAAAACAAAAGGCAAAATTTGCTAAAACAATCTACAAATTCACTACTCATAGAGCCTCAGGAAAAGATAACAGGAATAGGATTTAAATGTCTGTTTATTCCATTGACTGCGAACCTATGCAGACTTTTTCTCGTTATGGCAGCATAATTTCATTATCAATTTGTCCTAATTATTTATCAAGCGAGTTGCATTGAGACATACGGTACTGGAGCGTTGCATACAGGAGTTGCATTGAAACATACGGCACTGACCACCGCAACTCCATCATAGCAGAACTGTCAAAGCTCAACTACATCAGCTCCAGCCGCTCCTCATCTACATGTATGTTGTATGCGCATAGGCCTAGTGAGAACCAACCAAAATAGTCGCATATATGTGTGTGTATTGTTGCATGTCTGCAAGTGGTAGTGCCAGGTATTATAAGCTTATTAATACTGGACAGTTTCCATAGGCCTTATGTTGGCGAGAGTTCCGCATGAGTATAAATATGGGAACAATGCGTAGGCCTAAGCGTCAGACTGGAGTTAAGACATTTGTCTTAGTTTACAGTCTCGTCGAGTTCTTGTATTTCGATCTTCTATTGTGGATGACATTTTTCATCAACCAGGCGCGCAAAGAAGTTTCGGTTTGTCAACTTTGATTCATAGTAAACGAAATTATATATAACATACGTTTCTGTTTAACCTTAAGGGGCTCTTGGTTACAGCAGTCAGACAGTCGTAATCACAATCTAGATAACCATATATCGGAAACAGCGCTTGTGGAAGGTGTTTGAAAGGCGTTATAAAAATATTTGTTACCATACATTACATCGAGATTGCTTACAGAAACGCGTAACTTTAGATGATTAGCAGCCAATTCGAGGAACAATGCTATAGCAAGAAGTGACACGAAGACTAAGAGATACTTACGACGTCGCCGTTCATCTGAGTGGCCTGTAGCGTCCATCTGGATCCCTTTTAAAGCATCAACATCAGAAAATCCCTATTATAATTTAAAGGCTAATTACATTCCTAAAGTTCCTGTACTTTATCTGAGCTTTTCGATTTCCAAACTTGTCTTAGTTCATACAGGAGATGCTAAATGGCGCTGTATATCCTAAGGTTACACTACATAAAACTACTAGTTGTTCATAAATATACTGCATTATAAGGCTTCACTTTCTGCCCCGAAGCAAGTTCGGCGCATGTAGCTAAGTCACAGTGGCAATGATATCGACTAAGTTAACATCAATCAGCGTAATGGAAATTATCTAGAACTTTAATGGCAATTCTCTATGGAGTAAAGCTCATAGCCAGGGACTATCTGAAGTTCTTGCGTGAAAAGGTTGACATTGTTCGTCGTTCCACCAATGGTGCTCCACCACCGACCTTTCCTCCAGCTGTGACAGCTGGATTGATCCAAGACCTGCGCCAGTTGCTACTATCGACCGTCGACGTCGAAGTCGTGAGAGCTCGATCCTCTGCCGCAGTTTCTAATCAAGGACATTTTGATTCACAATTTTGCCATTTTGCTGTCGCTATGTCAACGCATGGCGGCTTGGTTGTTCCACCGGCCTTCCACGGTCCAGCATAGCAGCCTTGCTGTGGTCGGCCCATCCTCCTGCCTAACAACCTACGACATGAACTCCTCATCCTCTCTTTGCCTCTATTCCGCAAAGCCTTGAAGACCATTTTGTTCGATCGTGGTTTCATTGGTTAGGTCGGGAACTCTGGAGTCTTTCTTAAGTGGCGCTATATAAATCTGTATTTACCGTTACCATTACCAATTCTCTTTTTTCAAAGTAAACATTAGCAGGTTTGAAAAAGCATAGCTTTTAAATATTTAGGTTAATCGTAGACTCGTTATTCAGATATAATGGAAAATAGTTGGCATTATTAAGACACCGTTGTAAGCTTTTGAACTTTTGGAAAGTGGCTAATTACAGCCTGCTGCGAGTGTGATTTCTTCTCGCTTTACCTTGTAGTGATTTTTGTATATTATTGTACGTGGAAATATTAGGCGTAATAGGCCAAACGTGTGTGCTGAATATGATTTAAAAATCGGCTAAAGTTTCCGTTTATTTTCTGATTTACCTTCTAGGCTTTTAAGTAAGTAAGTAAGTAAGTAAGTAAGTATATTCTTTAATATAACCAGCTGCCAAACAGCACTCTGGTGAACAAGCATCAGCATACATAATTACATACATCAGGATAAATTAATAAGTGAATAGCATTCTGACTATAAATGTTTTCCTCATTTGATTGTTTGTTTTTGGCAGCACCCGGTCATGGCGTCTGGGGCGCAGGCTGTAAACCACTGGCTTAACAGGGGGACGCAACTCATGAAGGAAATGTCCCGGTTCTTCGAGAACCGCCGAAAACAGTCGGGTATCGGCCAAACGGCACATGTCTTCGATCTTTGGGCAATCACCAGGGAGGTACCTCTGTCGGATTAGCCTCTTTACAACTGCCTGGAGCCTTCTTTTTCTTGTTGTCCAGCATATTCCCACCATGCCGGAGCGGCATACCGCAGACGTTACAGCGTAGTAGCTCGTACCGCATCATACAGCCTGGGGTCAGCAAGACCATGGGCAGTAAGTACGCGGAAGGCATACAAAGACTGCCTGGCCCCATAGCATATTCGATCGATATGCTCATCGAAACCAAGAGTGTCAGACATAGTAACTCCAAGAACTCTCAAGCTCTTGACTCTGGTTAAGCCCGGCGTCTCAGTTGGTTCATCCCCACGCCCCGCACGCCCTCGGACCCTCTGACGATCATCTCATAGGTCTTATTGCAGTTTAAGTAGGTTACATTTACTCGCCCATTGCGTTACATGATCTAGTTCAGCCGTGATAGTGGCACTATTTGAAGATGGGATCAGCAGGTAGCTATCATCCGCATACTTTAGTAACCTGTTTTCTAAGTGGTAAGGCCTAAGCTTGGAGATTGTTATAGTAAAGTTGTTTGATCCGAATCCCGAACCCTGCACTATACTTGAGTTTATATAAATAATGGTGGAGATGTCCCCATTGAATTTAGTTGCATGGCTCCGGTCAGCTAGAAAGGCGATAATCCAATTGTAGGTGTTGTCTGGTATCGGCATCTCGGCCAGTTGCTCCGCCAGGTAAGAGTGCCGTACCGTATCGAGTGCCTTGGTAAAATCCAGCGAAATGCGATGTACGTACTGATTCTCACTCAGAAGTTCTGTAAGATTGGAAGTTAGCGCCACGAGGGCAGCCGTAGTGGATCCGGTCGGATGAAACGCAAACTGGTCCTCAAAGTCCCGATTTAGCTGGGGGGTCACGCAGGATTGGGCGGAAGAACCGACGCACGATGTATTTTTCCAATAATCGACATAAAATAGGCGTCACCGAGATTGGGCGGAAGTCAGCGGCCTCTTGAGGATGTTTTACCTTTGGCACGGGAGTGATGACGCTGGTCTTCCACTGGCGTACGAGGAAAGGATCGAAATGTTGAAATGGTACGCCACCGGCTCGGCTATCATCGGAGCGACCTGCCGAAGGAACCACGATGGTAGGCCATCAGTCCCCGCAGCCGTGTTCCCCACTGACTCCAGTAGTTTAAGAGTTGTGGCTGTATCTATCACGAGATTAGACCAGTCTGATCCCACCCTCAAATAGTGCCACTATCACGGCTGAACTAGATCATGTAACGCAATGGGCGAGTAAATGTAACCTACTTAAACTGCAATAAGACCTATGAGATGATCGTCAGAGGGTCCGAGGGCGTGATTAGACCAGTCCAATCCGTAGCAGTTGCCTTGAAATGAGGAAGAGTATACTGTTTATCCCAGGATATTTTGCCGAAGTGCTGGTTTAATGAGGAGGCAGTGACTCCTCTAATCGGCACCCGGGCCTCACACCGGACGTCTCCTCTCAATCGATTCACCTCGGTCCACAGATTCCGTGATCCCCGCTCAAGCCCCTCGAAGGATGTGCTGTTGCTTCTCGTGATTAGACCATTTATTCTGTCCGAGAGGGCATCGGCAGCCTCTTTCTGATTCCTCTTGCGCAGTTTGTTTCGTTTGCGGATCAGATATTTGACGACTGGTGTCATATAGGTTTTTCGAGGGGGAAGTAGAAGTCATACACAGATGTTATTTAGGTATAGAAGGCTGCATTTAACTGCTTTTCGTATGTAGCGAACAGCGACTGATGCTTTGAGCATACTTACAGAGGCACTGTACGAATGATCGTATTGCTAGTTTGTTACTTTCGGTGTTCAGTTTCTGGTCTGACGAACTACTTATGCGAAACGTATGTAGATTTGGGTAATTGGTGGTGACCCGACAAAAGAGCGGCGTACACGTTCCCTATATTCCAAACTCGTAGAAGGTTTGGACTCGAAATAAATGTGCAAAAGCGAAGACGCTGACTATCAGAAAACAACATAAACAGCTGAAAAAGAGACTGGGTAGAGAGGAGCTGGAGCAAGTCACAGAGTTTGTGTACCTGGGAGGATTAATAACGGAAGATGGCCAAAGTACAAGATACATAAAAAGCAGGGTTGACCTGGCGGCAGCAATATTTGGCAAATTTAATAGGACGTGGAAGACGAGCAGCATATGAGCTAGAACTGAAATAAAACTGCATAGGACATTTGTCACTACAGTGTTGATGTATGGATCTGAGTGTTGGTGCTTACGAAGGAGGACGAAAGGAGGATTCTAGTGGCGGAAAAGGCTGGCCAAGAAGAATATCAGCGAGGACCACTGACCAGACGAGATAGAATTCGAAATGAGGTAATCCAGAAGGAGTTGGGAGTTTGGGACAGAGAGAAACACTGTATACGAGATCAGAAAAAGAAGGCTGACGTGGTTTGGGCATGTTGCAAGAATGAACGACAAGAAATTACAAGCAATGGCATTATATTGATACGTGGAGGAACAGGAAGTCGAGGAAGACTAACATGAATGGAAAGCGTGATACAAGATCGTAAATAACAAGACATGGACATGAGAACGGTCCTAGATACCATAAGAGACAAAAAGAAATGGAGCCATCTTGTGCAAACCTCATCGGCGGCACATCTGAGGGAAGAGAGAAGAAGAAGAAGAAGAAGAAGAAGAAGAAGAAGAAGAAGAAGAAGAAGAAGAAGAAGAAGAAGAAGAAGAAGAAGAAGAAGAAGAAGAAGAAGAAGAAGAAGAAGAAGAAGAAGAAGAAGAAGAAGAAGAAGAAGAAGAAGAAGAAGAAGAAGAAGAAGAAGAAGAAGAAGAAGAAGAAGAAGAAGAAGAAGAAGAAGAAGAAGAAGAAGAAGAAGAAGAAGAAGAAGAAGAAGAAGAAGAAGAAGAAGAAGAAGAAGAAGAAGAAGAAGAAGAAGAAGAAGAAGAAGAAGAAGAAGAAGAAGAAGAAGAAGAAGAAGAAGAAGAAGAAGAAGAAGAAGAAGAAGAAGAAGAAGAAGAAGAAGAAGAAGAAGTAGAAGAAGAAGAAGAAGAAGAAGAAGAAGAAGAAGAAGAAGAAGACGAAGAAGAAGAAGAAGAAGAAGAAGAAGAAGAAGAAGAAGAAGACGAAGAAGAAGAAGAAGAAGAAGAAGAAGAAGAAGAAGAAGAAGAAGAAGAAGAAGAAGAAGAAGAAGAAGAAGAAGAAGTGTCAACCAACCAACTCTAACATCAAAAACAGCCAGCAATATTACCTGGCTTTGGTCAGAGACCCCAACCACACATCGATGAGTAGGCGCGCAATAAGCACGTGCACAGTCCACCAATGCTGACCTTCCTGTTATCTTACTACTTGTTCTAATTAACTGTAGCGTCATTTTATGGGCTTGCGTAGATAGCCTTTTCTGAGGTACTTAACAGGCCGTATCTTAAGTGTCTAGGTTACTAACTAATGACAAGGTCATCTTACATTAGCTTCATCTAAGCGATGTCTTACCTGTTGATCAAATAGAGCCCAGAAAACAGGTAATGGCAGAAACAACCATGCGACACGCAGCACGTCTTTAACATCAGATATAAACTGCTCCTGTTGCGAATTAAAAAATAAACCCAGTAGTAACTGATTAGGTCTACAATGACAAAGAGCACTGTTATAGCTGTTGTAACTTGACAAGAGATTGCTTTGTTTGCAGCAGCATCAGGCTCTGAAATAAATAGAAAACAGTGGACAATAATTTTGTTAAAAAGTTTTGCCTCCTGGCAATTATTGGTGATTAGATTGACTAAATCACGTGGGGCTTTGAGAAAACAATATATTAACTTCTATTTAATTTAGCGTGGGAGAAGGGCCTGGAGCCATTGACTGTCAGACATGGAAAAACTGAGGATCGAACAAAGGCCCTCACACAAGAGAAAGAAAGAGACAGACAGACAGAGTCATACAGTATTCTGCTAGGCATAGGCGTAATTTGTGGGGGTACGAGGGGTAACCGTACCCCCACTTTTTGGACTGGGGTACCGTACCCCCACTTTTTGAACAATGCCAATCAATATTTTATTACTGTGCCTTCCCAGAGATCGCAGTCTCCGCCTTGTTTTCTGTGGGTAGACAGAGTGAGGAGTATATGTACCACAAAAGTACTAAAGTATTTAGATACACGGGTAAACCGAGAGCCAGAGGTCACAGGCTGAGTCACAGCCACACAGGCTGACTGCCGTGATCGGTCCGCAGGCCAGACGCCACAGATCTGGGCCACAGTTACACTCTTCTTGGAAATACCTTACATCATGCACCCTCGCTCTCCGTCTTATGGTTGACATCTTAGTCACATCTGGATGTGGAGTTGTACGTCAAGTCCGTATTACACTCATACTGGTGGCCTTGATATGACTCCTCACCCTCGTTCCCCTCACAGGCTCAGAATTAATAACTGTCTGGTTAAACATATCCGAGCCGTGTGTGTGTGTTTGTGTGCGTGTGTGTGCGTGTGTGTGTGTGTAGGTTGTATGTATATATATATATATATATATATATGCACAGGTTTAACCAAGGTTTATCATATATGCATATTTATATAATATATATAGACCCCCTATATAGGTGCGTGTGAAGGAATTGGTACCCCCCACTTTTTAGACCAAAGTTACGCCCCTGCTGCTAGGTAAGGATGGTTAAGGCATGGACAGTATTGAAATGTGTGCAACAGCTTTAGTGAACTTAATGAGCCTCTCAGCACTATAACTTAAGGCATATCATATTATCACGTTGAGCGCAGGACCATACGCTAACCGTTTTGTGTGGGCCCTATGTGCCTGTTGCTGCAGTTGCAATGTTCTGTTGCAAGTAAATACAAAGAATGTTGGTTTATGCCTGCGAGACTTAGGCCCTATAGTGGATATGGCTTACGTCGTAGTCCGGCGCCGCGTAATCGAGCCAGTGACGCTTTTTCTTCGTCATCGGCGTCTTTTCTTCTCCACCTTCCGACGAAGAGTCGTCCTTATATTCGACCTTCTTCGCACAGCAGCAGTGACATCTGCGACCGATTGCTGTCTACACAAAATTCATCGAATTTCTCTGCAGTCGCCGACAGTTCAGCACTTCATTAAGTTTATTTATTGCCGAATTAAGGTAGTCACGTGCGTTGTGCACTTAAAATCTATAATGTTTTTTAAATGAAAGACCAAAAAATAACACTGAATTAATGTAACATATTTGGTGGACTTAAATTACAGACATCAGTGGCTTTTTAAATAACTGCTGGCATTTATTTAAACTGAAGAATACTTTCTGATGACGACAACGAAGACTTAGGCGATGACGACGATGGTTTAAGATAAGTCTCTTACCCCGATGCAACCGAACAGATTTTTCAGGATGCTCTCCCCTGGCGGAATTCTGGTGTACAATTTATATCCACTTGCAAACACGACTAAAAACACAATGCTAAATTGTTTAAAGCGGTGAATATTCTTCGTAAGCGTATCAAACAAGGGCTTGATTAAGTTTAATTTTCAGTGGACGCATCAATCGCCACCAAAACAACTTATTGAAGTGACGTTCGACTACTGTGTAATTGGTTAGGCGTTAGCATTGTTCATTCATTCATTCATTTTGAAAATTTAATATAGTTACCTACTCAGAAGCATTCCTAGCCCAACCACGGCAATATAAACTGAACTTATGTAACTTATAAAACATGAGCGAACTAGTCTTAGGCAACAGGCGTATCTGCAATGGGAGTTGATTCCAGATGAAGGGAAAGCACAACGCTACCTAGTTGTGGTGGTAGAACGAGGAACCAAGAGCTCACCCGCAGAAGAAGAGCGAAGGGCTCGGCGGCCAGTCACATGCGAGACAGGACAGCAGAGCTCACGTAAGTAAACTGGGGCACAGCCAAGAAGGCATCGCCAGATCAACGCAGCTATTCTATAGTTGATGCGTTGCGAGATGGGAAGCCAGTGTAGTGTGTCACGCAACATAGGCTGAGATAGGGCACCTTTAGGAAGGTGACCAATGAGACGCGCAGCAGATCGAAGAATCCGATCAAGACGAGCAGTCAGAGAAAGTGGCAGGCCAACCAGAATCGAGCAGCAATGGTCAAGTCGACTGGTGACAAAGGCATGGATAAGAGGAGCTGCAGCATCATGAGATAAGGAGAGAGAGATAACCCGCATGTAGCATGGGTCCGGTTCTCACCTGAAACTACGTCAGAACCTTTAGCAATCCTTCACACAGAATAGCTCTGGGCCATCGATTGGTGCTTTATTGGTGCGTTTTTGTGGTCCTAAACGCACACAGACATAAGGGTAATGCTTATCATTAGCAACAGAAAGACTATAGGCTTGTAGTCCGGTGCTCTGCGCTTAGCTTTAGAATAGCGCTTTGGAGTTTACGTTTACTATCCTAGTATTTTCGCTCGCTGCTGTGCGTTGTGCAAGTGAGTATGTATGTAGTAAAACAATTTATAAAATATAACGTATTTGACATGCCTAACATTCTGATTTAATCAATGAAAGATAATCAATAGGTAACTTTTATTTAACCACTTTATACGTGACAGTAAAATGAGATTTGCACCGAGTGAACCAAAAACCAATCCAGTGTCACGTGATATTCGAACTCGCTTTTTTGGAGGTTCGTCTCCTATTGGCCTTGACAATAGGAGACGATCAATCTCATTCCATAATTCCGGTTGACAAACTCATGTTCCAGCTGAAATAAGGGTTTTAAGTTACGTTTGTAAGCGGCTGCTTAACCTCCTGAAATTGCGCCCATTGAGTAAGCTATTTCAGTGGTTCGACAACTTCTACAGTTATTCTTAGCGCCATCGTGAGGTTCCTGTAACGTACGTACGCACATACATACACACATATTCTATCAATTACAGTAACAAGTGGAGTTTGAGCGAAGCCTAACCGGATGTGGATTAACAAATGCTGCGGATACAACCATACTATTGCATAATTAGATCGGCTATACACGCAGTGCATAAGTTGATGCAGAAGTATTGACACCGTCAAATATGGCACAGAGCAATGACTTTTTAGCTTCCTCTTGTTTAATCTGGTTGTGAACAACAGAGATTTTGTAGATTAAACTTTGCAATACTTTGCCCTGCCCTGGATGCTTTTCCGATTTAAATTTCATAATTAAACTTACGTTCTGCGACTATCATGAGGATGGCTGGTATTCCAAAAGCCAAAGAATAACAGTTGTCATCAAAACAGTAGACATAACCTACAACCAGATAAAAATGAAAATAATTACAGCAGCAAGAAGCGTTTGAAGTTAAACAGCAAAAGGTCGATAAACTTGTGTGTCGTGTGTGAAAGATGAATAACTTAAAAGCATTACACTAACCAATTACTGCTTATGGCTGTCAATAAATAACACATTAAATTATCATATGTTAAGATCCAATACTTCCAAACCCAAACCTTATTGTTGGTCTAAAGGTATAATTATGGCGCTTATATTACAGGTTTCCTTAAAGTCCTCTGGTTATTACGCACCATAATCGATAAAGTCAAAGGTAAGCCAAAATATGTCTTCTGTACTAGATTGTAATATAATTATTTATTAATATTACAGCACTTTCTTTGTCTAGTACTTAATTGCCATAATTAGGGCGCCGCCTATATTAGTCTTCATAAGTTATTTCACACAATAATCAACAAAGTAGTGGGAAAGCCAAAATACTGTTTCCGTACTAGACTATAGGATGCAGACAGTCTCGTGCAGTGGATCCATGCACGCTCTGCGGATTTTAAAATCGCATGGCCTTCAACAAGACGCCCTGCACTTTGTCACCGTTGCAACAACAGTCTCACGAATGTTGTATACAGCACCTGCCTGGTGGGGCAGAACTTCTGCAGATGACAGAAAGAGACTTGGGAGATTTCTGCCGATTCGGGCTGTGGCTTCCGGCTCATCTAGGGTCCATACCATCTACACCTTCGTCTTCTTCTTGCCAGCCGTCGGCAGCTTCTTCATCGACCTTCCGTCTCGCAATCCTCAACGTTTGCTCGCTGAGGGATAAATACGTGCCAGTTGCTGAACTCATCGTGGACAAGGGCCTGGACGTTCTGGTTGTTGTGGAGTCCTGGCATCACTCCTCCACAGACGTCGCTGTCCGTCGCGTTACCCCTCCTGGCTACCTGTCTCTTGATCGTCCGAGGACGGATGATTCTGGTGAGCCTGCGCGGGGGGGTGGCTTGATCGTCTACCACCGGGATAGTATGGGGGCAAAGAGGATTAAGCTGGCCACGACCCCATCGACCTTCGAGGCTCTTGCAGTCTCAGTGTCGTCCAAGCGTGGGCCCACCACGCTTCTGGCTATATACCGTCCTGGCTCCTCTCCTCCTTCTTCTGCGGTCTTCAGTGAGCTCTCAGTTCTACTGGAACAATTTGCGCTCCACAATACCCAGTTGGTCCTTACTGGTGACCACATTCTACATCTGGAGGATCACACGCTTTCCGTGTCTCTGGATTTCGCTGTGGCGCTCGAACAATTCGGCCTATAACAACACGTCACGGAGCCTACCCACCTCCTGGGTGGCTGGCTCGATATCATTGTCACCAGAGATGACTGTCACGTCGCCGATGATACTGTCTTCCCTCCTACTGTCTCTGACCATGGTCTCGTGGCAACTACTATTCCTTTCATCTAGGAGCCTCTTCTCCTCACTGCCAGGCGGTTCCGGTATTGGAAAAGTCTTGACCGCTCTGCCTTCCGTTCAGCGCTTCGCGCTCATCCTCTCTTCGCGGATGTCAGTGCAGCCTCTCTGAGGTCTACTTCGGAGCTGTTTAACTCTTATGAACCTGCGATGTCTGCACTCATCGATGCCTTCCTCCCAGTGCGTACCATTCGAACGCGACATTGTTCGCTGATTCCGTGGTTCAATGCGGAATGTCGCGCGCTTCGACGTCAAGCGCGGCCCCTCGAGAGGATCTCCAGAAGAACGCGCTTGCCGGCTGATCAGGCTTCCTGGGTCCACTTTGTCCGGGAAATGCAGGACACCTACCGGGACATTGAGCGGGAATACTGGGAGGCCATCATCACTCGCCAGTCTATATTGGCCTGTCCTCTACTAATACATCTAAGCTTCAGTCCATCCATAATGCTGCTGCTCGCCTCATAGGGGGCTTCATGAAGTTTGCTCATATCTCTTCCTACATCCGGGACTCCCTTCACTGGCTTCCCATTCGCCAACGCATCCAATTTAAGGTCCTTTCAATCATGCGTAACTGTCTGGTTGGCTCAGCTCCGCTGTATCTCAGAACTTACTGCACCCCAGTTTCCAGTTTGCCTGGTCGGGCCTCTCTCCGGTCATCTGCCCGTGGTCACTTGGATGCGCACTGCTACTGCCCAGTCCCGTAGTTTTGCGGTTGTGGGCCCTTCCAGCTGGAACAGCCTCCCTCAAGGCTTTAGGCTTGTCCTCCTCACCCTCTCTCCTGCCCAGTTTCGCAAGCGCCTGAAAACATTTCTCTTTGTCAGTGAAGACACTGACCCGGGTCGGGAGCGCCTCTGATTATGAGTGGCGCTATATAAATTCTCGATTACAGTGGAAGGACCTGAAGAAGCACTGGACCACGTTCAATCTTTGTTTTAATTCTGAAGAAATTTGTCGATAGTAAATCATAATATTTGAAGAAATTTTCCTCTCGATTTTGGGGGGCATTGCCCCGGCTCCTCAATTATTGGGGGGCACGTGCCCGGCTGCTCCCCAGAGTCTACTCCTATGGTCGTCAGTCGCAGTCTCCTCCGCCCTTCTCTGCTGAAGCGTTTCTAGAGCGATTCTCGGCCAAAATACCATCCATCCGCGACGCTACTGCTGGTTCCTCTCCTCCAGACTACTCTACTACGGAGTGTCGTCTTCCTACTCTTAATGAGATCACGAGCATGGAGTTACGTGAACTCATTCTCGCTTCAGCGCCAAAGACGTGCGAGTTTGACCCTGCACCAACGTTCCTTGTTCAGGACCTTATTGACGACCTTCTTCCGTTCCTCACGGTGCTGTGCAACCGCTCGATCCGTGAGGCCTGCCTACCAGCCTCTCAGAAACAGTTCTCCTACCTGCTCTGAAGCGAGAAGGCTTGGACCCGAGCTATCCAACCAACTACCGGCCTATCGCCAATGTTACTTTTCTTTCTAAAATTCTAGAACGCATTGTAGCTAACCAGTTAATCGCCTATTTATGTATGAATGAATTGATTCCTGCTCAGCAGTCGGGCTTCCCTCTAGAAATCACTCTACGGAGACCCTTCTGCTTCACCTTCTATCTGACTTCTGTGGTGCCATGGGTCGTGGTCAGATAACTCTCTTAGCTCTATTTGATGTGAGTTCTGCTTTTGACTCTGTAGACCATCACATTCTTTTTCAGCGCCTCTCCACCTCCTTTGGGTTGGTCGATCAGCCGTTAGAATGGCTCCGTTCCTTCTTATGTGAGCGCACTAATTGTGTTGTCATCGGCTCTCTAGGTCCCTTTGGGTACCTGCCCCATTTGGCGTGCCATAAAGCTCTGTCCTTGGTCCCCTACTTTATCTTCTCTACACGGCTGATATTAGTTCTCTTCTGTCTTTTCAGGGGCTTCTACACCAACTTTATGCGGATGATGTGCAGGCGGAGACCCTTCTGCTTCACCTTCTATACCCATGCCTCTGACGCGGTGGCTTCTGTTCAGCTGACGTGCCAAGCCATTGATACCCTTTTCTTATGGATGGCCTCTAATCGACTTCTCCTAAATTCAAGTCATATGGCTGGGTATCCGTAGACAGCTAGCGCGCGCTGATTTGCACCTGCTAGCCCGGGTCTTCCCTAATATAATCTTTTCACTTACCGTCCGAGACCTCGGTGTCACCCTTGACCAAGAACTCACTCTTTCGCAGCATGTGAACCTGCTTACCTGTTACTATCAGCTTCGTCAGCTTCGAGCAGTTTCTCGTTCTCTTTCAAACGATGCTGCTGTGGTCCTCGTCCACGCCTTTGTAGCCAGTCGAATTGACCATTGTTGCTCGATTCCAGCCGGTGTCCCACTCGGAGTCCTAGGGCGTCTGGATCGGGTTCTACGCTCAGCTGCTCGACTCGTCGGGCGTATCCCCAAGCACGCTCCTGTATCTGCCTATATGCGCGATGTGTTGCACTGGCTCCTATTGCCCAGCGTATTTCCTATCGGATCGCTGCCTTGGTCTCTCGCTGTCTTCTAGGCTGCGCTCCATCGTGACCTTTGCCGCCCGCCGACGGTGTTACGCTACGAAAGCTAAAACAACTGTGTCTTTTGGGAAAGAATACAGGCGCTTCTACGTAGTGGGAATTGAATTCGCGTATGTGTCATATCCACTTTCTGCTCAGATATGCCTCAAGGGATATTGCGTCAGGGTAGGGTCCACCCTGTAATTTGGTTGAGAGACGGACTGATTATAGACGTCCGTAGGTGTCTAATGTCATCCTCAGGACGTTGCCAACGTGGCGACCGCAGAAGACTTCAATCCAGAACTTCATAGTGTTGCCTCTCTTAAGGAATTGTCCAATCCCGAACCTTCCGTGGCATCTTTGGGCAAAGATCGCAGAGAACAGCCATTTTATGCTAAAAGGATAAGAGGCATTGACTTGGGCGGTTTCAGGCGTTAAACTGGGCTGAAGTCACCAACCCAACCCCCTATGAAAAATTAACATTCAGGCGAAGATCGCCGCAGTAATATTAACAGTTCGCCTTTCCACAAATAAAATACAATAATAACTGTATAAATACTATGCAGATGTGTATCTCATCTAAAAGGGCCCTCAGACACAGATGTCTATAATACTGTTGGCAGGAGATCACTACAACGTTCGTACACTGTGTCTGGTAAAAGTAGACATAATATTGTCGCCGAAATACGAACTCTCTCTCTCTCTCTCTAACGTCTACTTGGCCAACGCATAAAGTTATTTTCTCAAAAAAGCACACCGCCACACTCGTGTCGCTTTACATACAACTTCATACTGTCGGTTAAAGCCACACTGTCATTTGACCTAAGCCTTTCGAATTCTGCTCGTTGATGGGCAGTTATGTAGGCCTACCACTACATAAAAAGTACATAGCAATACTACCCAACACTACAAAACTTATGAAAATAAGCGTATCTTTCGTTCCAAAAAGGATAATTAAGTCGCGCTAATTTATAGACTCTGACGAAATATGTTCCACGCTGATATAGACAGATATGTTAATTAGAACTTGCAGTATGTTGCTCTCATAAGGGGTTTCAGTTAGCTTTTGGGTAAGGTAGTTCTGCCGTGATGCCTTAGAGGTTTAGTGACGCTAACATAAGCAGGTATTCACTGAGGGAGGCCAAAGGAATTACTTCATGCCGGGTGTCTGAGCAAGCCATCCATTGCCGGCATGCTGGACAGTAGGTTTTGAAATGACAGACACGATTGTCTGGATGGCGAAGCCAAGGGTTGCGGCCTTGTGATCCGGCAGAGGTAACTCAGCAGACTTCAGTTTGCAAAGCTACTTAGAATGAGAATTTGCATGGCAAATTTACAAAGTTTTGCGTTGCAAAGACAGATGAAATGAGAGTTTACGTATAAAATTTACAACATTTACATGGAAAGGATGCGAAACAGCGTATTTTCATAAACTCTCATTTGCTACGCAAACACTCGTTCCAGCCACCTTTGCAGTCTAAGAGTCTGCAAACTCACGCAAACTCTCCATCCATCTACAATTGCGACCTAAAGTCATAAGTTGGCTATGTAGACCCTCCTTCCAGCTGTTTTGAGATGTAAAAGTTTTAAATTTTGCAGCATTAAAAGGCGCCAATTCACTGTGCAAATCTTCGTCTTGTCTGTCCCTACAGCATAACACAGAATAATCCCCAAGGAACTCCCTTCCCTTAGTACTGCGTGGAACCCACGCGCTAAATTAATAAACCAAGAACTCGTCTTATTAAATTGTCAACATGGGCTATTGATTCGTTAATTGTCCGTTAATTACATGTATTTATTGCTTTGATTCCGCAACAGCTTAAAACCTATTCTGTTTGAACCAGGGTCCTCCTTGTTGGGTAGGGAGCACTACTGATAATAACAAAATCCGTGTTTATTGAAAAGTTCGCTGACAAAACGCAGTAAGTAATATTGAAACATATGATAGTTCAAGACATGTGCTGTATAACAGCGGTTCTCAACCTTTTGAGACTCAAGGATCACTTATAAATTTTGTGCCTCGGTCGCGAACCACCACTATATATTGTGCCAAAAACCAAATTAATAAAAAATAATTTTTTGCCATCAATACGTGTATCATTGGTTTCATGCTGCCATCTAGCCGATTCCGGCGATTGAAATAAAACAAAAAATTGACAAAATTGACAAAAAATTTCTGTTTCCATGTTTTAAATTGTAAAAATATAAATTGTAGGCCTTGCTTGCGGACCACCTGGCAGATAGCCGCGGACCACCAGTGGTCCGCGGACCACAGATTGAGAACCGCTGCTATATATTTGGCAGATTTTGCCAGGTTTCTCTTTATATGCGGGATGTTCTGCACTGGCTCCCTTTCCCGCTGCGCATTGCCTACAGGGTCTCTGCACTAGTCAGGCGTTGTCTGCAGGGACTTGCCCCCTCATACCTGCGGGAATTGTGTCGCCCTACCTCGGGGGTTTTGCGGCGATCTGCTCTTCGCTCGGCTGACCAGGCCGAGCTCTTGGTCCCTCGCACGCGGACAGCCATTATGCAGCTCCGTTCTTTTTCGGTCGCTGGCCCCGCAACCTTGAATGGCCTTCCTGTTGCATTCCGCCTGGTCCCTACGACTCACACTACCTTGTTTCTTACAAACTTGAAAACTACTCTCTTTAGCCGTGGTTGGACTAGGAGCGCTCCTGAGTAGATCACCTTGAAGGGGCGCTATATAAAAGCTCCTTAATAATAATAATAATAATAATAATAATAATAATAATAATAATAATAATAATAATAATAATAATAATAATAATAATAATAATAATAATAATAATAATAATAATAATAATAATAATAATAATAATAATAATAATAATAATAATAATAATAATATAAGATCAAGATCTTATACAGCACACGTCTTGGCAGCCTATTAAGCCCCCTCGGATTCCCTAGGGGTAACGGCTGAGTCAAATAAGCCGCCCATTAGTAAGACTTATAATTCAAATATATATATATATATATTCCAAAGATGTTCTAAAATGATTAGCGAATTTCAATCAATCAATCAATCAATCAATCAGTCCATCAATCAATCAGTCCATCAATCAATCAGTCCATCAATCAATCAGTCCATCAATCAATCAGTCCATCAATCAATCAAATCAAATCAATCAAATCAAATCAATCAAATCAAATCAATCAAGTTCTGTCCACGCTATAGCAATTGCCCCGACAGAAACCTAATTCAGAGTTCGCCATTTTTCGTTTCTTTACAGCTGTCCTATCTTGCTAAACGTTTATGCTCCAGTAAAAAAATGCATGTTATCGACTTATTAGTTCGTTGATCCATCAATATTGATTGATACCCTGATAGGAGCAACTCGATAAGCAACACTCGAATATTGCACGTCAGCCTAAAATGCAAATACTTATCTTTCGCCTACCATATTACAAGATCCTTGAACAAGTACAGACCTGCATATCTAGCGAATGTCCTTATCTCTAAAATTCGCTAATCATTTTAGACCATCTTTGGAATATATATATATATATATATATATATATATATATATATATATATATATATATATATATATATATATATATATATATGCTTCTAAGATGGCTAATGTAATTAGTAAACTTTCAAGTTGATTGATTGATTGATTGATTGTAAAAAAAGCAAAAGCAAGTGACAAGAGCTTTAAAGGTTTCGCCTGTATGAGACCCACAAAGGTGTTCCATATAGTTTCTCACTTGAGAATTTTGGCCAGTTTGTTTCACGTTGCCAAAGTGCAAGTCATTAACCTTCAGTTTATGTGATTGGACTGTTTAATGACATGTAACCAATTACCCATGGTTGACTTTTAACTTTGGTTTTCGACTCACATAAAGAGGTATAGATTAGGTTTGCCTACCTCGTATGAGAGGCGTTATTATAGTAGACAGCAAGCTGCCAATGTTGATGGACATATAGAAGAGAGAGAAAAAGGATATCTTCTGTCGAGCCTGCAACATATAAATTGAGCAGTAGCTTGCGCAAGCCGTAATTCGTTTAAAACTTTAAAATAGACTTTTCTAGATAATTAAATACAGTAATACTGACCTGATTCACTTAGAATATCAAAATATAAAGTTTCATATTTCATTTACGTGGGGCTACGTGGGAGGAATGGGACGTACACGTCTTCAAGCTACAATGCGAAGATTGATCCGGTCTCGATATTTACCGGAATCCTATCATACTTTTCAGCAACTCTGCCAGAAAGCTGATTCTAACTTTTTCTCTGCCATCATAACCAACCCAACACATGTTCTGCATCAGTTATTACCTCCAGAGAAAGCTGTTGTATACTCATTGCGCCCCAGGGCACACAATAGAATTATACCTAATGCCGACCCTTTAGCTCGTAAAACCTTTGTCATTCGAATGTTATATGCTTAAATTAATTTTATGAACTATGTACACCAAAATGCGGTTAGCAGTTGGTTTTGAATAAAGGATATACTTACTTACTTACTTATTTTAGTGTGACAATTGTTTTAAATCGTGTGCAGTTTGTCTGCTATAACTTGTGAGCGGCTTACGACCCTGCCTAAAACCCCGTGACCTATTGTTTGTCCCAACTTACCAAAAATTAACAGACTGTCTTTTCATACACTCATCTTCTAGCATTAACTACCCAACAAACTTTGGGACTCGCCTCTTTCTCTTGTCTCATCTCGCGAAAATTGAATACTCTCTTGCTAGCTACCTGCCCTTTAGAGGGGAATTAAAAGTTAGACAGATGTGAGTATTTGATTCTTAGTAGCAATAGTCTGTTGCTATTCACCATAAAGGTAAGTCACCTCGACGGTAACTTACTTTTATGGTGAACAGCCACAGACTATTGCTGGAAGTTATCAGCGCCCGTCTCAAGTGTATTTTTGAGAGCCTTTCATTGGTTTGTCTGGATCCTTCAGCTTCAGCGCTATATACTCTGAAAACGATGCCGATTGCAGCCCTTTAATGCATTGATCTAGCATTGAATGCAGCTTTGCGAACTGTATGCAATTGGAATTACTATGATATCTGTTTTAATTATGATATTATTATTATTATTATCATTATTATTATTATTATTCTTTATTAAAAAACCAAAAGCGAACCGCACATTGGTGAACAAGTATGGAAAAAATATAAAACAGAGAAGTAATAAGAAGATAATAATATTTGGAAAAAGGAGTGTAAACTTTACAAAAATTAAATAATGCTAGGCTAATAACTCTAGGCCTAAGGTATTGTAGAGCGGATTGTTGTTCTAATCACATCATAAAGGCAAGGTCCTTGTAGACCATGAGCTGCTAAGGTTCGAAGAGCATGGAGCGGCGAACTTGACTACAAATTCGGTTAACATGATTAGAAATGTTTAAATTGTCAGATATAGTTACTCCTAATATGGATAGTAGATTGGAAATAAATTGGAAATATGTAAGCTATCAACAGGATAACTAAATTGTTAGGTATGTATAAAATTACAAAAATACATGAGTTTTTATGAAGGCCTACAGAGCGTTTTTCTGTTTGTGTTGACGTCTATTATTGTTAATGCTCACCTGTTCTGGTGAAAACTGATCACCGCCGAAGGCTGAAACGTTGGGTTTGATACCACCTGTTCCGAAAGCTATCAGCACCAGTCCAATAAACGGCGCCCACCTGATGGCACACAAAACACACATGCATGCTGGTACAGACAGCACCTTATGCCGAAATTTGTGTTTATAAGCGTGTCTGTTTCCGGGGTTTGTTTCCGGGGTTTGTTTCCGGGGTTTGTTTCCGGGGTTTGTTTCCGGGGTTTGTTTCCGGGGTTTCCGGGGTTCTGGTTATCGCGTGTGATTTGAACTGTTTTTATAATTTATCATGGATAAGTGGATAACATTAATGCTCTTGTTTATTTAAAAAATCAATCTGTAAAAATTGAATTTAAAAATTTGTACTGGTTTGGACTTCAGTTGTAAATTTTAGACGAGTCGGTGTCTGACGTAGCGGGAACACGACACCATTTGAGTGAGTCAACAGATTCTGAGTGATTACCTGGGGCGCCAAAATTCAGGAGGCGCCATTTTCACAGTTCTATGCGTTTCCATTTCCAGCCAAATGTATGCTTTACCTGGGGCGCCATTTTGGCTAGGGCGAGCCCTGTCTGTACCTAGAGTGTAACTCTTTACGGTGCTACACTCCGTGACTTGGGACGCTGTAACCAGCATTCCTCTTGGAGTTTCGCATTCCTATCTCAGGTTTATCGGGTCGGCGATCTACTATCACTTGAGACAAACAGATGCCATACTATTATGTCTCTGCATTCATTGTGTTGGATCTTTCTTTTGAAAGTTCTATGGTAAAATTTATACGTATAGTTTCGTTGGACTCTCGGCTCCACAAAGCTTTTCAAACTACCTTAAACGACCCGTTTAAGTCAGTCTGCAGCCATTCTGGCCGTGCTTTACCTAAATCTTGGAGTCGATGAAGGAAGGGCGTTAAGACATGTTAGATTGGTCGATATGTCGTTAACTATTCTAGATCTCGTAGCCCGAAGCTACGTCTAATAGTCATTTTTTAGTTACTGGGATGTGGCATCAACAGCTTGCAGCGGCAGTGGATCCAGCTGGCATGACTTCGGAGAAGAAGCTACTATAATGGATCGGAGATCGGCTTAGGAGCAGTGATGGGCACTAAACTATTTTTTTTTAGTTAAACTAAAACTATTTTCCAACTAAAAAAAAGTAGTTAAACTAAAGTTGGCAACTGATTTTGGAAATTAGTTAACTAAACTAAAAAAAAGTAGTTAAACTTTTTCCAAATATTTTCCAACTATTTACGACAAACATTTTTGCAATAAAAGACGTTAAGTGAACTGTAATAATGCAAAGCGTCAATGACAATTTCACCTTCAAACTATGCAATGTGTACTATTATTATTGTGCCTTCCCAGAGATCGCAATATCCACCTTGCAAAAGGAACAGAGTCGATGAGCTGGTATGTAAATAAAGTCATAGTCAGTTACATGTGCACTGTAAGTAGTGTGAATTTGAAAACACAGGCTGTAAATGCTAAAACCATGCAGTGTTAAAATGTTTTTTGCTGACAGTGTTCAATGTTCACTGTGGAAAAATAGTTGCATATTGCTGATTTTTTTAGTTAAACTTTTTAGTTAGCAACTAAAATTTTTTAGTTAAACTATGGTTTTAACTAAACTATTTTTTTTAAGTTAAACTTCTTCCTTAACTAAATTTTTTTAGTTAAACTAATAGTTAGCAACTTTTTAGTTAACTATTGCCCATCACTGCTTAGGAGATCTCCTTCAGAACCGAGAGACGATTAGCGGTAGGTGGAAAGTCCGGAGGCGTCGAACCGAGGGTGTCAGCCCGTACGGAGCTATTATTCTGGGACAAATATTTGGTAAAAGCATCTGCAGAGATGTCTGGTGCATTAAAGCGACCGCTGGAGCAGTGGTTTTCCGAGTAGGCTGTTGAACGTGGCCCATAGACGCCTGGGATTCTTTGCGTGACAGGCGATCTCTGCCTCTCAATGTTCCCGCTCCCTGTGATGGCCATCCATCTGGCGAACGAAGCGGATCCAGTTAGCACGGTCGATAGACAACTTTGTACATTGGTGAAGCCTCTCGAACCTCCGTGTCAGTCGTAGCAGAGACCGGCATTCCGCATCTAACCAGAAAGAAAGGGTGTTTCGCCCTACTGGGAAAGAGCGAGAAGGGAGGAAGGAGGCGATCGGATATAGTCCATACGTAGAACGCGAAGAGCTCCGCGACGGTCGTGGAAGCCGTGATCCGAGAGGGGGTGTTGGTAGACAGACCACCAGGCTTGCTGGTATGAAGTCATCGCGGGTCACGACTACGTCGAGCCAGCCCCTGTGCGAGTGGATCGGCTCAGTCACGTGCTGGGCCAGGCTGAACTGTTCCAGCACCTCCCCGAACTCTCGTGTCTCCAGGAGGGTCGGATCCTCGAGATGCAGGTTAAGGTCTCCGACGAGAACCACCTGTGTGTTATACAGTGCAAACTGCTCCAATAGCGTCGAAAACTCAGCTAAGAAAGCCGGTGTTGGTGGTGGACAACCCGGACAGTAAGTAAGGTCATAGGGCCGCGCGGGAAAGGAGTAGCCCGGATGGGCCGAGCGACGTCCGACGGTGACCTATGCCAAGTTTCAGTCAGAACCAGTAGGTCCAAGTTGTATGAAGTAATGGCATAAGACACCGCGAGGTATTTATTTAGTCGTTAGCGAACCGATGTTCCAGGCCGCCACGCGGACGCCCGTTGGAAGGGGAGACGGTCCAGCCAGAGGAGTTGGCTGACCAAGATGGTCCGCACGACGTGTCGATATTTCGGAGCGGCAATCGGACTCAGGCCGCAAGAGTCTGAAGCGAATCAATAGTTTGTGTGTCTCGCGGCTAGCATAAGCTATGTGAAGCTTGGAGGCCTCTTGTAAGCCTGAGAACTTTATGCTTAAATTATTATTTAAATTAATCTATATTACAAAAGAGAAAGTATGTGACTATACATGTTGTGACTTGTTGGGAATTGCTATTATAAGTAATAGTTATTGAACCATGAATTATTGGTTAGGCCCTTCGCACCTGCAATTAGGCGCTTAAGAGAGTGCACGCCAAATTGGGCGATTATATTTGGCTGCGACCAATCGCTAGATGAACACGTGTCCACCAGAATTGCGGGTGTGTGGGTCACGCGGGAAGAAAATGAGGCTGTTTGAGTAGTCGATCCTCTCGTAGGCGTAGGGAATTCGAGGCTTAACTGTCACCCGACAGAGAACGAAAGACCGGCTGTTAATCTCTCGTATAAGTATAAATAAGTATAATTATAAAGTGTGTAGCCTATGAGCGGACAGTGGACTGACGTTTGATTTCTTTTGTTAGTTTGTTTAAATAAAAACTTTGAAAACGTCAAAGACTCGTTATTGTAGTTCGGCGAAGAAACGGAGAAATCCTCGTATATGTCAACGATATGTTCTCACACTTCCAGACCACCTACGAAGCTGGAATTTCGTACATGAGTAGATCAGGTGGTCAAACTGACCAGGAAAATTGAAAACCCGAAATTTTCACTGGGAAGTGAGTCTACGGGAAGGTTTGTAAACATCCATCGCAAGACAGTTTAATGTCGCAGTTTCACCAATCACACTTTAAATCCGCTCTGCGCAGTTTGCGCCAACTCAGGCGAGATGAAATTCGCTACACAAGCCGTTTAAGAAGGTTCTACATAATATATATATATATATATATATATATATATATATATATTATATTATTGGTCGCATCCCCAGATTTGGCCAGGTTTCTCTTTATATGCGGGATGTTATGCACTGGCTCCATTTCCCGCTGCGGATCGCCTACAGGGTGTCTGCACTGGTTAGGCGTTGTCTGGAGAGACTTGCCCCCTTATACCTGCGGGAGTTGTGTCGCCCTATCTCGGGGGTCTTGCGGCGATCTGCTCTTCGCTCGGCTGACCAGGCCGATCTCTTGGTCCCACGCACGCGGACAGCCATTATGCAGCGCCGTTCTTTTCGGTCGCTGGCCCTGCAACCTGGAATGGCCTTCCTCTTGCACTCCGCCTGGTCCCTATGACTCACTGGTACCTTGAACCGGTACCTTGTTTCTTACAAACTTGAAAGCTACTCTCTTTAGCCGTGGTTGGACTAGGAGGGCTCCTGAGTAGATGACCTTGAAGGGGCGCTATATAAAAGCTCCTTAATAATAAAAATAATAACAACAACAACAACAACAACAATAATAATAATAATAATAATAATAATAATAATAATAATAATAATAATAATAATAATAATAATAATATATTACAACATTTTTTTAAAATTCCCACAAATTCTGAATATTTTTGTAGGCCCTGCGGAGCGTGAGGCCCTAAGCTGTAGCTCTTTTAGCTTATGCCTAAATCCGGCACTGCTAAGCACCCATTAAGAGGCGTTATAAAAGTCATTAGGTTACATTAGATTGGAATGAATTTAATTGGATTAGATTAGTCAGTGGTTATGTATGTATCTATGTTTCTACGCCATTGTTCAATATACTACCAAAATACAAGTACCTGTCCGTGAAAAATTTAACCACTACATAATTAGCTGGACCATAAATCAGCTCTTGGATAACTTCTTATATGGGCCAAGTGTGTCAAAACAGTCTGAGGAGTCACAATTCATATAATATCCGATTTGCATAAGATTTACTTACACAACGTAGTAGCCGTTAAATGGTATCGCCGTGATTGTCATAATGATCATTCCGGCAATATAGATGAGAGAAATGTACAGAATTGTTCTGAAAGAAATAGAAATATGTATTTATGCTAAAGCTAAATCTAAATTGTTAGAGCTAAATCGCATATGACATAGAATTTTGCTGCTTAGTGTCATACACATGCCTGACATATTTTTACCCTCTGCAAAACCAATCAAAGTTAAATTGAGTTCATGAAAATTCTTCTACCTGGACAATAAGCCTGCACATTCCGTACACAATAACCGTCTCGGATAATCCTCAGACCCGCACCCGCTCGACTACTCGGCTAGCTTCTCAGACGGTAGCCAATATCACACATCTTTTATACTGTCTTCTTAGCATCTATTTTATTCCTGGAAATATTAATAGTACTTTTATCATCATATTCAATGCCTTTTTTAATTAGGTAAATCTATGGTCTAAGACAAGCCGCATACCGAAGTCACAAGCTCTGTACAAGAGCTTGTGACTTCGGTATCATGTAACGTCTCCTCTTCTTTTACTTTTCTTAAAACGCTTTTTCTCTCGGGGTCTCTCGCACTGGGAGCGCTTCTGAATGGCCCTCCCGCTAGGGGCGCTTTATAAATATCCGAATACAATACAATACAATACAATGGCTTCTGTAGCATCGTTATCGTAACTCACAAGGCGTCATTTGATGGTCGCTCGAAGTGAAGCCCCAATAGAAAATCCCACGCGGTGAACCAGTAATGGAGCAGACAGACAGACAGACAGACAGACAGACAGACAGACAGACAGACAGACAGACAGACAGATAGGCAGGCAGGCAGGCAGGCAGGCAGGAAGGCAGGCACACAGATAGACAGTTTATGGAGCATAACAGAACAAGCAGCTACGTATTAGCATAAGAATCTTAGAATCAATGCATTCTTGCATGAGCAACCAATGCAGCTCGTCCCGCGTGTAGTTCAGTATGTGACCATATTTCAGGATCCCACCGATTAACCAGGCTGCAGAGTTTAAAACAGATTGAAAGTTGATTTGTCCGAAGGAAAGGTATTCCCGCATAAAACACATTACCATAGTTTACCCTAGTGCATATGAATGCGTGCATCAAAGTAGAAATAGCTTTAGCAGACAGCGAGTGGCGTATAGTGTGGATCTGGCGCAGATGATACTGTCTTATATGCCCAGAGAAGGTTACGCACTGAAGTAGGGAAGGAAGCATGTAGAAAGCGAAGCTGCAAGTTAGTAAGTGTATCTTTGTAGATGCCGACGGCTACCAAGCCAGATCAGTTGAGTTTCACCGGGATTAAGTCGGAGGCGGTTGGAAGACGTCCAGGCAAAAAGGGCCTCGGATGTCTCAACAAATTTCGCAGAAAAGACTCTTTAGCTTTGCCATGAATATGTGCTATTCACCAAGGTATTCAGCTATTCAAATTCGCACCAGACGTCATGTTACAGGTTTACAAGCCGTTCGTTTGTTGTACGTTTATGGAGTTTCAACATGATATACTTTAGTGTCCGCCCTGTCCTGCTTTTGCTATGCATCCAGTAATTTTGCATGTGAGAAAGTTTTTCTATATTTACTTGAATTTTCCCAGCCATCCGTCTGCTATCATTGCCCCCAGAAGAGGAGTGAAATAGCAGAGGACGACAAAAGAGTGGTAGATGGCGGTCGCTGTGTTGTCATCAAAATTCAAGGCATCCGTCAGGTAAAGAACCAAAAACGCTGAAAAGTCACAAATCATAAATTGAAATAAGAATTTGCCTGCTAAAAGAAGATGTTTATACACTAGTCATATAATTGTTCGAGTCATATTAATGTCTATGCTATGAATAATTATTAAATATGTGCACATGAAGGTAACAGTGAATTGAGTCCACGGATACCCCGTGTATGCAATTGAACTGATCTTCGAAAATGGTTCGAAAATGGCATAGCAGAGGCAAACACCACGCTCAAACCGTGTGCGCAATTGGAGTTGTTAATGAGCAGGTGTAAATTTGCGAAGTTCTTAGCTTGTGTCTAGATGAAGGAATTCAGTTTTAGAAGGATTCTGACGTATTTTATTACTGGCCATCCAAGATTGTATCTCGTCAAGACATTAGCTACCGATTGAAGAGCAGAGTTAAACGCGGAATTTGTAGAAAAATAGGAAGATTCCGGCATGCAAGATAAAGTCAACATACAACGCTACTGGCAAGTATAACGAACCGAGTGGAGTGGTATATAATGTGAACAGAAGTGGATTCAGTACAGAGCCTTCAATCCAAGACAGTGGGCGCATAAATATGTCGATTTATACGAATTTGTAGGTAAGATGAGAACCAACTAAGAGCGGAACCATAGAGACCGAACCAGTATTCGAAGCGGTGCAGTAGGCCTATTTCATGATCAGCGGTGTCAACAGCAGCCAGATAAGTGCGTGCAGAAGTTGACCATGTAATTGCGAATGGAATGTGATGCAGTCTCATTGGAATCTCAGTGGAACCTGTTTCTTCTTCCAATCTGTAATAGGCAGATTGGAAGAGAGGTGCAGGTTGTGAGACGAGAGGTGAATATTCAGGTGATTAGCAATTTCTTAAATATATTGGATATGAGATTAAGGTAGATAGATAAATTTAGAGGGCGATAGTTTGATAGATCGTCAGAGACGAGATACGGCTTTTGATACTGGTTCCACTGAGATTCCAATGAAACTGCATCACATTCCATTCAATACCGCATAAACAGCTCCATGGATAAAGGAGGAGTAATTAACTGTCAAATTCTCAGGCACTGTTTGGAGGCAGATGCGTACCGCCGCAATTGATACATGCAAACATACAAACCAAGCAGTTATACAAGTATTTTGGATGCTTTATATTATTCTATTAAGGGCGTTCATTTTATCATTCGTGACGTTCAAGTAATACCTTACATAATACATAACTTGTATTTGGAGAAAATTCACAAATCCTGTTCTGATTCCTCTTCTCCAAGGTATAGATGGAAGTGTGAAATATTCTATTAAGTGTATATTGTATATAAAAACGAACACAGGAAAAGGTTTGTGAGATTTTTATCATGACTTAGAGAAATTTACAGTTGTTTACAATTTCAAATCGATGAGCTACCTTTCATTCCATAATACGAAAACCTTTCGCAAAACTCATTTGCCAGGATCAGAAAGACATGTTTTGGGTAGTTGTGGAAATATCCCTGCAAAAACAAAATTGGAGATTTAGAACATTACAACAAAAGTCTACGAAACTATCTTTTAATAACAACAATGTCACTTTTTTTATAAATTTGAATTTTCGTTAAAGAATTAACTGTTTACACGAACATCGCTCTCTAGGAGACTGAACAGATAGCCTATGTCCTCGTCACTCAGCATCTAGGTTTAGGGCACCCTCGGGGCTTTTGGTACAGGCATACAAATTTTGCTTGTCATGACGCTCGTCATGCATTAGTAATGTCTTACGTTATTTCGTTATACTTAACTTAACGTTTTCAACTTGACTATAAAACTGCGGCATAAAACGAAGCAGTATACTAGCCAAACCAATTTTATCAGAAGGGAAGATAAAAAGAACAATATGACCCCTAGGTCAGAGGTTTTCAAACTTTTTGGACCAGGGACCCTTGTTTTTTTTCTAGGCATAGCTCGCGGACCAATTTACCAAAGAATTTAAAAAGTAAAATTTATCACTTAAAATTAAACAAAATAACAGGCTTAATTGCTTATAAGTAGTGTATGAATTTGAAAACACAGGATGTAAATGGTGATCTGAGTGGCGCTATATAAGTTCTAGATTACAATTTCGGTTACAATGCTAAAACCATGCAGTGTAAATCATTAATGAATATTTTCAGAACGCTCTCGCGGACCCCCGCCATATCCGTCGCGGACCCCTCTTGGTCCGCGGACCACAGTTTGAAAACCTCTGCCCTAGGTGTTGCAGATGGAAATACGCCAATGATGGTTTCATTATGTATTTTAAGTTTGAATGTGCTATTTTGCACATTCGTCATAATGTTCACAATGATCATCGACATCATTTTGTGATGTCGTGGCGATAATTGCGAGTTCAAGTTCTTCATTTCTGTCGAGCGTTTGTACATTCAAATGCCTTAGCATCTTTAGCCTTAGTCTTGCTGTGGATTTGTCCTTCAATTGTAAACTTGTGCTTCCTTTGCCCCTCTTTGTGACCTCGTTTGTGACCTTCATTCGGATCCTGTCACCAGTCCAGTTTCTACATCTAAGTATTCCATAACGCTTAAAGTGCATCAGTCACATTGTATTTTCTCACTTTTTATGGTTCATGCTATCTACTGTAGCATGTATGTATGTATGTATGTATGTATATATGTATGTATGTACGTATGTATGTATGTATGTATGTATGTATGTATGTATGTATGTGTGTGTATGTATGTATGTATGTATGTATGTATGTATGTATGTATGTATGTATGTATGTATGTATGTATGTATGTATGTATGTATGTATGTATGTATGTATGTATGTATGTATGTACGTATGTACGTATGTACGTATGTACGTATGTATGTATGTATGTATGTATGTATGTATGTATGTATGTATGTATGTACATACATGTATGTATGTATGTATGTATGTATGTATGTATGTATGTATGTATGTATGTATGTATGTATGTATGTATGTATGTATGTATGTATGTATGTACGTACGTACGTACTTAAGTGTCGAGCCATATTTAAATAACAGGTAAACGAATGAGCACATATTTATTTTTCAACATAGTCACCACCTTTGTCAATGCACAGTTTGTAACTATCTCGGAGTTTTTTAATGCAATAACATAAAATAGTTCTGAAGACCCACCAACCACTCTTCCGTCGCATACTTGAGCTCATCATGGGTCGAAAATCTTCGTCCACTTAGGTGTTTTTTAAATTTAGAAACTTGGTGCCAAGTCAGAAGAGTAAGGAGGATGGCGCATTTCTTGAAATCCGCATTCAGCAGCTTGTACAACATGTGCATCGACAATCCTTCATCTTCGGGTGAAGCATTCGAGGGGCCCATCGCGCACAGACTTTTACGCATTGTCATCTTCGGTCATCTACAATTCTTTCCATTTGACCAAGCTACTGCGGTCTTCGTTGAACGACTTTATCTAAGGATCTTCGCATTACATAACTTCTAAATTTTATTCCTGAGACTACTGCAATATCCCGTAGCCAGTAACTCTGCCACTGTCGTTTTCAGACGGTGTCAGTCCAAAGCCTGAATAAGGGAGGAGGGTGACGCTAATCATCAATGTTATGACACAGCGTTGTTAAACAGAACCTACGCATGCTTTGTAATCATCTCAAAACCTGTTCTGAGACGTTTTCTTATCTTGATTTCACATTGCCCAACTTTCTTATCTAAGTAAAATGGGTTGTATTACCATGGTTTTTGTATAGGCCTACCGCATTTCAAGAACCTCACAAACGCGTTAAATATAATTGTCTCATATATTATTTCCGCTGTTTAATTTGTCTCATTTTTACTATTACTACAGATAATTAGGTGCTTTTTAGAGGCGTTTTATAAATGTTGCAACAGTTACAAGATGGCTTGTTTCCCTTAGCACAGTCCGAATGATTCAACATTCATCTCATAGTCTTGGTCGTCTTATCTGCTAGGTCAATTATTGATGTCGGCCTTTTGCTGGGGCAGTTAAATGCGAGCCGCATAACTGTCCATGTGGGTCATCGATAACAGCAGACTGTTCGTGTGGACTCTCTCGCGGTCTTGGCCAGATCGACGTCCTCAATTACAAGACGTCCTCAATTACATGATCAACCAGAATCTAACACGTGCTGGCATTCCTAATATTAAAGACCCACCCAGTTGTCAAGAACGGATGTGTCCGTTGATCCAGGGGTTAAAGTTGGGTGGAAACGGTGGGAACTGCGTTCCCACTGCTCTCGAAATTCTTCGCTCACTCATGCGTTCCAATGAAACTCTTCTTTGGCGTTCCCACTGCTCACCCAAATCACTTTAACGTTGATCGAATGCAATGTTTTATTAGTATGCAGATGCTATAAAACAGATTTTTGAACCATATAGCCTACTAGATCTTTTGCTTGGATGCAATATGCTGATATTAATAGGTCTTGCATGGATACGGCGATAGTTGTTGACCTTTTGCTATTTCTTGAAATCTCTTAATTGTACAACTTAAAATAGCAAATCGGATAGAAGCCCAGGCAATTGAAAATGACGTTATTGAAACCAAAACCAGTTTTGAGTCATGTGAGATCTGATTCTACAAATATCCTGTATTATAAATTTAACAGCTTCGCAGATTGGCAGAACATGGTAAGAAAATTATACGGATGAGTTAGCTATTATGCCGTAACTGCATGAACGTTGGTATTATTAGCTAGCAGTGCCGTAGCGAGAGGTGGAATATAGGCCTAGCGGTGCCATAGAACAGGGCGCAACTCAAGAGGGGGGCGCAAATTTGAAACGGAATGATTTAATTATTAAGCTAATTACTGTATTTTGAAATATAACAGAGGATTTGAAGGCACAGGGCTTGGACATGATAAAAACCAGGGACAGAACGATGTGGAGACGTCATGTTAAGACCTCATCGTCGGTGCACACCTGACGGACGAGAGAAGAGGAAATTTACGCTTGGCACAGAGCGCAATTATAGCTTGTTACGTTCCTGTTAGCAAGCAACTATGCTACCCAATTTAACAGACAGTCAATGTCAGAAGAACTTTATTGCGAGCAATTTTGTTTACTTGATCTCTAGGGTGTTACTCGAAATGGCAGCCGAAGCATGGCCTACTGCTAGTTGACAGTGAACTAAATTTTCAATATTACAAAAACATATAGGCCTAAACAGTTTGAAAGTAATACGTATTGCTATAAAATAGATCCTAAGCGTTACTTACATCTTCTCCTTCCCCCATTTTGCCGAAAATTCTAAATGACACACCGTAACGATACCGCAACGATATTTCGCTACCACTACTGGGTCAAAACTGAACGCGATGTCTTGCTTTAAATGTATTGACACAGTTGTGAGTGTGTGGCTGCCCTTTACCTCTTCATTATCGAAGAGATTCATTCGCTCGTTCCTGATAAGGTTTGCTAAATCAATTGTTCAAGTTATCGATCTCTAATCTCAGTCTCAATGGGTTTAAAGTATGAGAAATACTCTGCAATCCAATCATTCTTTAGTAACTTGTGTGACAAGGTCATTTGCACAGAACGCTGATAATGCAACCGACCTCAGGCACGCTGCGTAGCCAGGGTGATAAAAAATCACAGAGTAATAAAGTTGTCGAATATAAATTTAATAAATGACTACGCTATTTACGGATCTACCTGAAGCTGACGTTTGACTCGTAAGACATTTGTTATAAGTTTGTACGAGTGCACCAAAGTGTGGTTATCAGTTGCTTACAGGATATGCTTACTTGCTTACTTATCGTGTAAGCAATTCCCGTAAGCAATAAAGCTACGTACGTTATAGAACTGCAAAATTTGCTTAACTGATGTTGTTATCAGTGATATTATCGTTAACGAAAACGAAACGAACACGAAAAAGAAAAGTCAATCGTTAACGAAAACGAAAACTAAAACGAAAAAGATTTTAGAAATGGAAACGAAATAAAAACGAAAACGAAAAAGATTATGGAAACGAAAACTAAATAAAAACGAAAAAGAATGGATGTAAAACTAATAATAACTAAAACGAAAATGAACTTGGAGCAAAAATAATAGCAACTTGTTATTCTTTTTGCTCGAAGTACATTATGATACTCGGGACTTAAAATGGTTCAGGAGAATTGTTATTGTATGGTTTAGTACTCTAGTAATAATATCATCATTATTATTACTATAGTACTTACCCGTCATAATGACGGAGAGGGAGAGGGATGGAGGGAAGGAGTTAAAGCGCCGTCAGTTCCCATCAGAGGCGGCGCTATACCCGGGCGAGCCAGGGCAAATGCCCTGGTAAAAAAGCCTTTGCCCTGGTCGTTGCCCTGCCAGAATTGTTCCCCTGCCCATGATTTATTCGGGGCATAAATCGCCCTCTGCACTGGTTACTTGTATGATTGCCCTGGCTTTGCCCTGGTTACCAAAATTGTCTGGCGCCGCCACTGGTTCCCATTAATTCATTCGCAATGACTATTAATAAGTCGCAAGGATAAACCTTCGACCACGTGGGACTTTTTCAGCCAACCCGCATTTTCACATGTCCAGCATCATGTTGCATGTCGAAGGTGGCATGCCGGAAAGTCGACTGCAATTCGTAATCGTAATCGTAATCTCGAGGTTTCTACAGCGCCCGAAAAAGCGATGCCGCGGGAACCAGCTTATTCACAGGCGCTTAGTCAAATCAAAATCGATAGGCGGGGGTGAGATCGGTTCCAGGTCAATTTCCAATGAAGTCAGTCAGGCTAAGGTGGGTGGTGTTTAGGGTTGAAACGGCGAGGGAGGTAGGGAGAAGGATTTGTGAAAGAGCAGTGTTTTCAGTTTTTGAGTGAAAGACCTGTGGAGATATAGCAAGTGCTGAGGCTCTGGTGAGTTCGTAGGATGGATCTGAAATTTTGTGGCCTCGATTTCAGCCACTGAGGGGCGTCCGAGGTATCATGAGTCAGAGCGTTAGTCTACAGTGGCCTACGGCATATATTGGTTTATGTAGGCGGGAGTCACATCGACTGCTGCACGGAGGGGCCCCTTGTCGTATTGAGCATGGAATGATGGGGATACCGTGTAGTAAAAAAGGTCAATGCGACGTTTCGCCGCTGCAAACTGGAGGTCCTGCATTGGCTCCGTCCGACAGTGTGTAGAGTACAGAAGACGGTGTCAACTGGGTATCGCCTCATCTTATTTGCTGGACCTCTTCCGGCCTGTCTCGTCCTCTCGGATTGCTCGCGTCCTCCGCTGGGCGGGGCAGGGGTGCTCTCAGTCCCGTTTGCCCGTATTGCAATTATGCAAAACCGCGCCTTCTCGTTAGTCGGCCAGACCGTATGGAATGGCCTCCCTCCTGAGTTGCGCTTACTTCCTAACTCTTCCTCTGACACCTTCTATGACCGCCTGAAAACTGTTCTTTTTGGCCGTGCTGGAGTCGGGAGCGCCTCTGAAGATGCGCTATGTAAATCTATGAATGAACGAATGAATGAATGAATGAATTTCGATAGATTTACTTTGGTTCAGCCGCAGATTATGTCTGTGAGTCCAATTCCTTTACCACACGAGGTACTGTGGGTGAACATCGACTTGGGTGGAACAAACTATTATATCCGAGCCGTCTACCATCCCCGAGACCTTCTAATCTCATGTGTTGAAGCAGCGCTGAAAAAAATAGATTCCATTCAAGAGGATTCATGTATCATCCTTGCTGGTGATTTTAATCAGATGCCAACAGCCAAGATTCTATCGATGTCACTACAGGCGGAGTTTGAGAGGACTGGCCTTCATGGGACCGGAACCTATATATATCCCTCTTTTCTGCCAGAAAATCAAGTATCAAAACCAGGCACTCTGCCATGCATAATCGCTCGGGTCACCCCCAGAATTCAGGAGACGATTCAGGGAGAACGATTAGACAATTCCGGCTCCGTACATCTGGACAATTTGCATTGCTACAAGCTTATACCTCTTGGATTTTCAGTGGGACTTTATTAGCGAATATCCTGCTTTTAATGCCTTCTATAAACACACCTCGGCAGTCTACGACGCTTTCTTCGCTGGAAAGCATCACAATGAAGAGTAAAAAAACTTCCTTCATGATACCGGTCAAATATCTGCTGAGAAGGCGGAACAAGCTGTTTCAACAGAGGCTCTCGGAGGCTGCTTCCGCTCTTGCGGAGAGGATTAACAAACTCATCACGCGCAGAAACATTCTAATAAGTCCCGCTACTTGGGTGCCCCAAGTGGCGGGACTTATCCCTTGGGGGCATCCTGTTATAACACTCACTACACTACAAAAATGTTATTGTTTTGTCTTGCACTACTGGGTTGTTCTAATAAACGGATTTTTGATTTTGATTTTTTGAATGTTTGAAAAACCAAGCGTGGCTCCCGAGAGTCATGGAACTGCGTCAACAGACTGCGAGGAGAATATTGGGAAGCTGCGCTACCTGATACTAGCATTACTGCGGACTCTCTCAATCAACACTACAAAAACATTTCCACAGATTCGGATTAACCCCCCCCCCAATACAAATTAACAACTGCTGAAACAACTAAACCGATTTTTGAGGAATATGAAATATTCCGGGTGTTAGAACCATCAGACAAACATCAACAGGACCACACAGGGTGTTTCGTGGTTTTCGGAAGGAGATGCCATAGGACTAACAAATCTCCTCAATCGGTCTATACTCTATAGGATTAGCTTTTCCCCGCTGTGGAAAAAACATGATCACTCCTGTTACTAAAATTTCTGGGCCGTCCTCTGAAACAGATTTTCGGCCAATATCAATTACTCCCATGATAATGCCAGAGACTTGAAAAGTAGAATGTACGCCGTTTACTTTACCGCTTCCTGACTTACCCTCAGCAAAACCTGCTCACTAGCCTACGCTTACCGATAAATCCGGCAAGAATGATAGCGAAAGGGTTAAATTATGATTAATTATGAAGGTTTTACGCACCAATTTGCCTATAAATCCGCCAGACCTGTAGAAAAGAGGCAGGTGTCCGCGTTTGAACATAACTGCTAAAATGTCGGACAATCCTCTGGAAGTAGTCGTGCTTTCTCGGTCTCAGGACCCACTGAATGGAACAGTCTTCTAACTACAGTCCGTCAATGCACACCTCTGTTGTCCATTTTAAATTAAAAACCCATCTATTCACTTTGCACTGTGACTATGAATGCAGCGCAACGCGCTCTCGTCTGGTCAACGCGCGTTATAAATTTTTAGTTGTATTGTATACATTTGTATTGTATTGTATAACAAATCAAGCGGCGCATCAGGGCTTGTAACTTAATTATATGTCACCTTGTCCCGCCAAGCCCCACAAAGCGAGGCATAAAGCAACCGCGCTAGGGTTGCTTTAGCCAGTACAACATCTTGGAGAGGTGGGATATTCAAGCCGTGGGCAACCAGAGTTGAAGTTCTCATAGCGTAGAGAGACTGGATATGATTTTCAGATCTTAAGTCATCCGTTATGGTTACTCCCAAAATGACCATACTATAGTAACCCTGGCTAGACACAGGGAAGTCATATGGCCCTGGCCCACCATTGTGCTATGGTTTATCATTTCACTAGTTTCTTCTGGTTCAACTTCAGCCACATGGGTGTCCGGAGGGGGTGTAGAGATTTTGCGCTCCCTGGATTTTGGAAATATTTTTTTAATCAAATCTTTTGATTATTATGATTATTACAACAGTCCCAACACGATTTTCAATGCGAAGAAACACTTAATTATTTAGGTAAAGTCCTTGATCATTCCCCAAAAATGTTGCGCCCCCTCCTAAAAAATGCTGCGCCACCCTAAACAAATTCCTGCGGACGCCCATGATTTCAGGTTGCAGTCAGCAGCAGCACATCGGGAAACAAGGTCCAGTTCAAAGGGCACAGAAGCAATATTTGAAGTGGAGCTTACAAGATAACAGTCACCTGCATATTTAAGAAGACTGTTAGCAGGGTAGGCTGGACTATGGCTGGATATTGCAGTAATGAAATGCAGGGGTCCAAGGCCACATCCTTGTATATTACAATGTCGATGAATTTTTATACTATCCCATGAAATTTCGTACAGTGCTGACGGCCATCTAAAAATACAATAATCCAGTTGTACACATTATCTGGTTGGCATTGGCAGTGTCGTTAATGTGCTTGCTAGCTATGCATGCCTAATAGTGTCAAAAGCTTTAGAAAAACCCAAAAGATGGACGTACTAGTTGCAATTAAGCAGCTCAGGTAAATTGTGAGTTAGCGCAATTATGTTTGCGGTGGTTGGAGTACCGGATATAATGAACGCAGATGGCAGCAACGAAAAAAGATATAGGCCTACAAAGAAGAATTGGACGCGCTTCACAAGGATTAAGAATGATGAACAGGATATGGAGAAGCAGAGAATTAACAAAGAAAACCAACACAAAATATACGAGACGATGATACAACCGATAATGTTAGACAATGCGAAAACAAGAGGAGAACAGAATTCCTACAAGAAACGATGACATAATTGAGTCATTTTCCGGTAACATGTCACATTCACTATTGAAGAAGTAAAAATTATGTTTTTTTGCAAATTACATTGATTTTTTTGTAGCATATTTTGAATATTTCTATTTCACAAACATATATTTGGTTTTGTACTAATATGTAAAATTATGAAGTTTTTAGCAGAAAAAATAGCCCTACTAAAATATTTGTGCACTCCGTTATTCCTCCGTCATCAAACACATATGAGTTATGTATATATAGTAGACAGCTTCCTGTTGCGTAATTTAACATGCCAATATGTTTTTAGTATTGATATTTATAAAATACATGTAAAAGAAATTACAATACAAATGATTATTTAATTCCATAACATTTGTAATTTTATTAAGAAATTCTACTCCGTTACGGAAATAGAAGTAGGGGATTTAATCAATGTAAAGTTGAATGTATTTTTTTGGCCAAATAACAAAATAAAAATCACTTGAGCCAATCATTCCCAGCGATCAAATGAACAGAAACATTAAAATATCTATGATGTCTTAAAAATCTGCTCCTAACACCAAATTATATTAAAAATTGACCATACAATAATTCCACTCCGTTACTATCTGTCGAAAATTGAGCCCAGAATGTGAAAAGTTAACTTTAAAAAAACCGCCTGCCGAAACAAAAATGTATTAAAAATGTCATATATTGTTAAATAAATTGTATTAGAAATTTAAGTAGACGACTTATCCTGACAGTGGAATGAATTTTGCTACCTCAAGGGTAACATTTATAGTAACGGAGTGGACAAATTGTGTATCAGCACGGTAAATATCATATTATCACTAATGTCTTCACATCAATCTCGGTACACTCATTATATAGCTTATAAACGCTATATTAAAAATATTACTTTAATTAAATTTATTCATAATCATTGCAAAATGCAGTAACGGAGCAGATGTATAATAAAAAAAACACATTAGGTACGAAATAAATGAAAATTAGTAAGAAATTTGTCTTAGCAGTCAGATCCTGTATTAAGACATACTTACTTCCATAGATCTTCACAGAACAGATGTGTTAAGTTGCGAGACCAAAGATATGAGAGGGTAGTGAGATACACGATAATTTTTACATGTTAACGGAGCGGACATAATTTTTTGCGGACATGTTAAAATATATTTGTTTAAATTATACTGAAGATCCGATTTTCCAAGTTGTATTTAGAAACATACAATTATATTTAATATACAAGAAACATACAAATTTTTTGGCTTAATGCTAATCATTTTGAAATTGTAGACGAAAGCAATACCTATGGACGGTAACGGAGTGGAACATTTTAAATTCAAAATAAATTTTAATAAATTATTTTATTGCTTTGAATTACTTTCAAAGGTCTTAAATTGTTGACTGATCAATAACGTTTTAACCTAATCACTTAGCATGATTAGACGATGTTTTCTTAGAAATGATCGGGGACAGCCGTATTTCCAATTTAGCCAAATAGGCTACTGGAAAATGACTCAATTAGGTAGGCTATCTAAACAACTCGTTAGACGAGGACTCCGATGGTTTGGTCATTTAGAGAGACTGCCAGTTGACCGAATCCCACACAATGCACTACATGCAAGATTCGAAAGAAAAAGAAACATAGGCAGATCAAGACTACGCTGGATAAATAACATAAAATAAGGACATGGCATCTCTTGGACTAACGCTAAGGGGCAGTGGACTTGACAAATGACCGAGGACAATGGAGTTCATGTAATAATAATAATAATAATAATAATAATAATAATAATAATAATAATAATAATAATAATAATAATAATAATAATAATAATAATAATAATAATAATAATAATAATAATAATAATAATAATAATAATAATAGTATGGGACGTCACCGTAACTGACACTGTGGCGCCCTCTTACCTACATGCAACGTCCGCGACATCAGGAGCAGCAGCGGAACTAGCGGCCACGAGAAAGAACAACAAGTACAGCCAGATCCGCGCAGACCACTTTTTTGTCCCTCTGGCTTTCGAGACCTTAGGCCCTATCAATGACGACGGAATGGCCCTTATAAAAGACTTGGGGAGATACTTAGCTTTAACCACCGGAGACCCTAGGGAGACTTGTTATCTACTCCAGCGGTTGTCAATCACCATACAACGCTTCAATGCTGTTGCCTTCATAGGAACTTTCATGCGGCCAGAACTTGTCGAGTGATGTTTTGTTTGTTTGATAAACAAATGTACAAATAAAAAAAATAAAGGTTAATAATTAAAAAAAAAATAATAATAATAATAATAATAATAATAATAACCTAGCCTGTCGACCAGGCTAGGTTGACTGCCATTTGTAGCCCTCATTCAGGCTGGCCGCACTTCCTATTCCATCATGCGGGCTCACCTTGGACAATGAGGCTGTCCGAATTGCAGTTGGCCTTCGTTTGGGACTTGACCTCTGCAGCCCCCACGCCTGCCGATGCGGGGACCTGGTCGGACCTAGTGGACACCACGGATTTGTTTGCAGGCAGGCCTGCGGTCGCTCACTGCGCCATTTTACCATCAATGACATCATCTGGCGTGCTTTGGTAAAGGCTGATGTTCCTTGTACTAAGGAGCCAGTCGGCCTTTTTTAGGTCAGATGGTAAACGTCCGGATGGTGCTACTTTAATTCCTTGGTCGGAGGGTAGATACCTGGCATGGGACGCCACTGTGGTTCACACGTGTGCGCTTTCCTATGTCACCCACCCTGCCAGCTCCAGGGGCCTGCATCAGCCCAGGCGGCTGAACGCAAGGAGCAAAAATATCTGGGACTGCCACCAACCCACAGATTCCAGGCAATTGCCTTTGAGACCTTGGGCCCTGTCAATCCCTCAGGCGCCGCATTCATCAGCAACCATCAGTGGAGACCGCCGTGAGGCTTCGTTTCTCTTCCAGCGTCTATCTATTTGCATACAACGCTACAACTCTATTGCTTTCAACGGGACATTCCCAGAGCCTCCGGACGACGAGGTTTGATTTTCCGGATGTTACATTAATTAATATTGAAGTCCCTGAGGGATCCTGTATACCTCGGGGCAAAAAAACAAAAATAATAATAACAACAACAACAACAACAACAACAACAACAACAACAATAATAATAATAATAATAATAATAATAATAATAATAATAATAATAATAATAATAATAATAATAATAATAAAAATAATAATAAATCAGGAAGGCCTCGGCTACCGCCTAGCCCAAATATTTTTTTTTATTCCGGATATTTCTATAGCGCCTCTCGAAGTCAACTACTACTCAGAGGCGCTTCCGACTACAGCATTTGATACATGTGCCGGAATTTTCACGTCGAAGCGCCACGAGCAATCGCGAGTGAAGGACTTGCCCAAGGTCCGTACGCAGCGGCTAGAGTGGGATTCACAAGGCGCCGAACTTACCACTGAGCCACCACGCCCCACAAATATCAGGAGACAATAGAGAGACTACATTTCTTTATTAGCGCTTATCTATGGAAATCCAACGCTTCAATGCTGTCGCTTTTGTTAGCACCTTTTGCACTGATAAAACCATCTGCGAAGACTAGCCATTCCAGAACAATGCCCTAACTTTTTAACTCCCGAGGGATCATATGTACCTCGGGGAAAAAATTAATAATATCTTTTCTTTAATTAAGCGCCTGCTAACCGCACTGCGCTGTACAGTGAACATACATCATAGTAGAAACGGCAGCCACGCAGGGCGCCTTACATACATGTATACAGTAGAAGCACATGATAACAGTTTTACAACGAATACAACTGTTTTTGACGGCAGCCACACAGGGCGCCATCACGGCCTAACACTCACTTAACTACCGCCGCCATCTAGCGAGTAGAAGGCTGAGTAAACCTTATGGAGGGCTACGGGATTCGATCTTGGTACCTTCTGCACTTCACGCAAGTGTTATCCATTACTCTACTAGTCTACTAGCACAGTATAAATATACTGTGCTACGTAGACTAGTTTACTCATCGCCGAACGGCTGGCGTCAGGAACCGATGATAGTGAAACTCGTTAACGGTGTATCTGTCGGCTTTTCGCTCCACTCGCAATGTTTTAACATGCAAATGTAATAATATTCGTCGATTTTCCTTCATAAATATAAGTAACTACAAGCATTTTTAAAATCAAGACGAGATATTTTCCTGTCCGCCAGAGGGCCGCGAAATAATTAGTCGCTTAGCGTCAAATTTATAAGCGGTCACAGTGTTCACGTGTTACTTTTTAGGTGTAACTCATTTTTATATCAGACCGGATATGCTCCGTTCCTCTGGTTTCACGTAAACATGCGTTGATATGTATAAACATGCTTGAAGTCAAATGGCAGTTTTACTTAATTCTAAAGAGAGCTTTCGTTGTTTCTGTATCGAGTAATTAAGGTAGAAAATCGTTCGCACGATGAGTACAGTCGGTCGAGATGGTGGTAGTCTAGATCAAAATTATAGGTCATGCGACAAGGAGAGCAAGAAACAGAAAGTTAAGAACAGAAATTCCCAGAATGGTAACTGTACTATCAATATAATATCATGTGTGTATGTATGTGTGTATGCATGCATGCATGTATGTATAGGTAAAATAACGTTTTAGTGTCCACGTGAAGCTCTGCCTCTCTCTGGTCTCTCTGATAACCGGACTCGGACCGCCAACGGACATCGATTTCTGAATGGCCCCTCGGATACGTTGCAGCGCTCGTGAATAAGCTGGTGCTTTGCACTCAGCTTTACAGTGGCGCTTTAGAAAATTGGAGATTACTATTACGAAGGTACTTATCCATATTTGCCGATCTTAACTGGGACTAAACAAAATTACATACCTCTGTGACTGATTACGTCATCCTGCCTCAGCTAGCTCCCTTCGCCCTCTTCGTTCCTCTGATCGACTTGACTTATTTGTTCCCCGAGTGAGAACGGCGATGGCCCAGTCTCGTTCCTTTGTTAGTATTGGCCCTTCATTGTGGAATCAGCTTCCTCCAGTACTATCTGGTGGTCCTGCCATAGCTTTTCGTTGTCTTAAAACTTGCCTTTATTCCCGAGGACTTTCGCACTTGGAGCGCCTCTGATTGGTGGGCACTGGGTAGAGGTGCTTTATAAGTTCTGAAATACAATACAATGAGACAGAGAGGCAGCCTATGGTGGATAAGCAATTTTTAAGCTCTAGGTAAGTTTTAAGTTGAGAAAGACTGAGCAAAGCGTACAGACACAGGGAGAGAGTACTTATGTATGTTTGCATGCATGTATGCTTGTATTATTAATTATTGAATTTTGTGCACAGTCACACCGAAGTGTGAATCCGCTTGGTGTTGGTGTTCTTGTGTTGTCAGCCTCATTGCTTGTTGTCATTCCTTGTCTTTGACTCATAGTCCACAAACTTTGCACATGGTGTTTACTATCAGCTCTTGATGAGAATCCTTGTTGGCTCTGCATGTCGGCTAGAGCTCACCAGTGGTGACACTTCTAATTACGTGTGTCAGTCCATTAGTCATTAAGAACAAAAGGTTTGTCAATAAGCGAATACTATTGTTAATATTCGCTTATTGACAAACCTTTTGTTCTTAATGACTAATGGACTGACACATGTATGTAACGCATGTCATTTAACTTGTGAATTTGACTTACACATTACCTAAAAGGCGCAATGTACAGTGAGTGTTTAGATACATGCATACATACATAGATAGGCCTACATACTTTTGAATAACAACTGCCTTTTTGTCCTTATTGAGTTGATGATTTTCAACATTAGTGAAAACTTTTTCGTTGATAAGAAAAATATAATTTATTTCTGTGAAAACCAGCCATGTGGATCAACGATCGACATCTTCATTTTGAGAGATTATTTTGTCTAAATGCAGAATTTGCTCGGTATTTTCAAACATGTTGGAGTTTACTGGGGTCAAGTTTTGCATACTGAACTTATTCGTCTTTTCTGCCAAGGATTTTATACATTAGGATGCTATTTTGTTTGCAAGTTGCCTTGGCCTACATGACTGCATTACACCCATCCCTTCACAAGTGTGATCGAGTCTGGAATATACAGACTGTACACGTTGCCTGTAGCTGGATGTCTTCATCTTAGTGTCAGAGGACGACTGATGCAGATCATTGGAGTGACCTCAACCATTAGTCACAGGAGGCACTTCAATCTACCAACTGACACGCAATGAATGCCTGTTTTATGTAGACCTGGCACCTCGAGTAGTGTGGCCAATTATTTGTATTCAGCCAAACAGTAAAAATGCTATTCAGCTCTAATTATAATAAAAATCATTGGTACATGCAGTTGCTTCTTTTTAGTATTGATGTCTTGTGGTCTTCAGTTAAAACAGTTGTTGAAGTGGACTCAGAGGAAGGAGAGATCCATTCAGATTCCTCTCGTTTAAACAGCCGCAGACTTCCACCTCTTGTGGACAATGATGCAACAATAAGACAGAAGAAGAAACAAGAGATGGAGTTGCCTCTCAGGTCACCTTCAGTCTCAGAAGCCTCTCAGCGACAGAAGAAATCAAAGGTATCTGCATTTTACATTAATTTTGTAACACTTTTGCAAAACTATTCTGTATATGCGTATGGTAAAACCTTTTGACTCCTACTAGGGCGGGGAAATGGTTGAATGTGGGGAGATGGTTGAATCGTAACATGCTGGCCAGTGTTATTTAAGTTTCAGTTAACTTTTCAGTTTCAGTTATAGTTTTAGTTTTGCTAAAACTTTCCAGTTCAGTTTTAGTTATAGTTTTCAAATCTTTTCAGTTTTAGTTTTAGTTTCAGTTTTCAAAACTTTCGAGTTTTAATTTAGTTTTGTGCGCATTCCACAGAAGCAACTGAATTTCATTTTTTATGACATTCATTCATTTTGATTAGCTTTCATGGTCAAATCACATCATTGATGATTGACTGCATTTGAAAAATAGGCTTATAGTCTAGGCTTGGAATTTTAAAAAGTCTCTAGAAATTACTGTAAGAAGCAAATCCTAACAATTTGCTACTAGGTGTTTGTAGACTAATTTGACCCTGCTGAAAACGAAAATCGCGGTTAGCAAGCTGGAGTTTTAACGGTTGCATGGAAAACAAGATGGCGACCAAAATGGCTCCAACGCCAGCCTCATCAGGATGGAGTGTGATGAAGAAGGTGTTCACGCACCAGTGTGGTCTACAAATGATCCTGTGCCATAGTCGTGTATAGAGTTTGTCTACTGTAAATCATGCAAAGTTGATAAGTGTTGCACCAAGCTCTGCTCCTGTCGAAGTGCGAATTTGCCATGTACACATAGGCCTATGTGCAATTGCATTGACTGCAACAATGCTTGAAATAGCTGGAGTCTATATCAGTCAAGTCGTGAACATAAATACTGCATACGTAATGTATAAAACTGGAATCACAAGATAACAAAAATTTCATGTATTTGACCAAGAAAACACTACTCCAGACCGGCCGCCATTTTGTCCGCCATTTTGTTTTATAGCCATTTGAAGACATTGGCCGCCATTTTGTCCGTCATTTTCTTTTGCGGTAGTGCTACATATGTGTCTTTAATTCCATCACATTCCTTGATTCGGAAAATGTAAGATTCTAACATCATGTTTCCATCGCATACATAACTTAACTCATAGCCATATGAAGATACGGGCCACCATTTTGGCCGCCATCTTGTTTTACCATTCAACCGCTAAAAATCCAGCTTGCTAACCGCGAGTTTTCGTTTTCAGCAGGGTCAAATTAGTCTAGAAACACCTAGTAGCAAATTCAAATTGTTACACGATTTCCTTCTAACAAGGTCATTTTTAGATTCCAAGCCTAGTCTATCACCACTAACGAGAAATCTGACAGAGAAAGGACTCAAACGGGTGTTTGCTTAACCGATATTGCTTACAGATATGTGCACCGATCAGTATGTGCACCGTTAACTGTTGCAGACATGTCTGTCATTCGGTCTGTGCGCCACCCAAGAAAAATTAATTCAGTTTTCAACTTTCAAGTTTAGTTTTAGTTGTAGTTTTGTACTTTTCAGTTTAGTTTTAGTTTCAGTTTTCAGAACTTTTCAGTTTTAGTTTTAGTTTCAGTTAACTAAATTAGAACTTTTCAGTTAACTTAAAGTCACTTTCAGTTTTAGTTAACTTAAATAACACTGATGCTGGCGTGGAGATCAGAAGGACACGGGTTAGATACCCTCTAGCCCCATAAAGGTTAATTCAGCCTTTCATTCCCTATGCTCCGTAGGGATGACTGTAGGACAGATGGGCACCTTGCAGGCTGCCATACAGTTAAATTCAACTCCTGTTAAGCTTGTTATTGTCTGTTACTACTATACCATGTAATCTTACTACGTACTTGTAAGTTTGAATTTAATAAACGAATATTACATTTTCGAGCGCCTCTGAATAGTTGCCTTGAAGAGCGCGCTATATAAATGTCTAATTGATTGATTGATTGATTGATTATTATTACATAATTTTATTGTATTGGGGAGGCTTTGGTTTTAACTTTATTTTTATGTACTGTTAAGTGTGCTCTACTGATTGAATTTTACAGGCTACGACAGGAAGTCAAGAAACACTTATGCATGAAGATGATAAAAGATGTGAAACAATTCCTGTACAATCAGTCAAGAAGAAGAGGAAACGAAAGACTCAGTGAGTTTCATTTGGTTATAGTTTTATTTACTGTGAAAATTCAATTGTATGTCATAGCCGTAGCCACATTGAGGCAAGACGAGGCAGTTCCTCCTCCTGTTTTTTTAGATTTCCAAATTTTCCATGGGTTATACTTACGCACCCTATTACACCTGGGTGTCTCCTGAAGTTGCCTCCTCTTGAATTTAAGTCTGGCTATGTCACTGTTGTAAATGTGTTGGTTTCATTGGCAGTTTCTTTGGTATACTGATCAGTTCAGCATGGGTTAAAACTATATGACATTCTTGTGGTTCTGTGGCAGCTTCAATCCATTCTCAACTGTTGATAGTTGCTTCTCTCTGCAGCCAGAAAGGCCTGTTGGTGGATGACTCAACTGCAATAGCTAATATTTTCAATGATTATTTTGTTAATGTTGGTTCTAAAATGGCTTCTAAATTTGTTTAAACTATTAACTCTAATTACGTGTATTTGCTAAAATTCAACATAAGTTACATTTTCATTAACTGTATGGATGACAATGAAATTCACACTATGATTTATATCTTGAAGTATAACTGAAACCAGTGGCTGTCTTGAATTAGTGGTTGACTTTGTAACACTTTTTGCTGTATGCATTTCCTCCTGTCCATTGACTCATCTTATCCAGGGGCGTAACTTTGGTCTAAAAAGTGGTGGTACCAATTTCTGACATTCACGAAGCAACGCGGAGACTGACGTCTGTGGGAAGGCACAATAATCAAATATTGATTGGCATTGTTCAAAAATGGGGGTACGGTACATCCCAGTCCAAAAAGTGGGGGGTACGGGTACCCCTCGTATCCCCACAAATTACGCCTATGATCTTATCTCGTTAATCTCTAATCTATGCTAATGACTTCTGTAGCACCGTTATCATAATGCCCAAGACATCAGTCAATGGTTGCTTGGAGTGAAATTGCAATACAAAACATAATCCATTGGAAAAACCAGGTTGAAATCGGATATATTAAATTATTTTGGCTATATATTTGTATATACATGCATATGTAATATATACATATAGGGGGAGGTACCACAAGACACACCGTATGGCCAATAGGCACCCATATAATATCCAAACTGGTTGATACAGGTTGATACACCAACCAGCTTACATAATAACACTTATCCATATGTTATTATTAATCCGCGGCCTTTGTTCGGAGAGGAAAGTGTTTTCTGAAGAAAAAGCAAGTTTACGTCATTTTTTAACTTGCAAGTGATAATTTAACAAGGCTCTTCCACAATATTAATCAGCAGTTTGGGAATAATCCTTACTTGTGTTTCTCAACTGCTTCATCAACTGCAAATGTGGCAATGTATATTTTAGTTACTGTACATCTATAGTGTCCCATAATAAATTGTCTTTAGTGTGGAAATCCATCGGTGCCCAAGAGGCACCCTATGCCCAAGAGACACCCCTGTAATATCCAGACTGGCTGATACAAGAATGCACCAGTATACTTACTTATAATAAGTAGATCACTTATCCATATGTTACTTCTGAACACACAAAACATGTCTGGTGCGTTTTGGGCACATAAGTATGTCAATGTGACAATTAACACGAATATGTTCAGATGAAATAGAGTCAGCTGAATAGTTACCAATGTCATTAGTCTGAGATGACTTTTATTTGATTGAATCTAACTGTAAGGCAAGACAAACCAAGGGGTAATGACAAATGCAAGTCTTGAAAATGACCTCTTCAAGAGAGAAAGAGAGTTGTTGATAATAGCCTGCAAACCCTTACTGTATTGGAACAACACTTTAACTTTTCTCAAGTTTACTGCAATACTGTTGCAATTCTAGACAACATCTGTTTCAAATAGTGGGCCAAATAGCTATTCAGTATTCGGCCGAATAGTAGCGGTCGGACCGAATACGAATAGTGGTCACATGACGTCTGTTTCTGCATATGCGGCTGCTATAGCGAGTTGCCTACTGCCTGGACCGCGGTATCGCAGTGTCAGTAGTCTCGAATAGTTGGTCCAATTATTTGTATTCGGCCGAATAGTGATAATCACCTATTCGGTACAGCTCTAGTTTCAAATGATCTAAGTGACACTTACTTGGATGATGACTCCAAGATACACTGAAAATAACATCATCCAAGTAAGTGTCACAAAATTACTCCAGACCAGAAAATAACTTCCTACTAAGCAAGAAAAACTTGCCAGTGCATTACGAAAACCGAAGGACATCAATTTTGAATGAGTCTGCTACTCCATGTGGAGTAGCAGACTCAGTCAAAGGCATAGGATTCTGCTAATACCCTTTAGTTATGCCAATTTGGTAAAAAAACTTTGCACTTCCCATTTTATAAATTAAAACTTCCACTGAAGGCATTTGAAACAGATGTGGTTGTGTCAATGCATTTCATTTGCGAAAGTCAGCACACATCCATCTGGGTAAGGACTATTTCTTCAATTGTCTCTGCTTGAGAGGTTGTGATATTTCAGCATTTACCCTGGCTTCTTGAAATTTTTGCTTGGCCATAACAGACAATGCATCTGCTGTTGGAGGTTGCAGGTAAATGTGCTGTGACGTTTGATTCATTTTATAGTCTCATCATCATCCATCCGCTTCGATCACATGTCTTTCCATCACCAACATCGCATGATATTGCAAGAGCAACCACACTATCCTCAATTATGTATTCCTCCCCCTCATGAGGTGTGGGGGTTACCTGAGTCAAGGAGAAAAGAACAGAGTTTATAGGCTCTTTGCCCATACTTCCCTGATAGTCGACCCACTCCTTACCTTCTTCACCATTGGACACACATTTCTCCATTCCAATTAAAAATGACAAAAACTTTACATCAAGGGTTTTATATCATAAATTTTATTAGCATTGAAATTAGTTAGTGTCAGCTGAGAGATTTCTAATCATTCTAATTACTTATCATTGGTTGTTACCAATTGTGTTGTGTCAACTGGTTTGAAGAAATAAACGAATATTTGATTATATTTTATTTAACCTGTATCATCTGTACCAGACCTGTGCCTCTTGTATTTGATGGTAGGTTCCAACTGAGTCATGGCACAACTTATCCACAAACATTTGTGTGTCACGAACCTTTGCAGACCGTAAATGCTTCTTAACTTCCTTATTTTCGCTGTCTATCATCACTGATAACGGTTTTCTTAAGTTTCGTACTGTTCTGCTAGATTATTTGCTTACTACTTTATAAAGAATGATAAACGATGCTAAAATATGCAATGGATTTTTACTGTTGCTTTCCCTGTTACTCATTTACATACAGCCATAGCTATCTATGTAAGGAGGTAAACACAACCACAACAATGATATGTATAATATATTTGCATTGGAGTTTATAGGTGTGCAAAATGTGAGCACTAATTTAGCACCGGGCCGCTTTACTGGCGGGAAGCGATTGTAGGTGGTCAGATGGCTTTTCGGCCTTTCAGGTTTTCCAGGTTCAAAGGATTAAGAAGAGGGTAAACATAATAAATACAGAATAATAGTAATTGTGTGATACTTTGTAGGTCACTATATGTGTATTGAACAGGCAGTGTTTTATCTTGTATCATGTTGCTTATTACTTTCAGAAGTGAAGTTGGTTCTTTGAACATAGGCCTGGCTTCTGAACTATATGAACTCGGTGAAGATGTTGTCCCTGCTGACAATAATATCAAGAGCTACAACGACACTGTGTTTACTGTTCCTATAATGCGTAGTGAGCCTGTCAGCAAAGTGTTCATTGAGAAAAAAAGTAAGTCATGAAGATGGTGCATTTCATTCATTCATTCATTCATTCATTCTGGACATTTATATAGCGCTTCTTCAAGAGACCTACTCAGAGGCGCATTTGCATTCATTGTATTTGTAATTCTAATAAGCATACAGTTCTGTCATATCAGTGTGTAATACATATGACATCTACTGATAGTGCACCAACACCAAGCCTTTATCAGGTGAATATCCAGAAGCCCAAGATGCTAAAGATGCTGAATACTCCGTGGCTGAATCTTTTTGCCTTAGTAGTCTCACCCATTTGTATCTATCCTGATCTGACGTCATCCTTCAATAGCGGCACTCTGCATGCCTAACTGTCTACAGGGTAAGAGGACTGGATCTGATCCAGTCTGATCTCATACAGATTCAGCCACGGAGTATTCAGCATCTTTAGATGTGTGTGGCTCAGAGTGCTATTGACAAGGCGCTGATGGAACACCTCTTTATCCAATGACTTCCATCCTCTGATGTTGACCTCAATAACTAACTGGGTGACAACACCTGCAAGAATGGAATGCAGGCAATTGGGAGGCTGTGATCAGAGATGGCTGGAGGTTCTGTTGCAACTGTGATTAGCCTGCAGTCATCACTAGTGATTACTAGATCAAGACAGCTGCCATTCGTTTGTGTGGGCTCTTTAATGTGCTGACACAGACCAAAGCTAGAGAACAGCTGCATCTGCTGGACACAGACCAAAGCTAGAGAACAGCTGCATCTGCTGGACGCAGACCAAAGCTAGAGAACAGCTGCATCTGCTGGACACAGACCAAAGCCAGAGAACAGCTGCATCTGCTGGACACAGACCAAAGCCAGAGAACAGCTGCATATGCTGGACAGCCCAGGGATAGTTAGGATCATAACCACCTGGGAGTTGAAGGTGGCCATATGTTCTAGGAGCAGATTGAACTCCTGAATGAAGGACACTGATGGTGGCTGGGATCCTGGTATGTAAACGATGTTCCTTTAAATATATATATTAAGTTTCATTTGATTTGGCTCAATACACATTTTCTGGGTGCGTGAAGTAGAACTTCTTTAGGTCAGTTCAACTGCCATGCAACCAGCGCTTTTGGGAGGTGCTTGAAAAGGTGCAATAGAAATGTTTTTCTACATTACACTGCACCTGACTTTCTTCTTCCATTCTTGTTTGTCTAGACTTTTACATCACTCGCTTGCTCTTGGTCTCTGCTCTAACACACCCTTATCTTTCTTCCTTATGGCCTCATACTGTATGGATGATCGCTGTTATTGTCTTTACAGATGGATTCAAAGCCAGAGACAAAGCAAAGGTAACTCAGCAACGTGCAGAGGCACTTGAACGCCAACAGGCAATGGCTGCTGTTGCTGGTCCAGTTTCAAAGCAGAATACAATTGAATTTGCGCTATCGACTCATCGAATCTTCAAAATCATTTCTGTCTTCCTACAAGGTCTCTTTGCTGGCATTGCATTGTGGCAGATAATCGCATCCTACATGCTACTTAATACTGGATCCACAGTTTTCCTGACAAATTACTACAGGCTAGCCAGTCCAGTTCAGTGCCTGTTTTATTTCCTTTTTGCAGTTTCAACTGTAGCCGTACTTGACAGGTAAATTTCATTCATAATTATCAGTTAATCCTTTGTCATAAGTGGGATTGTTTTTGGACATTGCTTTTCATAGCACGTTTGTTCTTCTGGGTTTTAAATTGATTTTATGAGTGGATGGAGACTTGGAGAGGGTCGATTGGTGGTTTGATGTAACTTTAGGAAATTGTTGGCCCAGTGTTGTTATAAGTATTGAGCTAATGTACAAAAGTAAAAGCAAGCAGGACTTTACCTACTTTGAGTAAAAGTAAGAGTACTCATCACAAATAGTATAAATCAAAAAGTATTCTTCCAAATAATACTTTTAAAGTAAAAAGTAGAAGTACTGAGTCTTGTTTCCATGATTCGATCCACTTATTTACTTTCAAGAAGACTAAATTCTCAAAATGCTTTTCATTAAGTTGATTCTAGAGGAGACAAAGGCACGGATCGGTGCAGAGGCACCTTGTGTGGTAAGCGATTGTCGCACAGTGCAAATATGACGAAGATGATTGTTTACTTGATTGCGAAGGATAACGCCCAAATTTCTCACAGAGGTGGAATATATGATTTCTGGAACAGAATGGCAAAGTGCAAGGAAATCAATTTTGAAAATCTGGACATGACTACCAAGCCAAATAAATTGAATCTTGTCAGAATTCAACCAAAGATGGGTTGAAGACATCCAAGCAGCTGAAGTCTCTCATGCATGCTTCCAGTTGATGCCCTTTCGCTTGACACAGCAGACAAAAATATCTAACAGGCAGCATGTTTTGCAACCGCTATGCACTGAGAGGGAGGACACACGGCACAATCTAAGACCTAGACTGCATCCGTTTGCCATTCCTATCAAAGATAATAGGAACTTTCTGGCTCGGATGATGTATAAAAACAGTTGCTGCAAGAAACGTTCTGACGCATGACGTTTTAAAAACTGTTAATGGCATATAATCAGTACCCAAGTGAACTGTACCTCATTGCATTCTGTCAGTGGGAATTTGTATGAATAAACCAAGTTATATATATATATATATATATATTTGTATGAATAAACCAAGTTATGAATTTGTATGAATAAACCAAGTTATATATATATATATATATATATATATATATATATATATATATATATATATATATATATATATATTAGGGTGTTTTTATGATGCACATGATTTTTTAAACTCAAAGATCTTTTAACGGCCAGGTCGAAATATCATGCCAATTAGCGTATAAACGCCATATCCGAAATTATATCGCGATAGCTGAACATTTAGGACTGGCGCAAGGTGACCGAAATTAGGAACCCGGTGACCTGTCTCGGTTTGGCCAAAATTTTAGACGTTACGATGTCTGTTCTTCGTGTTTTCGATCTTCAACATAATTATAGTAATTAATTAAGCTATTGTGGTTTTCTAGAGGAGACACCTGGCGCTACATCAATAGCATGGTATTTAACGCGAGTGGCGGTCTCCCTTGGTAAGAGTATGTGTTTGATCCCCGAATGAGTTTGTTCCAATCAGATAATGTCGAGGTTTCCGATCGGAGCAATCTGTCTACAACAATAATTCCCTCGCCCATGACGATATCGTGCAAGCATGGCGGTAGCGACGGAGGTTTCTCTGTTGGCAACATCATCTGAGGAAGAGGCGTCATCAAAATAATTAATAGCTCAGAAAGAGAACCAGAACCTTCAACGTCAGCTGGACCACCAAAGCGGCGAAAGGGAACAATCTCTAGTTACCCGTGATGTTGCAGCAGCTCTAGATCGTACCAAAACCAGCAGCAGGAATGCCTCTCACATTTTCTCTGCTCTCGCTGCATGCAATCTATATGCAGCACCAGCTGGTGAGCTGATCATCAGTCCTTCTGCTATCCAGCAAGGAAGGATAACCATGCAGCCCTAGCAGCTGAGATTTGTGAATCTTTCGATCCGAAGGTTCCCCTTACTATCCACTGGGTCGGCAAGATCATGCCAGATTTTACAGAAACTGGACGAGTGTGCATTGATCGTCTTCCAATAATGGTATCTGGTAAGGATGTGACCAAACTGTTGGCCATCCCCAAACTCCATTCCGGGACTGCTGCCTTCATGGCAGATGCGTGTTTGGCTGAGATCAGAAGTTGGGGATTGGAGGACAGAATCGTGGCCATGTGTTTCGACACAACGGCGAGTAACACGGATTGCAAGGGTGGCGTATGCATCAAGCTGGAAAAGGGAATTAGGAAAAGACCTCTTGAACCTTGCCTGTCGACATCATGTTTCTGAAATTGTTCTGGAAAAGGTATTTTCACTGCATGATTCCGTAAGGTCTCCAAAATTGGAACTCTTCAGTCATTTCCGTGACTTCTGGCCGCAATCGATCAGACCAAGTATCGCACAGCAATGGAGGATAAAGACGCAGCACAAAGAGTCAAAGAAATTCGAGAGAATGTCATCACCTTCGCACTGTAGCAACTGAATGCTGAATACCACAGAGACGACTACGAAGTGCTACTAGAACTAACAGTCATTTTCCTAGGAGGAATTCCACCGAAAGGAATAAAGTTCAGGTACCCAGGGGCATTTCACCGCGCGCGTTGGATGGCACGTGCGGTTTATGCAATCAAGATGAGGCTTTTCAGAGAGCAGTTTCCCATTCAACAACACCAGAGGGCATCTCGACAATCTTACTCTCAAAAGATGTGGAATCATCTACTTCGAGTTTCACTTTTTGTGACCACAACCTACGTGGAGTACTGGTTCACCTGTACATCACCCAATGAAGCCCCAAGGAACGATCTTCAATTCTTGAAGGCAATCCATACTTACCCAGACAAGGAAGTCTCACAGGTCGCCCTAACAGCATTTTCCCGACACCTTTGGTATTTGTCGGAGACCTTGGTTGGCCTAAGCCTTTTTGACGATTCAGTCACCTTCGACGAAAAACAGCGCATGGTCTATAACATGCGCAACAATCAGGGATCTGACGAACCTCCAAAGAGGCTTCCTCCCATACATGATACATCTACAAAAGCGCTATCCGATTTTTTTTCACTTCTACCAGCAAACTTTTCCAGCTCCTCAAATTCGATTACGCTTTTCTTGATCGAGATCCACAACAATGGGAGTCAGAGCATTCGTTCAATGAGGCGAAAGACCTCATATCTGCCCTAAGAGTGACGAACGATTTAGCGGAGAGAGGAGTGGCTCTAATGCAGTCCTTCAATGAAGCCCTGGTTCGAAATGAGGAAGAGAAACAATTTGTTCTTCAAATGGTTGAATACCATCGAAATAGATTCCCAAAAGCACTAAAGGGACTAAGTAATGGCAAATAACTGAAGGTTCTTGGTTTGCTTTTACATTATTTTTTATGTTTAAGTGTTGAAATTGTTTGGATCTTCGAGAATTACAATGTATGACATTGTTTCTAAGTGGTAATTTTTCCCGGACTTTGCGCCAGTTCTAAACCTCTTTTAATTTTCATGTAATTTGGCAAATGTTAATGTTTCTCAAGGTGGAACACAAAAACAACCTGGCCGATATTAATTTTGAAACTTCAAATTATAGACACACCCTAATATATATATATATATATATATATATTATATATATATGCAAAGTCTGATCAATCAGGGCAGCAGCTGGGCCATGGATGCTGTAACATATAATAATTGGTCATAGAGTATCAGCTTGTTCTTGATATGGTACTTTGGACTCAGTGGATGTCCTCCAAACTCAGTGTAATTCTGGATGTCCTCCAATCACCTGTGATTAAACTGTAATAAAACCCAGTTCATTTGGCTTGGTGGTTGCACTCAGCTTGCTAAGGTTGATACCTTGTTTCTATGCCATTAGGTTCCAGGCATTTCGTGATCTTGGAGTTGTCCTAGACCAGGATCTCTCCTTGACTGATCATGTTAACAGTGTCTGGTGCTCATGCTTTTACCACCTCCATCAGCTCCATGCTATTCACCACTGCCTCTCCTTTCATGATGCCACTACTTACTTTTCACGCCCTTATCTACACCAGGGTGGACTTTGGTAACGTTAGCTTTGTTTCTAGCTAATATTTTGAAGCTTTAGTCTGTTCTTAATGTTGGTGCCCATCTTATTGGAGGTGTCCCCAAGTTTGGCCATATAGCTTCCTTTATGCGGGATACTTTGCGCTGGCTCCCCCATCTAGCAGCATATTTAGTTTAAGATCCTGACTCTTATGCATAATTGTCTTATTTTTAATAATAATCTTCATTTAATATTTTCAACTTGACAATTACGCAGTATGATTACAAATCAGTGTGAATGGATGATCACAAGTTATTACAGGAGTCGAATTTTAACTATATGGCAGCCATGCAAGGCGCCCATCACGTCCTACATCTCATTTTAGCAATGCACCATCTCGCGAATTATAGGCTGAGTGGACCTTTGGGAGGGTTGCGGGAAGCGATCCCGCTACCTACTGCTCTTCATGCCAGTGATGTTACCACTACTGTATTGGCCCTGCTCCATCATACCTTAGGAATTTCTGCATTTCGGTCTCGGCTCATGGCACCCTTCGGTCAGCTGCCCATACGCTCCTGATTGTACTTTGTATTTGTACTGCTATCACTTAGTTCAGAAGCTTTGCCTATGTTGGCCTACCAGCTGGAATCACCTTTCTCAAGAGCTGTGGCTCAAGTTCCTCAGTTTGTTCCTTCCACAGTTTCGCAAGTGCCTGAAGTTTCTATTGTTTGACAGTGATCGACTGGTTTGGGTTGGGAGCACCACTTAGGAGTTTATTCTTTAAGTGGCATATTTTCTCAGCCCTTCACCAATACTGCCACTCCCTGACCATCATCTACCCCAGGCTCAGGCTTTCCATTCCAAATTGAAGACTTGCCTTTTCAAGAATTCCTACCCTAATCCATCTGATTCTCTGCCTACCAAGCCTTCTCAACCTCAACGAAACCCGCTGTTACAGCTGCTCTGCCTCTCTGGTCTCTCTGGCAACCGGACTCGGACCTCCAATGGACATCGATCTCTGGACGGATACGAGACAGCGCTCGTGAAAAGGCTGGTGCTTTGCGCATAGCTTTAAAGTGGAACGTTAGGAACTTGGAGAGTACGATTATAAATGTCAGATTACAATTACAATTCTTTATTATAAATCTAAGCCCAGGGCTTTGAATATGTATTAACTGTCAAAATCACTGATTGGAGTTCATTATTTAATTTATGTGTCTGCATGAGACTGCCAGTGAAAACAATCTCCAGCAACATAAATGTCCTTGTGTACTGACTAATCTTGTTTTTTTAAAGGTCTAAACTCAAATAGTGAGAAGTTCTTTTGTGAGGTACTGAAAAGCACTATAAACTGTCCTATAACATGTATGCATACATACATACATACTTACATATTTATGGTAGCTTGCCTTTATCATACCTTTAACACAATATTTTCAAGTATGTGTCGTCGGCATACTTTACAATTATGTTCTGGGCATGAACTGGATGGAGATCCGAGGCGTTCACTGTAAAAATTTAGGTCCACTCAACCTTTCATTCGCGAGATGGCGCGTTGTTAAAATGAGATGTGGGACGTGATGGGCGCCTTGCATGGCTGCCGTGTACAGTTAAATTCGACTCCTGTAATAACTTGTGATCATCCGTTCATACTGATTTGTAATCATACTGCGTTATTTGTCAGTTTGAAGATATTAAACGAAGATTATTATTATTATTACTTACCTCAGATACTATAAATTTCAGTGCTGCATCATTTTGCTGGCTTTTAGATATGATCTGGCACGGCCAACACGAACGCTTTTCACTAAATCAGTTACACTTCAAGCTGGAACAATTGCTGTCTGTTTCTACTTCATTGGTTTAGTGTTTTCACTTGCGACAGTCTTCATAGATGAGCGTATTTCATTATATGGCATTGATCCGCTGTTGTGGACTAACAGCACTCAGGTTTGTTGAACTAATTACTTGTATGTGTTTACTGCCACATTTGCAGACCTTTGGAATTGACATTGAGATCCAAAAAGAAGCGAGTCGCAATAAGGCAAGGCAACATGATAATAATGGGTTTGCAACAGATGTACTTGAAAATATAATTCCTAATTCTGCATATGTCAAAAATATGCACGTACTTATATTACGGCTTACAAGGACCGTCTGTGTAGTCAGTAAAAAATGGTAGAATCAAAAGCAACACCCTAGTTACGATCAGCATCAGCCAGCTCAACTAGTGAGTCACCCAGTTTCAAAGATTTAAGCCCTTCAAATTTCTTAAATTGCTGTCCAGTGGAGTTCCCACGATAGAAGATTGCACCTCTTCAAAGGCACTGTACAACATTTTCACACACAGATGACAAAACAAATTGTCAAGTGAAATGTGGATTTGGTTATCATCAGCATGGAAATTATGTCACAGTGATTGATTGTTAAACAGTATTACAAGTTTATTTATTTATTCCGGATATTTCTATAGCGCCTCTCAAAGTCAACTACTACTCAGAGGCGCTCCCGACTACAGCATTTGATACTGTGCCGGAATTTTCACGCCGAAGCACCACGAGCAATTGCAAGTGAAGGACTTGCCCAAGGTCCGTACGCAGCGGCTAGAGTGGAATTCGAACCTGCAACCCTCCGGTCACAAGGCGCCGAACTTACCACTGAGCCACCACGCCCCACAAGTGGTATGGTATATAATGTAAATAAAAGAGGACCAAGCATGGAACCATGCAGAACTCAGTATGTTTAAGCCAGTGCTCATCAAGAGCAGATGTATAATTGTATATGTAAGTTTTGTCTATTCTTAATCATACTGTCCCTAAATCCTCCCCGATGGACTTCATACATACGTCACTTATTGTTTCTTGCTCTGATGTTTTCTTCCACCTTTTGCTCATTTGGCCAACTTGTCTTTTGCTGAAGGCTGATTTCCATCATGCTTTAATGTTCCTTAGTGTAACGTTTAACTACAGCTGGTTCTTACGTTTTTACTGTGCTTCACTATATCAGCTTTATCCACCACACATGTTACTCCCATGTCATACAAACAAGTGATCTTGTGACCATTAGCTATTGCCACACTTATGTATTTGCTTTCATTTATCATTCTGTGATGAATTACTTGCAAGATTATCACTTCCAGGCACACTTCATGTTTCCTCCATGGCCTAATCTTTACATCTAATTGTAGCAACCAAGCTTCTTTGCAGCATTCAGCGTCAAGATGCAGCAAACTGTGGACATCCTAGCAGATGATCTTGTGCCAACGGTGGCTATTGCTGGTTACATAGATGTTATCCATGCATGATTCTCTGTTTTACATCATATATTCCAGCACTGCAAATCATCTTCTCCAATTCCTATCTATGTATTTTATACCTTATGATGCTGAGTTTTAGGTGCTGGTAATTAATTCATTTAATCAAATATACACAACCAATGCATCTAATGCTTTGCATAACATTATATGGCTGTATTCTTTGATAAGACGCAAATGTGTAGGATAAGGACATCGTCACACTTAGTCACCTGCTGTACTTAAGAAACCTGACCTGGACATCAACAGCCTCTCAAACTTTAGACCCATCTCCAACTTTAACAGCATTTCTAAGATTCTTAAAAGTCTGTTCGTTACACAGATCAAGAAACACAATACTTGATCTCCTAATTTCAGTCCTTACCAATTGGTGAAGACTTCTGGACTGAAACTGCTCTCGCCTTAACACTGAACAATTCCTTCTCATCTATTGATGAAGGAAAGGCATGCCTCTCAGTATGCATCGACCTTAGTGCTGCTTTTGACACTGTCGACCACCAGCTACTTTTATCTAGACTTTGTGAAAACTTTGGTGTCTCTGGTACTGCCTTAAACTGGCTGGCTCCTTACCTATTTAATCAGTCTGAGCAAGTGAGTGCTGGTATTGCTCAGTTGACTCTGGTCATGAAATGTTAAAATGTTAACTGTACGTTCTAATAGATTTAACCCAACCAGCATCTTATTACTTGATAGCTATTATAATGACATCTTATTACTTGATAGCTATTATAATGACATCTTATTACTTGATAGCTATTATAATGACTTTGCTAGCCTCCCTCTCTTGTATTCTTTCAGTCTTTGGTTTTTACTCAGTTTTTAATACACCCTTTATGAAGATTTGCTCCTCTTCTCCCACGTCTTCATGAATTTCACAGTTTCTCCAACAAATCTCCTCTCATTACCTTTTTCATTCAGACAAGAGTTCATAAGGGGAGGGGGTATAGATGAATGGTAACACTCTTGCTTGAAGAACATAAGATCTTTAAAGATGCTGTTCGATACCATTAAGCTCGCTATAGGTCAACTCAGCCTTCCACTCCCTAGGGGCAGCTATTAAATGAGAGGACGCCTAACAGGCTGCCAAGAAATGTGTTCCTAAAGTTCTTGATAATTGTACTGTTATAAGTTTCAATGTTACTTACTGTGGTTTGACAGCGAGCTTGTCAATAAACACAAATATATTATTAAGCTAACTTGTCTGAAGTTCAATGTTCGTTTGCTGATCGCAGCCGGACAAACTTGACTTGCCTCAGCAACAGTTTCTTTGCCAAACACTCAAAACAAATCATCCAACTGTTGCCGGAGGTTACAATAGGCTTCAGTACAACTTGTCAGTTCCATGATATTCAGCAGTCCAATTGTTTTTACTTGTCACAAGATTGAGCTACATTTTGCATTTTACTCTAATCTTCCATTCAAATAATCTAAACTTGTTTTAACTCTTCTACAAATCAATCAGGAGTGAATGAATTATACTGTTCTTCAGTAGCAACCAATGCCTTGCTGTCTGGTGGCATAGCCTTGGTCTGGACTAAGCACACTACGACGTCAACATGCACGGCTTGATCACTGCAATGGGGTGTTGGTGGGAGTCCTGGGACTTCCTAAGTTTCAGATCCGACAACTTCAGCTTGTTCAGAATGCAGCAGCTAGGCTACTTGCTGGTCTGCCGAAATACTCACATATATCTGAATACATGCGACAGGAACTGCATTGGCTCCCTGTGACTGATCGGATACAATACAAGATGTTAGTGTGGAAAGCTGTGACTGGTGCTGTGCCGGATTACATTACTGAGTTGTGCTGCTTGGTAGGTACTCAGCCTGGGCATCGAGCACTCAGATCAGCTTTGAGAAATGAACTAATTGTGCCGCATCGCCGAACTATCACGCATGCTCATTGGGGTTTTCTGCTGCAGCACCGACGATCTGGAATGGCCTCTCCCTCTTGCTGCGTGACCCTAATAACATTAGAGATTTGGCTGCATTTTCTAGACAACTAAAAACGTACTTGTTCAACTGACTGTTAGCCTCGTGTTTAGCGTTTCTGTAAGGTACTTAAGAGGCGCTGTATAAATGCTCAATTACATTGCATTACCATTCTTATCTGCTAGCTGGGCTTAGAGCCAAAACTAGTCTGGACTAGCATTCACAACCAGCTCATACATGTGGGCAGATGATCCTGCGCCAACGGTTGAGATTTTAATTATCCATGCATGGTTCCCTATTTTACATCGTATAATCTAGCACGGCAAATGGTCTTCTCCAAGCCCTATCTATGTACCTTATACCTTGTGATGCTGGCTTTTAGGTGCTAGTAATTAAGTAATTCATGTAATCAAATCTACACAACCATTGCATGTAATGTTGACCACAAACTACTTTTATCTAGACTCCGTAAATACTTCAGTGTCTCTGGTACTGCCCTAAACTGGTTGGCTTCTTGCCTCTTCAACTGGTCTCGGCTATTGGTACTGCTCAGTCTGGTCCTTCTTTCTGCGCTGCTGGTGTCCAATATGACTTTGTTCATGGTCCGTATTACTTACAATCTTCACTTTGCCAATAAGCCACATAACCAATTACTTGGAAATCCAGTTGCAGCAGTATGCCAATGATACTTTACATTGCTCCGTCACCAACAGATCAGTCTGACAAGGTGAAGTTTGAAGAGTTCCTCTCTTCAGTGCAGGCATGGTTCTGCTTTAATGATCTGGGCATAAACCCAGATAAGTCTGAGGTAATCATGTTTGACTCATGCCAACGACTGCGCTCTTTCCCTTGTCATTCCAGCGTTGGCCTTGCTGGCACTATTGTTCCACTATCAAAAACTGTCAACTGGGGTGACTCTCGATGGTAATGTCACATCTCACAGAACTTTGCAAATCTTATTTCTGTCATATAAGGGCAATACGTCACATTTGACATTTCTTGCCAAAGACATGTCATACACCATAGCCTGCTGTCTTCTCTGCTCTTGCCTCAATTATGCCAGCTCTTTGTTTGCATGCATATATCATACTTTGAAGTCAACAAACTTCAGCGCATACAAAATTCTCTTTATGGTGCTGCGTGCATCTTCTCGTTCAAACTCCTTAACTCTGCTCGGTCAGCTGCATTGACTTACTAATCACACCTCAGATTTGCATTTTTTGTGACCTTGTGAGCATTAAAAATGTCTGTAATAATGATAATAATAAGGAATGCTCACAAAGAAAATTTTGATGGGCCAAAGTTTTATTGCAAAGGGAGTAAATATTTAATTGACCAATATATTCCAGATTCGGAAATCTAACAGTTCTAACTGGTCCAGGATTTATTTCAATGTCACCAGCCGAGGATGTTCAAGTTGATAACGCTGAAATAATGTAAAATATTCTCTAACTAAACCAGCGCACAGTACAGGATACATTACTTCCTTTCATTCACCATAAGTAAAAATATTTTAGATGTAGTTTGTGACCTTATATTTTAAACTTCAAAAGCTCAAAATACTCATATGACACCGTAGACCACCAGCTACTCCTTTAGACTCACCAAAAACTTTGGTGTCTCTGGGACTGCCAAAGCTTCTTACCTGGGTGACCGGAATCAGCAGGTGGGCATCGGTACCGCACGGTCTGAGCCCACTTTTTGTTACTGCTGGAGGGCCCTTTATTATTTACAATCTTTACTTCCCCAATCAGTTGGACAGCTAATAACTTCAGAGTCCAATTACAACAGTATGCGGATGATACTCAGCTCCATATTGCTCTGTCACACTAAAACTTGAGGAATGCATGGTTCTGTTTCAATGGTTTGACCATAAACCTAGACAAAGTCTGAGGCAATTTTGTGTGATTCACGCCAAACATCAACTTCATTTGTTTACTCTGCTGACCTAATTTCGTCACTAGCCTATTGCTCTCCAAATCTTCGCCGTGTGGACAGAAAGACTCTTTCAAATTTGGATTATGGCGCCCTTCTCGTCAACCAACTTGGACATCTCAGCAGCTACCCTCTGTGCTACGCCGTCCTACATCAAATCCCTCTCACTTGGCCAGAAGAATTGAGTATTGAATTTTCCTCCCGTTGTTCAACCTTCTGCCGGTGACATATCCGACTCTGTGCTGGACGTTTACATATTGAACGCTCGATCGTTGGCCAAGCCAGCAGCGCTAGAGAAGCTGCAATCCAAGCTACTAGGTTACGATATGCCATAGCTATAATCTCAGAAACACACTTAAAAACAAAGCATATCAATGACCTATATAGGATGGACGGTTATAACATTTACAGACGAGACCGGATCGGGCGGAGAGGCGGTGGAGTCGCAATAGTTGTTAGAGATGATTTTGTCTCAGCGGAGTTTCAGATCGACAATGAGCTTCTCTGGATCAGAATATCCCATCCTAACCGAACTATTTACATAGGCGCTCTGTATCATCCACCAAACCCGATCTATGAAAATTCAATACTGATGGAAAGATTTGAAACCTCGATTGAGACAATAGTACGCACTGACCCATCGGCATTACTTATCTTTGGTGGTGATTTCAACCGTCTACACGAACAAGAAATCACTGAATTCACCGGTCTAATATCTCTGGTAAAACAACCGATCCGAGGAGTCAACATCCTAGACCGACTATTCGTCTCCGAACTCTGTTATACCAATGTCAAGGTCCTAGAATCATCTTTATTAACAGACCACAAGGCGATAATAGCCACGGCCAACCGACAACTGTCCAGCCGTAACAAACAACCAGTCAAAATTGAATTCAGAAGGCGAACACCTAATCAGCTTGCTGCCTTCCTTTGTAACCTGACTAAAAAGAAATTTTCCACTATTTCTGAAATTCAAGACCTACAACTTGCCTGGGATAATTTCAATGAAACTGCCACTCAACAACTTGATCAATTTTACCCAATCTGCACTGTCACGATGACCTCTGGACTCTCCCAAATGGACTTACCAGATCGAATCTTTAACTGGATGATTGAGTTTTTACGTGACCGCACACATCAGACGCGATATGCCATGAAATGATCTTCCATTGAAACCATCAACGCAAGTATCGTCCAAGGGTCAGGGTTTGGCCCTGTCGCCTTCGTGGTTGGAGCCTCAGATCTCTATCCTTTGCATCCCCCAAACAAGATAGATAAGTATGCAGATGATACTTATCTGATCTCAGGAAAGAATACGAGACATGTACGGTCTTAGACGAACTTAACCATTCTCAGAATGGGCTAAAAAGAACAGTCTCTCTCAATGTCAACAAATCTCCGGAAATGATCATCATTCGTCGACGAGCTCATGACAGGAGTCCTCCTCAGCAACTTGGAATCGATAGAGTAACCAAAATGGTGATCCTTGGTGTTACCACCACAGACGACCTCAAAGCCACAGTGCACGTTAGTGAGCTAATAGCCACTTGTTCCAGCTCTTTGCATGCTATAAGAATCTTACGTGCCCATGGACTTCCAACTAATGCAATTCACGAGGTGACCTGTGCTACAATAATTGGGAACTACTCTATGCCTCCCCAGCATGGCGTGGTCTTGCCTTGATAAGTGATTACAACAGATTACGGCAGTTCCTACCTAGAATGCAGAGAATGGACTTTATCTCGATGCACCAACCCGACTTGGACCAAATGATGGATGAGGCCGACGACAGACTCTTACAGGCACTTATACGTAACCCCAGCCACGTTCTTCGCTCTCTATTCCCAGATATTGTGCCTAGGACCCATGGCCTACGCCCTAGACCTCATGATTTTGAACTCCCATGCAAGGACAATCACTACTTTATACCTAGAGTTTTGTTCCGATAAGTTCTAGGAACTAAATAGTATTCTACCTTTCGTAGACTAATCTAGATCAGCGCTTCCCAAACTTTTCAGTGTGATGGACCGGCAGGAATTTACTTTCAGTGTGACGGACCGGCCAGGAATTTTCCCATTGCAGCAGGACCGGTTCTCAATTTATTAATAATTTTTATCTATAAATTGGGTCAAAAAAGTTAAATTATTTTTTAATAGTAGTGCGGGTATATAATTCAGTACTAAATATCAACTGAATACTTTGTACTGATCTTAGGCCTATATGAGTCAAAAAGTTGCATTTAAATAATTGATAAATATAGGCCTACATGCTAGTGCTGTTTATTAATATATTTATTATTTTGAATTTTTTAATGCCCGAGGTATGAAAAATCGCTCATTCTCCCAGAAACTATATAATAGAAGTGTGTTTAAGCTTGGAGAATGCCGTCCTCATCTCCGGGTGTGATATTTTTAATTGTTGTAATTTCCTAATTTATAATATTATACTTACAATATCGAATCTAAAAGCAGATGTGTTTATTTTCTGTTGACGGAAGCAGTAACCAGGTCATTAAAGACGAAAGAGATACGTCACATGTGGTTTCTAATTGCCGGTTAAAAATCCGCCAATGTTACAATCAAAATTTCTTGTAAAGGCGAACAACAACTTCGATTTGACCTCTCAGCAATTCGTCGAAAACTATTTCTTCGGCAGTGTTCGTTTACAATAGCTGAAATAGGCCTACATATACTCCCAGAACAAATCTTTTTAATTTATAGGAAAAATATGGTTTTGATTGCAAGACAATCGTGTTTTTTTAAGATAGTTCGAAGTGAGACCCAATCGAGGAAACGTATAATTATCGTCTTTTTTGCCTAGCTTCTTGACTCACTGCGGACCGGCAACTGGGGGTTCGCGGACCGGCTCTGGTCCACGGACCACAGTTTGGGAAGCACTGATCTAGATTAATGCTGTTTTACTGTAGCATACTCTTTCTGTAAGAAGTTGCGGTTTCTCAACTTTGATTCAATAAACGAAATTATATATGCATTATCTCCCTTCACGTTCTAGCATATGCCTGCAAGGTCGATGCTAGAACGTGAAGGGAGATAATGTGTATATAATTTCAGTCTCAGATACTGTCAAAGCACTTGGGGTAACTCTGACTGCACAAAACAGACCTTTGTAAATCTTGTTTCTATCACATCAGGGCAATACGACACATCAGGGCGGTTGTGACTAAAAACATGTCGCAAACCTTAGCCTGTTCCCATGTCTCCTCTTGCCTTGATTGTGCTAATTCGGTTTTTGTGGGTCTGTCTAACCTCGAACTCAACAGGCTGCAATGCATCAAAAACTCCTTAGCTCGTGTAATGCTGCATGTCCCACTACTAACAAGCTCTTCAGTCCTACTCCATCAGCTGCATTGGCTTCCTGTTGAAATCTGAATAAACTTTGAATTGGCCTGTTTGATGTACAAAGCCCTCAGCACCTGCACACATGCATACCTTCAATCACTACTTACTTCTTACATCCCTCCTTGTTGCCTGCGATCATAAAGTACGGGTCCCTCAGCTGAGCTACGGTGCACAACAGTAACGGGCTCGCATGCATTCCTTGCCTCTGCCCTCAAGGAATGGAATTGACTGCCACTGTATTTTCTTAACTCAAATTCACTTCCTTCTCAGAAAGCGGTTCAAAACTTTCTCATTGGCTTTCAGGTACTTGGATGTCTAACTGCATCCTGGTGGCGACTATCTGAGGGGTGCTATCAAATTCACATTTCGGTGTGACCATGCACTCATTACAGATTTAATTAATAAATAATAACAATAATATACATGCATACCTACATATGGTTTAGTCTGCATTTACTGAATAGCTCCTTACACTGTCTTCATTTGCATCTCTTAAAACAGTTTGTAGTTTGGCCTTGCTGCTTAGCTGTCAGAAATAAACTCAGAAGCTCGACTGGCGTTTTCTTCAGTAGAGAAAGTACTTTGAGGATTGTCTGCTGCTTTTATCTAATTTGATCTAATGAATCTTGTATGGTTGTTATCATAATGTCCAAGACATCAGTCGATGGTCAGTTTAAGTGAAATTGCAGTAAAAAATCCTATGCCATCCAAGAAACCAGATTGAAATCTGACAGATGAGAGAAACCAGAAGCAATTGAAAGACTCTTCTAATCACGCAACCTTCTAATGAGCTGTGCTGTAATAATTTTCATTTAGTATTTAATACTGGCATATTTATATAAATACATACATGCGCATGAAATAGTGATTGCAGTGGAAATATGCTAGCAGTTAGAACAAAAGAGAAGACAATATCGCTGCATGCACATTAAAATTTTATTTTATTATGAAAATAAATGGCTGACTGATTTCCTTGTATTAATGTGCCATAAAAGTAGATAACAAGACACTTAATACTTAATACTTTCACACGAAAATGGGGATACGACAAGGGCGTATCTTATCCCCATACCTATTGGATCTAGTATTATAAGCAGTAATGCCACTCGGCCTTAACTACCCTGGGGCAGGAATCAAATTAAATAGAAGGCTGGTGAACATCTCCGATTTGCTGATGACATTGACCTCCTCACTAGAAGCAGATCAGAACTACCGAATATTACAGAACAGACTGACGAAACCAGTAGAAGATTCGACCTAATGATCAACGCAGAGAAAACCAATACAGTTATGATTGAAAAAACCAAAGAGACACCAGTAACTATCACAATCGTAGGAGAAGGGCTAGTAAATGCAGATGGCAGCAACGAGAAAGATGTACAAAGGAGAACTGGATGCACTTTACCAGTGGTGGCGCCAGCTATGCAATTTCAGCAGGTCGCATCAGGGTCATGGGAGTTATTCAGCAGGTCGAAGAAATTATATTTTTAATGCCACAAATTTCTGACGCAATGGCGGCAAAAAATACTTAAGTATTTCAAATTTAGAGCTTACAACATAGACTTCTGTTGACAAACTAGATAAAACTTTAAAAACTGGCTATGTTAAGCATGGTAGTACTTATTAATGTGAGCTGAATCATCTTGTAGGTGGAGAACACAGATACCTACCTATTCCAGTGGCAGATACTGAATCTTATCCGTGGCATAACTGCAATTCTTGGATGGTTCGTTGTATCGCTTCGTCCTTCCACAGATCGTCTGACCAAGAATTTACTCAGTGCTGATGAAAACTTCCTGGCACCGATGACACAGACTGCATAAATATGTACAGCTAATGACCGACCATTATGAATTACAGTTACCTAGAAGTTATCCAGATTACTGGGGTTATAGTTATTTTTATTCTCCTTACTATTCCTGTGTATTTATACAACACTACTAAACAATAACCAGTTCTATCTGCCATGCTGGGTAATTAATTCATTTTGCCTCACCAAAAAAACATAATTTGGAACATTATTTTTGTTTGAGCTTGACATGTACTGGCTAAAACTGCAAGAAGTTGCAGTTGGTTTAATTCATCTTGGAAATTCATGACTTGCTAATTAGAGTTGTTGTTGCACAAATTCTCTTACAGCATGTTAAACTTTTCTATCCTTCGGCATAGCAAAAATCTGAGTATCACTTAATATTAGTCTGTTTATATCTATGTATTTTTATTCTCCTTCCTATTCCTATGCATTCACACAACCATGCTAAGCAATAAGACCAATTCACTCTGCCATGCGTAATAATTAACGAATTTTGTCTCACATAATAATAAAAATAATAACTTTCATGCGGCCAGAACTTGTATAGTTTTGAACAACCTGAGGGATTATAACTACCTCGGGTACAAAAAATAATAATAATAATAGCACGGACAATTTCTAGAGCGCCGTAACACGACCATGCCGCTACAAGGGCGCTGTGGAGACACCAACATAACATCCGGTCCTGTTCAGCAAAAGGATAGGCCTTTGTGAAGAGACGACGTTTGAGCTGGGACCTGAATGCCTCAATTGATAGCGGAGAACGGACCTCGGGTGGAAGGCCATTCCAGCAACGCGGTCCAGCGACGGAGGAGGCCCGGTCCCCGAACTTTGTCTTCGTCTGAGCAACGAACAGGTCCCCTCGCACTCACCACCTCAGACGAAGACCCTCAGCGCACGACGACGTTGTCCTACAGAAGTTGGCGATGTAGTCAGGCGCTATGCCGTGGAGCGCCTTGTAGAGCTTGAACTCCACGCGCTGCGAAAGCCGGATGCCAGTGGAGTGTGTCACGTAGAAGGGGGTCACGTGGTCAAACCGTCTTCGACCGCAGAGTGGCCTCGCGGCAGCGTTAAGGACCGACTGCAGCCCGTCCTTCTCCCGCCAGAAGACTATTACAGTAGGCTACCCGAGAGAGCCTCGAATGGAAGCGACTTGAGACAAGTCCTGAGGAGGCGAAGTTGACGCAAGCATCGGCTGACGGTCGTACCAACGTGGGTCCTCATGGACAGGTCGGATTTTAATACGACCTGTCGTATTGGACCACCGGCTCTATGGGGCCGTCCGCGACGAGCAATGGGGCCGCACCGTAGTCGAGGTGCGCCGCTTGTGGCAGCATGAGTCTGAATCGGCCTAAGTGTCGGTTTTCGATCTGTTACTATGGTTATGCCGTTCGCCTAGTGTTGGTTTTCATACTGTTGGATTTATCGTAGCGCAAGGATTATGTTGACGTGGTTGTTAGAGGTTCGGTGACGGTATTTCTTTGAGTTATTATTGTGTGGCTGCTGTGACGCTCTAGTGCGGTGATGCGTAACGGCTGCTTGCTGGCGCGTCAGGAACTCTTGTCGCTGCGCCCCTGGGCGCCTAGGCTGGACTCTGAGCTGTTACGGCGGGTTAGTGGCTTTGGACTGAGGAGGCGGAGACGGGAGGTGAGAGTGGGCCTACATCACAGGCATGCCGCGCGCCCTCTTGTGCTGCCTCGGTGGGAGGGCCATCCCTGTGGTCACTGGGAATCGACCGTCAGTGCCAGGCCTGCCCTATGTTGGCTTTCAGCAGGGCAGGCTCTGCATCGTGTTTGCTTCGTCCGCTAATACATCGTTACCCGATGTCGGCATCTTGTCAGCTGCCGTTTGCAGTGGCGGCGATCTTGTTTGAGAGGTGGGGGGGGACATTTGGGAACTGATCTGATCAAAAAGAGTTTTGAACTGATCTAGTCAAAAAAGAGGTCTAAAAAATTGTTCGCGCAGACGCGCGAAAAATTTTATAAACTGAGTACCAACAAATTTGATGACTTTTTTGGTGTTTCTTCAAAATTTGGGGGTCCGATGTATGGCGTGTCAACAATTTAAGACCTTTGAAAGTAATTCAGAGCAATAAAATAATTTATTAAAATTTAATTTGAATTTAAAATGTTCCACTCCGTTACCGTCCCTAGGCTATAGTATAGCCTAGGGACGGTAACGATTTGCATTAAACCAAAAAATGTGTATGTTTCTTTTATAATAAACATAATTGTATATTTCTAAAAACAACTTTGTGAACGGGATCTTCAGTATAATTTTTAAAATATATTTTAATTTGTCCCCGGAAAATTATGTCCGCTCCGTTAACATGTAAAAATGATCTCGTATCTCACAACCCTTTCAGTTCTTTGGTCTCGCAACTTAACACATCTCTTTTGTGAAGATCTATGTAAGTAAGTATGTCTTAATACAGGATCTGAATGCTAAGACAAATTTCTTACAAATTTTCATTTACCTGATGTGTTTTTTAATATACATCCACTCCGTTACTGCATTTTTGCAATGATTATGAAAAAATTTAATTAAAATAATATTTTGAATATAACATTTATAAGCTATATAATGAGTGTACCGACGATTAATGTGGACGCATGGGAGATAATATGATATTTACACAATTTGTCCACTCCGTTAACTGTCCACTTAGCAGCATCATCATCATCATCATCATCATCATCATCATCATCATCATCATCATCATCATCATCATCATAAATGTGACCCTTCAGGTACTAAAATTTATTCCACTGTCAGGATAAGTCGTCTACTTAAATTATTATTTCTAATACAACTTATATAACAATATATGACATTTGTAATAAATCTTTGTTTCGGCAGACTGTTTTTTTAAAGTTCACTTTTCACATTCTGTGCTCAATTCTCGACAGCGGAACGGAACTTTTTATGGTAATTTTTTATGTAATTTTTGATGCTATGACCAGATTTTTAAGACAACATAAATATTTGAATGTTTTTTTGTTCATTTGATCACTGGCTCAAGTGATTTTTATTTTGTTATTTGGGCAAAAAAATACAGTCAACTTTACATTGATTATATTCCCTATTTTTCTTTCGGTAACGGAGTGGAATTTTTTAACAAAATTTAAAATGTGATGGAGTTAAATAATCATTTGTATTGTGATTTCTTTTATATTTATTTTATAAACATTAATACTAAAAACATATTGGCATGTCAAACTACGCAGTAGGAAGCTGTCTACTATATATAAATAGCTCATATGTGTTTTGGTAACGGAGTAACGGAGCGGACAAACATTTTCGTAGGGCTATTTTCTTTCTGCTAAAAACTTCATAATTTTACATATTAGTGCAAAACCAAATATAATTATATCAGTGAAAGATTTGCTCCAAACAAAAATCAATGTAATTTGCCCCAAAAAATTTGTTGCTTCTTCAAATAGTGAATGTGACATATTACCGGAAAATGACTCATCTGCCAAACGCGCTGGATTAACAATAAATGTCGATAAAACAAAAACAATGGTATTTAGCAAAGAGACAATTGAAAAGGAAATAAGAGTGCCAGAGGAGGTGATTGAAAATGTAACAGAATTTGTGTACTTAGGCAGTCTGCTAACATGGAATAATCTTCACAAGGGGCATAAAGCAAGAATAGCAAAGGCGGAGGGAGTAGGACTAAATACCATATGGAAGACCAAGCAAATCAGTTACAAGACCAAATTAAATATTTTTGAAACATTTGTGTTCAGCACAGCTCTTTATGAATCATGAACAATTAAAAAGACAAACCAAGAAAAATATTGGTATTTGAAATGTACTGCTATAGGATGATACTACACTTAAATTGGACAATGAAGGTGACAAATTGGTAATTTCGAAGATTATAAAGATATTATAAAGAAAGATCGAATTCAAACAGTAATGAAGAGAAAGCTAAGTCTATTTGACCATATATGGACGACAATAGAAAAATAAAACTGTGATGATGGGAAATGGGCGGAGGGGTAGACCTAACCTAACAGTTGACCATCGAAGACTGGTGTAAACAAGATTTGCACAACTTAAGAATATTAGCACAAGACCGAGGATTTTGGAAAAAAAAGTGATAAAACATGCGTTGGACACCTACGGGCCTTCGGCCCATGGATCCTGATGATGATGATGATGATGATGATGATGATGATGATGATGATGATGATGATGATGATGATGATGATGATGATGATGATGATGATGATGATGATGATGATGATGATGATGATGATGATGATGATGATGATGATGATGATGATGATGATGATGATGATGATGATGATGATGATGATGATGATGATGATGATGATGATGATGATGATGATGATGATGATGATGATGATGATGATGATGATGATGATGATGATCACGTTGAGAGCGCTTCTGAATAGCTCTGCTGCGAGGAGCGCTTTACAACTGTTTATATTACATTACATTACATCGTCGAGAGCAATGAAAGTGACGTTTACTCACCTCATTGGTTGAATCGAAATGAAACGGGCACTGCCATATCAGGTGATGCGTCGGATGAGAGGTGATCAACGGTTATTGGATATGTAAATGAATCAGTTGGATTGTAGATTCGTTTATTCAAATAGATAGTTCTGTTGACAAACGCAACTATTGTACAATAATTAAAACATAAGAGGATTAAAATATTAATTTGAAATAATAGCAATAATAGTTCTCATTAAAATCAGTTAGAGTAAAATTAGGAGCTAGAATTGTTTCACAGGAAACATGAAATGACGATTAACTAATGAGGGAAGAGGAGGTGAAGTTATTGCATTAGTGGATATCCTAAACATAAGCCTAAGAAGTTTTTGTTGTCCTTATGAGGTAGTGCAAAGGAGTGTGGACGGAGACGAAGATTATGGCCAGTATCTGGACGTAAAGGACAAAGGACTCTAGAACATCTTTAGTATCAAGTACAATGGATTTAAAGAGCTGATCGTCTGCTAGGTTAGCATAAATAGTCAAAAGAAGGAGTATCAACAGGAAGGAATCTTTTTTGTATTGCTAGACGAATGAATCTGTAAATTCGATCATCTTTGCTTAAGAATCCTCTCCACACAGGAGAGGCATACATGAGCTGAGCCATTGTAGTTCCTTTTGTAATATTATAAAGAGTTTGTGTTGGAATTCCACGACTAGGAAGGGTTTTAACGGCTTATAGTGATGATGAGCAAGAACGTAGGATCTGTTCGATATGAGCTGATATGGAGAGCTTTTCACCTATAGTGACTCCTAAAATTTTGGATGGTGGTAGAGGGCAAGGGAGGGCATATTGTGTCGGATTTAACGGGTCTTGGAGGGGTTAATGTATAGGTTTTTACTGATTGCCCAAGAAGATATATGATTTATTTCAACTGGAGCCAACTAGTAGGTAAGACTCATCTGCATATTTCAAAAGTCTATTCATACTAAAAATTGGTTGGATTCCAACAATAAATTCGAGAGGGCCGACCACAGAGCCTTGGACTGCAGTTGCATTTATAGAGGTAATCATATCCAGTTTTCCTTCAAAACATGTAATATGTTTTCTATCTTTGAGGTTTAGTAACCAATTAAATATCAGGTATATCAAGTTTAGATAAAGATTCTGAGATAGCAGAGTGACTTATAGAATCAAATGCTTTGAAATAAGTCCATTGAAATAAGAATTACAAATTCATGATTTGTAAGTAGATCTGTGATGTTTTGTAGGATGGCAATCAAAGCAGAAGTAGTAGAGCCAGTAGAATGAAAAGGAAATTGATCATTACTTGACAATCGATTCATCAAGGAATTTACAACTGTTTATATTGATACAGAACAGATTTAACTACAATTCCTTCAATTATCAGTCGGATACTTGAGAAGATCGTGGTGCGCAGAAATTTTTATCCGGTGTTGATGCACGAACCAGGACTTTCAAGATCAGTATGCGTTTCGGCCCACTGGATCAACAACCGCCGCACTTAGTTCATTAACACACCAACTCACTGAAATGCTGACCTCCAGTACCTATGTCCACCTGATAGCGCTGGACTTTTCCAAAGCATTTGATACGGTGAGACATGACTACCTAGCGGAGCAGTTGGCAGACTTACCCATTCCTGACGTTGCTTATAATTGGATTATCGCGGCCCTTCATCGACGGCAATATTGTACAAAGTTTAAAGGTAATACCTCCGCGGTAATCGAAATCAACTGCAGCATTGTCCAGGGATCAGGAACTTAGCAGCAATATCCAAACTCAGACCTAAACATCAAACAAATCGGATACTCAACTACGCGGACGACACATATCTTCTGGTACCGGCTGCCAATAGTCACCTGATAGATTCGGAAATGAGACACATCGAGATCTGGGCTGCCACTTGTAACCTTAAACTCAACCAGGCGAAGACCCAGGAAATGATTGTCCGCAGGCCGAGAACAAAACTACCCATAAACCAGCCGAAAGAGGTCGCAGGGCTCACAAGGGTCAAACTTATGAAGATCTTGGGCACCACATTCTCTGATGAATTGAGCTTTGATGCGCATGTCAATAACCTGTGTACTGGTGCAAGACAGTCAATGTATGCATTACGCATTCTGACTGCTCACGGCCTGCGGGGCCCCTCAACGTACGATGTCGTGAGAGCGACCATAGTGGCGAGGATGACAAATGCTGCGCCCGCTTGGTGGGGCTTTGTGGGGCAGAAGGGGCACGAAAAACTGCAAGCAATATTTAAGAAATTGATTAGATCTGGTTATCATCCTGTGTCCTACACTAGCTTTGAACAGTTGATCCAATCTGCTGACCATAAGCTTTTCACAGCGGTCCTTGGGTGTCTCGCTCATGTACTCCATGCTCTTTTGCCTCCTCTCAAGCACACTGGTTATGCTCTACGTCATGACCGTGTTCTCCCGTTTGCAGACAGTTTAGCTCGCAAATCTTTAATTACTAGGATTATTTACACCTGAATTTAGGCCATAATTATAACTTTAACACTGGACATGATTAACATGTGTAAACCAAAATGCGGTTAGCAGTTGGATTAATAAAGGATGTAATTACTTACTTACTTACTTACTTACTTACTTACTTACTTACTTACTTACTTACTTACTTACTTACTTACTTACTTACTTACTTACTTACTTACTTACTTACTTACTTACTTACTTACTTACTTACTTACTTACTTACTTACTTACTTACTTACTTACTTATTCTTGAAAGAACTAGAAGTACAGAAATAGGTCGAAAATCCGAGGGGACTTTTGGTGCAGCAATCTTTGCTTTTGGTCAAATAATTGCGGTCTTCCATTGTTGAGGAACGTGTGAAGAGTTTAATGAGCGGTTAATTAGATTAGTTAGTATTCCAGAATAGCCAGGAGCAGCGAGTCGTAATGTAATGTAGTTCAAGCAGGCATCGTAGCTTTCTGAAGACTCCAGAATACGGAAAAGGTTAGGAGCTGATTCAGCTAACCTTCCACTAAAGTGGAAAGTTAGCTGAATTGGTTGTACATAGTTCGTGTCATTTGACGCTGAAGCAAGAAATTGTTGAGAGAGTCTGCAGTCGTCGTTGAGGAAGTTGCTTGATTAGAGAGAGAGAGTTTACTGCTTGACAAAGTCCTTTGGTACCTCTTTTAGAATCAGTATCTGTAAGAGAGGAAGAGAATAGCTCTAGAGATGCGACAATCAAGAGATTCAGCTTTTTCTATTTCACCACTTCTACGAAACTTGTTTTTTCTTTCGTTGGAGGCATTTAATTTCAGGTGTGTACATCACACCTGAAATTGAATTCTTTTGAAATTAAATTAAATATGGGTATTTTGCAGCAACAGTGATTGTCCTGAGTGGATAGTAGAAGTCAAGGTGTTCAATTGATTCTTTATAGAAGAAGCCTTAGGCTTGAAGTCTTAAGTGGATCCTGAATGTTAAAAAATCGATCTTCTTCTTCTTCTTCTTCTTCTGGAGATCTTCTACGAAAGCTTATGGACGTTTGATTTTGACCGGTTGAGTCGGTTCGTTGAATTCAGCAAGCCGTCAGTCAACTCGTCGTTTCGGCAACGATCCTTAGTCGACGAATAGTTGTGATGAAGTTAAGAGAGAATGTGAACATAATCGTTGAGTTGCGGACGGTGATAATTTCGAATTAAACGCTTTCAAACTTGATCGGTTGCGAGGCGTGACCTTCTTGCTTAGAAGTGTCGGACATTTGCAGTAAATCCTTCGTTCGAACTGGTGAACTTTTGTCTATGCGAAAAGTGTGAAGAAGATAAACTACGCGAAGTTACAGTATGAAGAAGACGGAGAACAATCGAACTTCGACAAGATTGTGATTGGAGGGACTTCGAACTTGTGATTGGAGGGATGAGACAGGCCTGCATCGAAACGTCACACAATCAAGAGTTCTGAGAACTTTCGATGAAATCTTTTCTTCTTTTCTTAGCCAATAATAAAATAAGTTTATTTTTGCTGGTTGTTAATTATTACAGCTAACTACATTTGCAGTATATATTTATATATTTACAATATATATGTGACTTGCTCTGGCAAAAGGAGGCTGTTGTCCAAAAATTTAGTTTTATATATTTTGGTCTTGAAATGATAAACAATAATTTCTGTTTAAAATGTTGACAAAATTATTATTCTAGAGATATGATTGGTTCCAGAGATATGATTTTTAGAATGTATTGCTACTCGGAAGTATAATTTCGAGAAAAACGCATGCAAAGTTTATTATCTTAATACAAACTAAACATGAATTGCGAAGTTTTAGTGTTTTTAACCTTAAACCTTATGGAAATCACTATGGGAAACCCACCAACTGAGGCTATTTTTTTAGCAAGCTGAATGCATAAGCTTTCCGATGAGGTATTACACATGGTATTCCTAACAGACTGAAAGCCATAAAATACTCTTGAAACCGGTCCCCCAAAATTTTAAATTCTCGGATAATTTTTATCAAACATACAGATTTATTAAATTTGTCATGAAATAGGTGACATTTTATTAAATCAATTTGTTTTCATATTTATTGATATAGGGCCTACGCAAAAAACGACAATTCAAAAATTTAGACCTGATTGGTGTTTTGGCTTGTTTTATCATTGCGCCTCCTTTTGCCAGAGCAAGTTATTTGAACTTAATATTATATATCAAAATAAACATTCCAGTCTTTATTATTAAACTCGTTGATATCACGAATATTTCCAACCCAAGAATGGGGGCTGAAGAATGATTTAATTCACGAATGGACCTGGATTGCACTAATTCCCTTTTATGCGCCACAAGGACATGCCCTTCGTTACCCAGAACTGCCGAGAAAAGGCGGTTGTCCGCCAGACTACAGAGAGTCATCGACGGACCTTAGGCGCTTCTTATCAAGCGCCTAGGGCTTGCTCCCAGCCTCTCACGTTCACCCTGGGTTGTGAAACCCCACCATACGGGAGGAATAGCGCCGTGGCTTTGACTACATCATGCACACTTGTGGGTTCGGAATGCAAAGAACGACACGTATATTATGGGTTTTAAAGTTACGGTCTTTCGTGAAAGCAGCACCCAGAATCGACATATTAGCGAACCTATGGAGCCCCGGCACCTCGGCTGTTGTTGCATCGATATTTAAACCCGTGCTCGGTCTTCATATTAGCATTTCTGCGGATTCTTAATGTTTAGTTTCAGATTACACCTGGACGCCGATTGGGTTTATGTGCATGGTGTAGACGAGACCGCTACGGTCCGGTACTTATTATTTATCTTGTATATGTCGTTCAATAACGTCAACTTGTCTACAACTAAGAAATAAGTTTCAGCACGAAAATTGTCTCTCTTGCAATATGCCTGAACTAGCTGTGTATGCCAGGAAACAAATCGCGTCGAAAGAGAAAAAAGTGACGTCAGAATAGATTAGGCAAAAACACATGTACACAAGATTTGTGCGAATTCTTGTATAAACTTAAACAATGCGAATAAATATATTTGATGATGTGTTTGTCCTGCAGTATTCCGACTTCAGTCGGGGCCCCATGTAAGCGCGGGCCCCATGCTAAAGCATACTCAGCTTAGTGGTTAATCCGGCCAAGCAGGAACAGTCGTTATTATGTATACAATGTGCCAACACATTGAAAGCAGAAGATCATAATCATGTATCCAGAGGATCTTGAAACACGCAGTAATGAAGCAGATATGGCCCACATTTAGAGTCAACCAAAGTCTCAGGCTGCATGTACTGGCAAATAGCAGCCGTGCCTGATCTTCGAAGAAGGAAACTGTATCTGGGCGACCAGAAGTATTCCAATCACAGTATGTAGGTGCTGGAATGACTGTTGTCTGTAACAACAAATAAAAACACAAATAAACATCTTTATATGCTGAACATCTGTTGGAAAATGTGGAAATGAAACATTATTACAATTCACCTTACATGAAATTATATTATACTACAAGGGAAAAGTGTTGTAGTCTCTTGTACGTAGCGTCTGAATCTACCGCATGCAGATAAAACATTCCAAGTACAGGACTTGCATCACTGTATAATTTTTAATGATTTAAAATCATTTTTATCAGCAATCTGCATTGTTTGGCTGTTTATGACAAACGTTTACAATAGCCGTTTGCCTTCACAGTCCCGCGGGAATTGCACAAAAATGTAGATGGTGCATTTATTATACTTCAAAACTTATAAAACGCTTCCAATGAGAGACCAATCTAAAGCCAGGGCGAAAGTTCTCGGGAATAAAAGTAAGTTTTAAGATAACATCCTGCTCCCTTTTTCTGCCCACTGTACGCAATACAGTTTTTCGTACGCAGAGCTGTTTCAAAACATCCTTGTTGGCTTTTACTAAAGACTATTGGAAAACGCAGTCAGGGTTAACCCTTTCGCTACTGCGCACGTTCCCAGGCGGGGGATTCTAGGGAAAATATGAGATTATGTGAAAACTAGTGAAAATTACATTATTTTAGCTATTCAGTTAAATAAAGTTGGAACTATTGTTTTTTTACATTTTTCAATGAGTTTCTCCTATGGTCTGTATGTGTGTGATCACCAAGAAAAACGAAATAAGTAACAAAACGTTAACGTTTGTTTCAAACCAATTATTGATGCATCACTTCTTAGATTGCATGTCGTCAGTAACCGAACGTAAGCCGGAACAAATGTTTGAGTTCACCCAGCAGTGTAGTCAAGTTTTGTGTGATACAGTGCGAAACATCCCTTTTCGACATCTATAACTTCTAACTCATCTACAGTTAAATCTAACTCTAAATCGTCTTCATCACTGTCTTTATCGTTAAAAATTTCCTTCAAAACTTCTTCACCAGTCATACGTCTTTTCGCGATTTTTACCTTGAACAATCGACGCTTGCAAATGTGAAGAAATTCCATAGACAAATATTTTTACAAGAGAATAATGTTCAGACCATACATACGGTTACATCACCCATGCAGCATACTGGGCCTGACTATATATCCCAGTCGCGGCGACGGGTGCAGTACAGCAGATGGGTTTGGTAATCCGTCGGCGCGACGGGTCCAGTAACGAAAGGGTTAATCTAAACAAGTATCACAAAATTGCATTCCAAGGTAATATTGATGAGGTAAAGAGTGAGGGCATTCAAAGACACTAAGTGCTAAAAAAAATGAGCAAGATGAGATCATATCTGAAGAATAAGACATACGAGTCTTCAACCAGCGTGCCATGTTGAGCATGTACTTTCAAGTTACGTTCAATTAACTTGCGCACGAGATAAGTCTTGCGAGCGAGGTTAAATTCTTCTGTACCATCTAGTTTCGACTTTCGATATCAGTATCTGATGATACCAAACATTTATTCAGAAATGAAAAATTTTCGCACGACTTATTAAGTCGTTCGCAAAAGGTAATAATAAATATTTTTGATGTGTGTCCTTTTTGCAACCATCTCAAATAGAAGAAGACAACATTTGACATAGGTTCTGTTTGTCAGGAAAGGTATTGAAATGCATAAATGTTAATTGTAAAACATTTGTCTATAGCGACCATGTCGCCTCGACCCTGTTCGTTTTTCAACGAATTGACCAGCGCTACAACTTTAACAGGTGGAGAGAATATACGGAAAATCTCTACAAGATCGATGACAGAGTGGAGGAAAACGAAGAAGCGATCACAACTGATTACGTCAAGGAACCAAAGATCATGGAAGCAGAGGTGGAATGGGCAATTACACAAATCAGAGATAACAAGACCCCAGGAGCAGACGAAATCCCTATTGAGCTGATCAAAGCAGCTGGAGATGGAGTGATAAGAGAGATAACAATTCTGTGTAATCTGATTTGGGAGGCTGAGGAGTGGCCGAAGGACTGGCAAACATCGATCTTTATACCCATCTTTAAAAAAGGAGATGCTAAAGAATGCGAGAACTACAGAACCATTGCGCTAATATCTCATACGAGCAAGATACTCCTAAAGATAATCCACAAAAGGATGGAAGACACGATAGAGAGAGAGCTGCCGGCAAATCAAGCAGGATTTAGAAAAGGGAGAGGCACAAGAGACCATATTGCAAACCTAGGATGGATAATGGAAAGGCAGAGGGAATATGGACAAGAGGTACATCTTTGTTTTATAGATTACAGCAAGGCATTCGACTGCGTTGATCATGCTCTGCTGTGGAAAACCCTGAGAGAAATGGGCATACCCATGCATCTGATAACTCTCCTCAAGAACCTGTATGGCAATCAGGTGGCGGTGGTCAGGACAGAACATGGCGACACGGCAAGTTTTCGAATAAAGAAAGGGGTCAGACAGGGATGTATACTATCACCATACCTATTCATTCTATATGCAGAAAGGATAATGAGGGAAGCAGGTTTTGATGATGAGGCGGAGGGTGTGAGGATAGCTGGAAGGATAGTGAACAATTTAAGGTATGCGGACGACACAACACTGCTGGCGGAAAATAAGGAGAAACTGAAGGATAACATAAGAAGGCTAAAACGTGCAAGCGAGAAAGCAGGAATGTACTTTAATATAAAAAAGACGAAGATAATGACCACTGAGAAATGGAGTTACTTTGAGGTAGATGGAGAGGAGATAGAGGTGGTATCAAGCTTCTGTTTCTTGGGGGCCATGATGGAGAGTGAAGGTGGATGCGAACGAGAAATACGACGAAGAATTACATTGGGGAAGACGGCAACGCAGGGACTGGAAAAGATATGGAAGGACAAATCAGTGAGTTTGGGAACGAAGACAAGAATTGTTAAAGCAATGATCTTACCAGTGGTGCTTTACGGATGCGAAACATGGACAAAAACCAAGGCATTGGAGAAGAAAATTGAGGCATGTGAAATGTGGATCTGGAGGAAAATGTTGAGGGTTTCTTGGACTGAGAAGAGAACTAACGAGGATATCCTGGAAGAAATAGGACACTGGAGAGGGAGTTTGACGTTGGGGCAGAGAGTGTCCAGGCAGAAGATGTCATACTTTGGACACGTGATGCGTGCAGATGGGCTGGAAAAGGAGATGATGTTGGCTTGTGGGGAGGGCAGAAGGAGGAGAGGACGACCAAGGAGGAGATGGATGGACGAGATACAGGAGGCATTGAAGATGAACATTTCGGAGCTGAGAGAGGCAACGAGAAATCGGAGCACATGGAGAAGGTTGACCATGACAGTCGCTAGGATTCAACGAATCGACAGCACAAGGTGACAAGGTGACAAGGTGACAACTTTAATGGGTGCCACGCCAATTTAAGGTACGGTGTCACATCATACTTTACCTACATCTGCCCTAGACATTACACCATCCGTTGAAATGCAGCAGAGGTTTCTGCTGCATTTCGTTAAGGCTCTTAAAGATTGGGAGTCGAGTTAAACGGTAGGCCTCGACCACCACCTTGAACTTTTAACGTTCCAATCTTCAATTTCCTCTTCTTCTGTTTCAGTTTTCCACTCCTTCTAAATCAGTTGCAAGCCTCTGCTGAAGTCTTGGTGAATCAAAATTCTAATGAGTTTTGTTTTAGTGAAAAATCTCCTGTAACAGAATTTTCTATTTTCTCTGTCTTAATTTTTTATCAGACAAACCTTCTTGTCCAAACATTTATAAAACAGATAACTTTATACTTTACTTTTTTTGGTTGTTCTTCTGCATCACATTTCCTTTTTTGAGATGGCTTCTTTCTTGAGAAATAATAACTTTATAGTAGAAATTAAGTGAAAATGCCAGAACTTGATGAGGCCTAGCCAACCCAGACAATAAACAATGCTCTGGAGCTATTTTAAATCCTGAGGGGTCATATGTAGCTTGAGAAATAAAAATAATAATACAAATATTGTTAAGGATATCTCTGGCAAATGCATTGGTCTCAAGTTGCCTTGATTACTGTCACTTGCTTCTTCTGATATCTCAAAGCCAAACATGCTGAAATTCCAGAGTTCAAAACTCTGAGCATCCTTCTCAAATTGCTAATCCACCACTTACGTTGCTTATCCACAATAGGCTACCACTCTGTCATAGTGGACAAAGTGGTGGCCTCACTACAGCTTGATTTTGGTAAGTCACTTATGTCGTTTTGCTCTCACCTTGAGACTTACATTTTTTAATTTCTTATCCACTATAAGTTGCCTCTCTGTCTTAGTGGACTGATCGTCTGGATATTAGTCTGATTACTGGGTTTGGCATGTCTCACAGCTAGTCATGAGTATTAAGGGACAACTCTTCTTCTCCAGGTTGCTCAGTTGTCAAGTCAGTCAATAATTCCTTAACCCTATGATGCACACCTGGGGTCTACTGGACCCCAGCGATGACAGTTCCTTGATAACTACGTCGATACAAATAGTAAAAATCTGATATATTTCTAATTCCTCAGCTATTCATCCCCCTACATTTCTGGATAACTTGGAAGAGATTAGTGTTTTTGGTTAAAGAGTACAAAAATAAGATAGACACCTCGGGCATATTTAGCATACCTGGGGTCCAACAGACCCCAGGTTGTAACATTGGTAGTCTCATGACGCATTGACTATGCGTCATGAGGCTACGTCCGTAATGGAAAGACTTGTACTTCCATGGTACAAAACTGGAAGAAACATAACGATAGACAACTCGGCTTTGACCAGCAATCAAAATTTCAGGCAGCACCACAAGCCCGGTAGAAATGCTGCGTAATCTGTCTGCCTACGTTTGAATAACTGATTATTGTTCATCACAATAAAAAAATTCGTACAGTGAATATAACATTATATCATGATCCAAACATGTTGCATTATTGCATGCACTCTCTCCCACTTAAACTTGGATCATTCATTTCCATGTTCTATTAAAATTGTGGATCTGGAGGAAAATGTTGAGGGTTTCTTGGACTGAGAAGAGAACTAACGAGGATATCCTGGAAGAAATAGGACACTGGAGAGGGAGTTTGACGTTGGGGCAGAGAGTGTCCAGGCAGAAGATGTCATACTTTGGACATGTGATGCGTGCAGATGGGGTGGAAAAGGAGATGATGTTGGCGTGTGGGGAGGGCAGGAGGAGGAGAGGACGACCAAGGAGGAGATGGATGGAGGAGATACAAGAGGCAATGAAGATGAACATCTCGGAGCTGAGAGAGGCAACGAGAAATCGGAGCACATGGAGAAGGTTGACCATGACAGTCGCTAGGATTCAACGAATCGACAGCACAAGGTGACAAGGTGACAACTTTAATGGGTGCCACGCCAATTTAAGGTACGGTGTCACATCATACTTTACCTACATCTGCCCTAGACATTACACCATCCGTTGAAATGCAGCAGAGGTTTCTGCTGCATTTCGTTAAGGCTCTTAAAGATTGGGAGTCGAGTTAAACGGTAGGCCTCGACCACCACCTTGAACTTCTAACGTTCCAATCTTCAATTTCCTCTTCTTCTGTTTCAGTTTTCCACTCCTTCTGAGTAAACAGGCAACAGCATGAAACCTCGAGAAACCTTAGGTTACTCGATTCTCCTAACATTTAAGCTATCGTGTGCGAATAGCTGGGAATCGAATTTCGTCATACATATCCTCGAGGCGGCCAGTTATCCTGTCAAAACCTCCAGACTTCCTAGCATTCGTTTCTAAAATAAGAAATTTGTGACAGCAAGGTTGATTGCCTAATTTCACTTTTTCGTTACGATTTCTGCACCTCTTCCCGTAACTAGAGAGTTAATAGAGCACTCGGATATGATTTTTACCATTATAAAGTAAGCAAATTACACGTTACCATTTAAAGTTACAGACTAGATTAGAGTAGATTCTACGTTAATAATTACACAACCATTTATTCTCTATACTCAAATGACTGAAAGAAAGCCTTACCGAAGTAACTTGGCCAGAGCAACCAATGTTAGTGAGACTTTGAGATCTTGCTCTAGTTCTCTTTATGCCTTGAAAGTTTTAAGATTCCATGGTCTGCCTGATACTGCTTTACGTATGGTCTCTTATATGACTACTGTTGCTCGACTCTTATAATATATTATGCTGCTCCGGCTTGGTAGTACGGTGGCCCGTTCCGGTCATCTGGTAATAAAAAATAAAGTCGTTATTACAACTTTAAAGGCGTAATAACGACTTTTTGGTGCTAAAAATAGACTACAAAAAATAATTTTTTCAGAATTCAAATTATTCTATAAATAGGCCTAACACGGGCTTATTGCGACTTCTTTCATGTTTATCAGCTTCATTCGTTTGCGTTTTACTAATAGGTGTATCTTTCGATATAAATACGCATTCTGTGGTAAGTATTAATAATAGCATGAATAGTAACTATGTAATATATAATATAGGCCTATCTAACGTTTCTTTTTGGTATTTGTACAATATTAACACACTTGCACTCACCCGTAAAGAACGTGTAGGCCTACCTATATCTGTTTTCGCTTATCATAGACCTGAAATGGGCCTATATATCGAGGAAATAGTTAGGCCTATATTTATCCCATTCAGAGTAGTGTTGAAAACAGTTTATAAAGTTACAAATGCTTACCTAACTTAACTCGAGGAATCGGCGTATTCAATTAACGTTTCTTTTTGGTATTTGTACAATATTAACACACTTGCACTCACCCGTAAAGAACGTGTAGGCCTACCTATATCTGTTTTCGCTTAATCATGTGGTCACAATTTGAATTTTTACAAGACTTAGTGTATAGGCATCAACCCGGTCGGTAGACATAGACCTGAAATGGGCCTATATATCGAGGAAATAGTTAGGCCTATATTTATCCCATTCAGATAGGTCTGTAGGCTATTTGCCTATATATGCCTCTGACCCACAGCCACACATTCAGTGGTTAAATGCGTTACAAAGCTGGAGGTAATATCAGCTGATTAAAGCAGGTAAAGGAGTGGGCCAAGTACTGATCCCTGAGTACTGATCCCAAGTACTGATGCCGGACCAACAGCCACACATTCAGGCAGACCTATATGTACTAGGGTGGGGCAAAAAGTAATAAAAACTCGAGTTCAGTTCCCGGACAAACCTAAATCGAAGGTCCTTGTTAAAGTTGATATTGCACCAAAAATGGATTTTTGATATGTATCACCGTTTTATAGCAACTTTGTCTGAAACACCAGACCGAAAACGCAATATGTTGTAAAATGAGAGCTGGTCTTACATCAGCCGGTTTAATGGTTATGACTTTCAAATTAAGAACCCAAAGTTAAAGCTACAAACAACAATGAGTAATAAAATAAATGAAAAAGCATCTGACACAGTACTGCAGTGTAAATGTTTTAACTTAGTTCAGGAAATCAGCTTTAGTTTCTGTAGTTGGCAAGTCCAATCTTGATTTCTTCATTTGAATGATAACACCGTGGCGTGAGTCATGTCCGTGAACTCGGCCTCAGACTGCACAAACTCTACTTAAACTGTCCTCTTATCTCTCCTCTCTGGTTGCTACACTGCGTTTGACAGATCCCAGATCTCGTTGCTTGCTCTATTTGACATCGCTGCTGCCTTTGACATGGTTGACCATGAGATCCGACTGCAACGTCTCGAGTTCTCAAGTGGTCTCAGGGGCTCATCTCTTATTTGGTTCCGGTCTTATCTTACAGATCGCACACAAACGATAATCTGGGGTGACTCCAGAACACACTGGGTTACTGTCAAGTTTGGTGTCCCCAGGGATCAGTACTTGGCCCACTCCTTTACCTGCTTTAATCAGCTGATATTACCTCCAGCTTTGTAACGCAATTAACCACTGGCCGCCTCTATGCTGATGACGCCCAGCTCTACGTGCATGGGTCTCCGTATGCTCAGCTGTTTCTTACTGCTCGCATTGATGCTCTCTTTCATGATCTTCAAGCATGGCTGTCCTTAAACATGTTTTCTTTAAACCCAGCAGAGACCCAATTGATTTAGTTTGGCACTCGTCAACAACACCCTCTTTTATCTCAAAGCTTTCCTTTTTATACATTCTCTGCATCTGACCGCAACCTGGGTATAATTCTTGATAGCTCCCTTTCTTTTTCTGACTATATCTCTAATCTCACCCGCTTTTGCTACTACCATCTCCGACGTCTCAAGGCTATCCGAAGATCTGTCTCCTCTCCAGTCTTTACTCCCATTGTCCATGCCTTTATCTGCTCTCGCATTGATTACTGTAACTCCCTCTTTGTTGGCCTCCCCAAAGTCCATCTCTCCCCTCTACAATCTGTTCTTAAAGCAACTGCCAGACAAATCACCCGTCTCCCACGATTCTCCCATATTTCCACATTCATGTTTGAACATCTTCACCGGATTCCTCTTACTGCCCGCATCCAACTAAAGGTACATATATGACTTATTTGTTCCCCAGTGAGCAAGGTGATGGTCCAGTCTCGTTCCAACTAAAGGTACTTATCCATATTTGCCGATCTTACCTAGGTCTTGCTCCTAAATACCTCTGTGACCCACTACGTCTTCCTACTTCATCTAGCTCCCCTCGCCCTCTTCGCTCCTCTGATCGACTTGACTCATTTGTTCCCCCAGTGAGAACGGTGATAGCCCAGTCTCGTTCCTTTGTTACTATTGGCCCTTCATTGTGGAATCAGCTTCCTCATTCGGCCCGGGCTGCAGTACTACCCGGTGGTCCTGCCACAGCTTTTCGTTGTCTTTAAACTTGCCTTTATTCCCGCGAACCTTCGCACTGGGAGCGCCCTTGATTGGTGGGAACTTGGTAGAGGCACTTATAAGTTTTTAAATACAATACAATACAATACAATACAATACAATACAATACAATACAATACAATACAATACAATACAATACAATACAATACAATACAATACAATACAATACAATACAATACAATACAATACAATACAATACAATACAATACAATACAATACAATACAATACAATACAATACAATACAATACAATACAATACAATACAATACAATACAATACAATACAATACAATACAATACAATACAATACAATACAATACAGTAGTGTACTGTGTAGTGTGTAATTTGTGTATTAAAGTGATTGTGTAATATATTATAGTCGACATTAACGAGTTTCTATGACCCTATTGTAATAAGATTAATGCATTTGTTATTTATTTCTAATGACGTTTTTCAAAGTTGCGACCCCTAGACATGATACAAAATATGAAAATTAATTATTTCATTAACCAGTAGGCAGTAGATGAGGGAGCTTCTATTTATCGTTGTCTGGTTGAGGCAACCGGTATTTGCCCCACCCTAATATGTACATATTCGCCGGACTTATAGCCACAGATTCAGGTAAGCCTATTTTTGCGCCGGCCCGACAGCCACAGATTCAGATAGGCCTCTGTATACGTCTATATGGCCAGCCACAGATGCGCCGGAATCACAGCCACAGATTCACTATACGCCTACCTGAATCTGTGGCTATAGGTCCGGCGAATATGTAGGTCTACCTGAATGCGTGGCTGTCGGTCACGCATTCAGGTAGACCTGAATGCGTGACCGACTCAAGGGCGCTCCCAGTGCGAAGGTTCTCGGGAATAAAGGCAAGTTTAAAGACAACGAAAAGTTGTGGCAGGACCACCGGATAGTACTGCAGCCCGGGCCGAATGAGGAAGCTGATTCCACAATGAAGGGCCAATAGTAACATAGGACTATCCGAATCTGTGGCTGTGGGTCAGAGGCATATATACTATATAGGCTATGGGTCCGGCGCAAATATAGGCCTACCGACTCTGTGACTGGCCATATAGGCGTATATAGAAGCCTATCTGAATATGTGGCTGTCGGTTCGGGGCATATATAGGCCTACCTGAATCTGTGGCTGATCGTCGAGTTAAGTTAGGTTAGCATTTGTAACTTTATAAACTGTTTTCAACACTACTCCAGTACATTATATATTACATAGTTACTATTCATGCTATTATTAATACTTACCACAGAATACTCTCTCGAATCAAGGAGTACCTCACCTCCAACTCACTTCTCAACCCACACCATTCTGGTTTTACCAAGCGGCACGTACTCTACCGAAACCCTACTCAATTCCCTCTATAATAAACTTGTTTCTGCCATCTCTCATCAACAGGTCTCTGGCTTCTGCCTTCTTGATATTTCTGCAGCCTTTGATACCATTGACCACAATTATCTTACTTACAAAGACTGTCAACCTGGTTCGGTTTTACCGACACTGCTCTCCTCTGGATTCAGTCCAATCTCTCCCCGCTAGTTCTCCGTCAAAACATCGGACACTTCAACCCAATCATCCCCTCTCACCTGTGGTGTTCCACAAGGTTCTGTTCTTGGGCCCCTTCTGTTCATCCTTTACACTACGTGACTAAGCTCACTCATCAAAGCACCATCAGTCGATCATCACCTTTATGCCGATGACACATCTCTTTTTCTCCAAACAGCTTCTCACATTCCATAGATCATCTTCTCCATGTGGTTACCAAAATCTCTTCCTGGATGACGTCAAATATCCTATGCTTAAACCCGGCTAAATCTGAATTCATACTTCTAGGCCTGCGCGATCAACTTAAAAATCCCAGATCCATCTTTTTCCTTCAACCTTGACTCTGCATCCACCAACACATTCATTGCAAACGCCCCTGTCCGCAACTTAGGCGTGATTTTTGACCAAAATCTTAGCTTCTCCGATCATATCACCCATCTTTCCCGCTGTTGCTTCATGCACATCCGTGACCTTCGCAGAATTCGCCATATGATAGACTTCAGAATCGCTACTTGTATAGTCCACGCAAACTAGATTACTGCAATTCACTCTTTTTAAACATAGACATCAACCAAATAAACCACCTTCAAACCATTCAAAATGCACTCGCCCGTGCTCTGACTAAAACCCCCATGCACCACCACATCACTCCTGTCCTCAAATCTCTCCACTGGTTTAAAATACCAGAACGATTAGAATATAAAGTCTCACCTACAATACACTCCAAACCTCCCAGCCCTCCTATCTCCGACATCTGTTCACGGTCCAGCCAGTCCGCTCAACCCGCTCCTGCTCTGCCCTAACACCGCTTCGTCCTTCCGTCACCTCATCATTAAAATTTGCGAATCGCTCCATAGCCATTGCTGCCCCACCCCTCTGGAACAAACTCCCACCAATAGGCCTACTACGAGAAATTTCAGATCCATCCTATGAACTCACCAAAACCTATCTCTCCACAGGTCTTTCACTCAAAACTGAAAACACTGCTCGTTCACAAAATTTAATCTTATCCCGATTCCTCCTCTTCTTCCTTCCTCCCTCGCCGTTTCAACTCTAAACACCACCCACCTTAGCCGTCTTACTGTCTGCCTGACTGAAACCTTTGGATCTTGACCTGGAACCGATCTCATTCCTGCCTATCGATTTTGATTTGACTAAGCGCCTGTGATTAAGCTGGTTCACGCGACTTCGCTTGTGTGGGCGCTGTAGAAATATCGAAATTACGATTACGATTACAAATGCATATTTACATCGAAAAGATACACCTATTAATAAAACGCATACGAATTAAACTGATAAACATGAAAGAAGTCGCGGTAATGTATCGTTTTAACGGAATTAATTATTTCGGATTTCTTCCACTATCGTTTTAACGGAATTAATTATTTCATTACTTTTTGTGCCATACTTACTTACAATTTTTAGTTATATTTAAATCGCTGATCCCGCTTTTAGTTTAAGTTATATTTTAATCGCTGTCCCGCTTCTAGTTTTAGTTATATTTTAATCGCTGATCCAGCTTCCAGTTTTAGTTATATTTTAATCGTTCATCCAGCTTCCAGTTTTAGTTATATTTTAATCGTTCTCAGCTTCCAGTTTTAATTATATTATCATCGCTGATTCCGCGTCTAAAGTGATAGTGCAAGATTATACAATAATTAATTCCGCTATTCCAATATGCGAAAATTGATCAAAATAATTAATTCCGTTAAAACGATAGATAACCGAAGTCGCAATAAGCCCATGTTATTTATAGAACAATTTTGAATTCTTAAAAAATATTTGTTGTGGTCTATTTTTAGCACCAAAAAGTCGTTATTACGACTTTAAAGTCGTTATAACGACTTTGTTGTTTTATTACCAGATGGCCGGAACGGGCCACCGTATGGTGGGTTTTGCAACTGCTGATGATTGCGCCAGATTGAAGAGATTTCTTGCCCGTATATCTAGAATGGGATACCTTTCGCCTGATTTTCGGGGTTTAGATGATTTGATGAATGATGCTGATGAAAATCTACTTCGGTCTGTCATCCGATCATCAATTCATGTACTTAGACCTATATTTCCTCCTATTGTTCAACGTTCTCACAGCTTGAGACCTAGACAGCATGATTTCTCTTTGCCTTTTAAGGATAATATAAATTTTATTTATAGGGCTTTGCATAGTAACATTAAAACTTTGTAATATTATTAAATAGATTTTTTGTAAATTGATTAATATTGTAGCTTATTAATATTAGTGTTGTTATTATTATTAACAATAGTAATGATAATATTAATACTAATATTTCTTTGTCTTATGAAATTTTTTTTCTTTCTAGGGTCATGTTTAATATTCTAACTGATTTATATTAATAGATTTGTATATAGTTTCATTGTTGTATCGTCGTTTTAACATGCTTCTTGTTTTTGATTGTAATGGTTTGCGGTGTGTCAAACTACTATTTGTAATAAACGAATACTTACTTACTTATGACACCTTTGGTATAAGTGGAGAAATTAGACAAAGTTAGAAGACGAGTTATGTTAAGATAAGTGCTGTTTAATAGTGATATATTAAAACATAAACCGCTCAAAAATTATTCCTATATTTGCTTTAGACCAGTCTCGCCGTGGAAATTCGGTTGGAGTTAGATTTGCTTAATCGAAACCATGTTCTGCGAATACTTTGATAGTTTGACAGTGGCCTTATGAAGTTCTCGGGTTATTATTTTTAATAGATTGGTTGGATTTAGTGTGATTCTCGTTAACGATAACGTTAATGAAAATGTTCGTTAACGAAAATAGAATGATTTCGTTAACGATAACTATAATTGTAACTAAAACAAAACTATAACAAAAATAACACTAACGAAAATTCATCGTTATTTTCTTTATAAATGAGTGCAATATTGACACACATTAGAACATGAAATTGCACTACAATAGCCTATGTTCGTCCGGATTTAACTCCTGAGCAAGTTCACCCACGACTTTCTCCACTAACGGAAGACATTGTGTCTGCCAATGAGGTATAAATATAGAAGAAGGAGAAGAGGCAGCCATGGGTATGAAGTGTTAGCGACTTCATTTTCTTGGCCTTGGCATATGAGGGCGGGTGGCGTCTCGTCTCATCTCATCTTCCCACCGTCAACTCATCACAGCTGAATTGTCTAGGGAGTGCGAATGGAACAGAAATCTGAAACCAAATTTCTGTCTGGATATTAACCCCAACCTCTCGATTGACAGTCCAGCACGTTAACCACCATCGAGGAATATAAACATAATTATACTCCATCATATAACCTCGTTATATGCAAACCTGCAAACCGCTGTGAAACCACAATTACTAGGCGACCTTTAATCCGAATGTGCTCGATTAGATGTGCTAACGCTATCGAAATGCTTTTGCGTTATTCAATTTCTTTATTCATTCATTTTTCATAGTGAGAACAGATTCGATATTTCATATTAACTCAGAGGAAAATCATATAAAGTGAATTTTTTAATTTATACACGGGAAATAGTACCAACAGATACAATGAAAGATAGCTAACAGACAAAAGTACGAAGACGATATAGAGAGAAATATATAGATCAGGAATGCATAGAAGTTGTGTGGTCAAACATACGCTTGCAAGAAACCCAAAATGGATTTAAGACGAAGTATTAGAACTAGTGGAAACAAGAAGAAATATAACCAAACACTGCCGACCGGAAACATTTTAACTGGCTTACGAGGGAAATCAGAAGGAAACTAAAACGATCAAAACAACTGGATGGACCAACAATGCAAAGAAGCTGAGGAAGCTTTCAAGAAAAATAGAATGCAAGAATTATATAACAAGATTTCTCAGCCATCCTCGAAGCGAGGTTTGGCCGCGTCATGCACCATTGTTGTCCGTTTCCAACCTTTCTTAACAGTTGCTCAACTGAAAGTTCAGTCCATGTTATTGGTCTTCCACGGGAACGAGAGCCTAGAACTGCCCTGAATTATCTTCTTTCCCCATGTCCGTAGTATGCCAGTTTCATGTTTTTCACAGATTTTAGAAAAATTTCTCCCTACATTGTAATCAGCTGTAATCATTGTAATCATAAGGTTTTATTAAACAATTATTCTCAGAAATGGCACTTTGATTTGTAGGAACTCGTGTGCTAGTGAAGAAGGCAAACAGCTGATTATAATGTTTGTGGTATTTATCTTGATACCAAGAATGTATTGTCTTCCTCATACTTAAGTGATCTAGTCTTTTTACCGTGATACATACAGTCTTTTAAAGCGATATCTTGTTACAAGTAGCCATTGGCCTTGGAAACTAGCCTAAAACCTTCTGTTCAAAATGTAATATGATTAGACTCTGTTACGCGTTTTCTTGCAATTTCTTATCATGTTTAGGAGCGCTACAAATACTAGATTATTATTATTTTACTAAAGTAGTACCTGTCATAATGACGGAGAGGAAGAGGGGTGTACGGAATGAGTTAAAGCACCGTCAATTCCCATTAATGCCCGCATTCGCAATGCGGGCATAAGTTGCACGGATCACGTCGAATTTTTTCAGTGAACCTGTATTTTCACATGACTAGTTTTATGTTGCATGCTGGAAAATCGACTGCTGCTTCTGCACCACAAAGGGGCTGCACCGACTAGAGTCGTCCTCTGGCGTATGCACAGAGCTGGCCTTATATATGTGGATTATATGGCAATTGTAATGTAAAAGTTTCTAATCCGTACGCCATTATGACATTGTGTAGCATACCTGGTATGATTAATAATATCGTTATATTCGTTTGGCATTGGGTAATCGAAATACAAAATTTGCAATAACATACTGTAACAATTATACAAACACAATAATTGAATAAAACGGTAGCCCTGATATCAAGTACTGAAATAGTATCAAGTACTGAAATAGTAGCAGTAGTGGTGGTAGTACAGCGTAGTCACTTTATTGAGCACCAAAGGTTTGCAAAGTATACAAACAATCAAGTTTACATCGATGATCAATGTGTATCAAAAGGAGAACTTTGCACAGTCACTCATAGACACTGTAATGTTGTCCATCACTGGTTACTTCATTATACAATGTACAGTGATCATCAATAAGTATTTTAGAAAAAAAACTGACACAAACTGGCACAAAAGTGGATAATAATATTAGTATTAGTTTGGGAAAAACTGTTGCCGGGTAGATGCAGTCACATTCTGTAAAGATTGGCATAGAATCCTCGACAGTAGCAGTGGGGCGTGGTGGCTCAGTGGTAAGTTCGGCGCCTTGTGACCGGAGCCTCCGGAGGTTCGAATCCCACTCTAGCCGTTGCGTAAGGACCCTGGGCAAGTCCTTCACTCGCAATTGCTCGTGGCGCTTCGGCGTGAAAATTCCGGCACAGTATCAAATGCTGTAGTAGGGAGCGCCTTTGAGTAGTAGTTGACTTCGAGAGGCACTATAGAAATATCCGGAATAAATAAATAAACTGGGATCTCCCAGTTTCTTTCTCTATCGGATATTGGCATTTTCGATGACGGCGATCAAATGCAGCCAAACTCCAAAGAATTTGCAGAGCTCATACTTGGCCTCGCACTTCTCAAATTTTCTTGAAATTCACTCAAACTGTTCAGAGCAACGTTGGTCTTCAGCCAGAGTAATTTGCAATACCTGCAACTGGATAACTTTTTCATTGTGATTCCAGAAGCGACAGGATCAATAAGCATACCAGTGAGAGCCCAAACATAATGGTAGCTATTTAACACCGACTCTATCCAGGTACGAATACACTCGTCATGCGTCATCTGGGCCAGAACTTCGAAGCAGTTTTCTCAGGCAAATGCATCCGGTCTATGCAGAGACCCGTTGTAATGTTGCGTCGCGTCCGGGTAAAAATCACATTGATTTAGTTATGATAAAATTAGTTGAATTAATTAGTTGATATTACATCTGTACTGTTAAATTTGACAACTATTCAGAAACAGATCAGTGAAGATTCCATACATTCTACTGGCCGATAAAAATCAGTTTTCTTCAGTTTTGATCGCTTGATTCGTTCATGAATGCTCCTTGCCATGGTGATGAGCAGAACCGAGGGATCCCTAAGTGGAATCCCTAATGCAGGAAAGCTGTTGCAGTCAATGAAAGGTTGGACATCTTTAAATAGAACAGTTTTTGAGACTTGTAGCAATTACTGGACCCATCCTACTTCGGAAGTGTGACTCGCTAGCTTGGTGAAGTTGTACAATTTCTTGAGAAGCAAATTCTTTGATCTCTATAGGAAACAGTTCAGCACTAGCTTTTTTCCAAAACAATACAGCCATACAATCACTGCAAGACGTTTTGCTACCTTGCCAAGAACCAACAATATACAACATTTTTCACGAAGTTGGGCAATGTGGATCATAAATTTCATAATTTGTGTTTCATTGTCAAATTTGTTAGAGCCGTCATTCTGTCGTGGAGCTGCAAGCAGGAAAAGTAGCATCAGACTTTTCCTGCTAGTCAATTCTTGATGAAATCATTAAAATTGGGCAATTCGGCTGTGCAACACAGTTGCAAGTTTTTACTTCATTCAGTTGCGATCAGAAGGACTATGTATAACCTTCGCCTCAAACCCAATAAAACTGGTGAATTAATTATTTTCACCAGAAGGATGGCCCCTTATTATACCAGGGGCCATCCGCGTTACTTCCCTGCGAGTCCTAGGTGTTACCATTTCCTCTGACTTCGGGATGGGGCCTCATCTAGAAGCGATTCTATCGATATCTTCACTCCACGCCATCCGAGTGCTCAGGTCCCACGGATTCCCACCAAATGTCTTACATGACATAGCAAGGGCCACCACCGGTATCTTCCCTGACGTATGCATCCCCTGAATGGTGGAGCTATACCCGGGCAGGAGACAGGGAAGAATGCGCCAAACTGGCCAGGCAGGCGGATGAACGACTATGCAAAATGCAGCCGTTGCGACCCTATTTCCCTGCTGACCGAAATATTCCCCACAATCTCCGAGTGCGAACTCACAATTTCACATTGCCTGGAAAAAACGATAAAAACTTGTTTTATCCCATATGCTTATAACTTACATTTATTAACTAGTCACTTATACCTAATTGAGATCTGATTTAACCGCATTTGCTGTCAATGTTTTTAAAGTCTGTGTAATCCTGTTGCGTTTGTGTCAACGGGAATTATTGCAATAAACGAATATTGATTGATTGATTTTGCAAGCTGCTTTCAAACGAACTGCCTATGTGGCGCTCGTAGCGTCCTTTGGCTGCCACGCGCCCTGCTGGGTTCACAAGTACTTGGACAAAGGTGGGAACAAGAGCATCAGCCCTTCTTCTCTTTCCAAACCTAAGGAATACTCCCGGATAATTTCCTTCATTTTCCGACCAAGGAGACAGGGAAAATGCGCCGAACTGGCCAGGCAGGCGTACTAACGGGCTAACCTGGTAATGTTTTAACAAGAGATGAAGCATCTCTTGTTATTACATTACCAGGATACATAGCCGAATAATCAAGGTCACTTTCGTTGCTTGGTGTTCTGATCGGGCTTATATCTTTTCACCATGTCACAATTTAGCCACAAGTTTTCTGATATCAATTTTTCACCATTCTTGCTAATAACTTTAATTGTGTTCTCCTCGAGCTACATAAATCGCCCCTTTCTAACTGCTGCACCTATAGAGTGTGCACACATTATCGTTTAATGCAGTCACAAATTCACTATAAAAAGAACGATACAAAAACTTTAAACCTTTTCGTCTTACCACTTACCACAGCCTTAGGTAACAGACACGTTATCTCAAACGTAATGTTAGACACCTAAGCAGTTGACCGTAATCGTGACAAATTCTGTGACGATTAGTCATAACCTAACACACTTCAAGTGGAAACTGAAGAATGACCCAAAAGAAACGCGCAAATAACCCAGCCCGAGGCTTTACATAGTCTTCTTTTCTCGCGAAGCCTGCGAAACTTTCGCACGCCGCGTCGACCAATAAGATTGCATCTTCGTTGGCGTGAAATACTAGTTGGCGGCAAAAAAATTATTTACGCGCTCTAATATGTCGAAAAAAAATCGGAAAAGCCATGTCCGTTTTCCGAAGTGAGTGACCACGTCAGCAATGCTGAGGTTCTGAGAATGGCAGGAGAGGAGATGGAGACAATCGTGGAGACGAGAAGGAGAATGGCTTGACACATACTCCGATTTACATAGTCTCAAAGACAAAGCAAATTTACATAGTCTCAAAGACATACATAGATTTACATAGTTCAATATGGAGGTCGGCCGCAATAGGAAGAGGCACCATGATACGCCTATATAATGCAATCGTGGTCCCAACAGTAGTCTACGCCTGCGAGACATGGAAACACACCAAAAAATCTCAAAGAAGAAAATCTCGGCTAAATGTCTTCCACAGAAGGTGCCTGCGAGCCATCCTAGGCATCACATGGAGTGACAACGTCAGCAATGCTGAGGTTCTGAGAATGGCAGGAGAGGAGATGGAGACAATCGTGGAGACGAGAAGGAGAATGGCTTGACACATTTACATAGTCTCAAAGACAAAGCAAATTTACATAGTCTCAAAGACATACATAGATTTACATAGTCTCAAAGACCGGCAAAGGAAGCGATGACTTGGGTTCCGGGGAAAGGAAGAAGAAATTAGGTCTTCTTTGGACGTCCTGTCCAAAGAAGACCTAAAGATGCACATTCAAAGAGGATCTGGAGGAGATGGGTGTCGAATGGATCGAGAATCGCAGAATGGAGGAATCTTGGAGAGATATTGAGGTTCTGAGAATGGCTGGAGAGGAGACTTACCAACAGTCTATCAGCCGGTAAAATTAAAGAATATACTTACTTACTTACTTTGTCGCCCGATGTTCTGCAAAGAACGAAAGAAATTAAGAGAGAGAGAGAGAGAGAGAGAGAGAGAGAGAGAGAGAGAGAGAGAGAGAGAGAGAGAGAGAGAGGAGAGAGAGAGAGAGAGAGAGAGAGAGAGAGAGAGAGAGAGAGAGAGAGAGAGAGAGATGAGAGAGAGAGAGAGAGAGAGAGAGAGAGAGAGGAGAGAGAGAGAGAAGAGAGAGACAGACAGACACAGACAGACACAGACAGACTTTCTGAATTTCATATACATGGGACATATTCTCTCTCTGTCTGTGACAGAGAGAGAATATGGACCATGTATATGAAATTATCTAAGATACAAATACGTCACACTTATGGGTTGTCCATCCTCCACGACTTCTTACACCACTGAAGAAAGCATGAATATGAACGGGAAGGACTATTCCCCTTGTGCAAAAGGATTCCCCATGAGTGGTACGAGTCGTATCCCTCTGTTACATAATAACGGTCACTTCTCAAATCAAGTACCATCCGCATGGACTTGTCTGGTTGTTTGCTATCTTCTCTGGTGAGGTCCAACGGTTTTTTTCTGTTTACTCTTCACAACGATCTGTCAACTGCATCACTGAGCATGTTGTACCTTTGCTGGAAAGGATTCCGAAAGATATCGAGATCGGAACAATTGCCTAGAAGACATGCGCGTCCCATTCCCCACGTGGCCTTGCCTTTCCGGTGCCCCATGCATCATCAAACGTACGTACGGTTAGCCAGTGATTCATCTGAGTTTTATACCAGTACTAATGACAATAGAATGCGTCCCGAAAGAATTATTGGAAATTTTTTGAAATTGTGTTGGAAAGAACTAAACTTTGGAAGTCTCGTGTCTGCAAGTACAGAAAATCTTTATTGTATTGTTTGTATGAATTGTCTGTGTGGGTTCTTGTCTGTGTGGGTGCCAAGTTAATTCGTTGTACTTTACAATTGTCGAGGGAGGGAGTGAGAGAAGCATGGAGGCGGACAATTGTTATTGTTAGAATAGAATAGAATATTCTTTATTAGAACTAATTGCAAACCGCATTTTGGTGTACAGCAACGTAAACATGTTTATACAGGTAATATATTAGCAGGTCCAACGGGGAAAGGAAGAAGAAATTAGGTCTTCTTTGGACGTCCTGTGATGATAAACGTTTTTCTGGACGTCTATTGATGATAAACGTTTTTCCAGGTCGTGAGCTCGTGGGCGCATGACGTGTCCTGTACGTTAGGGCAATATCAATCTATCTGTTTGGCTGTGAGTCTTCGTGGGCCGGGCCAATTCGGGCGCCTTTGTTCCTTAATGGTAACACCATGCCAGGAGAGCAATCGCGGTTAGACACCCGTAACCCCCTCTAACGAGGGTTATGGCTGCCAAATCGTGTCTTTAATTAAGATCTTGATTGTGATGTTGTTTCAATGTAATCTTACTACGTACTTGTCAGTTTTAATTAATAAAGAAGATTATTATTAGACATATTTCAACTTGTTTTGTGGGCCTTGTTACTTGAAACAATGTTATTCTAACTCTGATAATGTGAAACTCCAACATGAACACTTCAAACAGTGCTTTTAAACTTTCGAGAAACTTGCATCTTCAAATATTACTTTTTTTAAACCGTATATTCGTAAATATTGAAATATAAAATCTTACTTTTGTCACAAAGCAGTACTGACATTCAAAATTTGAATTAGCTTAATTATTTTCTAACAAACTGTACAAACTGTTTTGTCAAAACGTCTGCCACCGAAACTCCTAACGAAAATTGTTTTTGTAAGTAAATTATTTAATTAGTTTTAGTTAAAATGCATTAAAAATTAGTTAAAAATTAGTTGAGGCCAAGTTCAGATTCAACTTCTTGTCGTTGTCAAAACAGTCTACAGTGAAGGATTTATTATCAATTCCTTCTTTTTTCATAACCTGTAATAAAAACATGATATACTAGCAATTATTAACCCAACGATGTAACCTGGCAATGAGCTGGGTTTTACAGAGTATCAGAGAGATAACAGAAAAGAGACATAAACAGATTATGCAGTGTTCTGCTTGCTTATAAATTATGTACAGAATGAAAGGTCTAAAACAATAGAGAAAGATTTAAACTGAAATTAGATGCCTATTCAATAATATACAGATTTTTATTAGAGTAGTGTGGGTTTTATTAGAGTAGTTTTCATTGACACCAAAAGTAGAGGCCGAGTTCAGATTCATGTATTGAATAACGTTGGTAGTGACTGAGTTTTATGATAATTTAAGTACTTTTATTGTTTCTAAACTTTCGGGCACAATTATTCGTAAGTTCGTCTTGGCTATCTTCCTGTTTTTGATCTAACGTTATTATTACTGTTCTATTTTCTGCAATATTGTATGTAAAGCGCTGTGCATTTGCCAGCGTTAATTATAGAATATATTTACTTACTTACTTACTTACTTACTTACTTACTTACTTACTTACTTACTTACTTACTTACTTACTTACTTACTTACTTACTTACTTACTTACTTACTTGCTTGCTTGCTTGCTTGCTTGCTTGCTTGCTTGCTTGCTTGCTTGCTTACTTACTTACTTACTTACTTACTTACTTACTTACTTATAGACTCACAAAGTCTTTTTAGAGATATTAATGGTCCTCGTCCGTAAGTTATGAAGAACTAAAGATTCGAAACAATTATTTAGCAAAATATAAATGATAATTCTTACATTTACAGCTTCTCCATCTATAATTTCTGATTTTTCATAATCAACACCACATCGAAATGGTTTCTTGCACGATTCAGGACAATAGCAATACAAATTATCTGCACATGAGTACATGAGTGATGCTGGAATCTGTCGAATTCGGTCTGAAAGAGAAAGTTTCATAGAAGGAACCTTTACTTGATAAAGGCTTAGGCCTACTTGATAAACCATGCGATTATACGAGAACAAAGACTTCTGCTAAGGAGAACAATGGACAGTTAATATACACTTCCTATTCTTGTTATGATAAGGATTGTCCATATAAAATTTAGATGTTAATAATAAAATTTAATAAACCGAAAACATGAATAATGTTTGTTTCTAAATTCAATGAACATTTGCGTCAGACGTTACAAGTTAGTTAAAATACTTACTTAAAGTCCATCCTCTTGTGACAGATAATTCCATTATCATACTTGAAATCAAAGACACAGTAATGTTGATAATCAATGAGCTAAAAATTCCTATAACTCCATACCAGCCGTAAGTCACATTATACAGTTCCAAAAGTGGAAACCAATTTGAGCTGAAATATGAAACAATTATAACTGTAAAAAATAAGCAAGTGAAAGAAATTAAAATTAAAATTTGGTAATTTGTAATTCCCAATCCGAAAAAGAAAAAACAGTCTATGTTTAAGATATATATAGCTACAAAATGGAAATAACTGGAAAAGGTAACTATTGAAATAATGTTCTGTTTTGTCCTCGGTTGTAAATGCATCCATATAGAGCATTGTCTTGTTGTTGTCTTGTGCTGTCGGCTCTAGGAGCCCTAGCGATCGTCATGACACACAGTCTCCTTTGCCGTCTTGCTACTACCCCAGTAGCCCTTGAGTCGCGCTCCGGCCTGGGAGTCCCACCATCAGCGCTCCGGCCTGGGAGTCCCACCATCAGCGACCATCGGCGTGGTTTGGTGTGTCTCATGACGATTTTCTTGGCATGTTAACAGGGGTGGTTTGCCATTGCCTTCCCCTGGTTTTGCCTGCCGTGCCCGTTCGTTCCCCTTCCTTTGGAAGGGTACCAACAGTTCCCCTTCCTATGGAAGGGTACCAACAGTCCGCACCACGTGAAGGTGGGCACGGAGGACTTTGGTTCACCAGCCCAGGTCGGATCCGAGTCTACGCTCACGAGAGACGTCGGTCAGATCGCCTCCCTGCTTTACTCTGCAACAGAGTGACTGGTGAACCTTTGCGGACCCGAATAATAACACCCTGAAAATTAAAATTCTGTTTTCATTGGGCTGAACGGCTTTCAAAACCTCAAGTAATATGGCGTAGCACAGAAAACAAAATCGTATAATCGTAGATGTCCTTCATGTTATCATTATCTTAAACTTTTATCGCACTTTGGGGATATATTAACTAACGTCTTTAAATGCTCGCATTTAAGGTCGTTCTTATTCTTTTCTATCAGAAATACCTGCTGTTCGTTGGTGGAGGTAATGATATGGATATATTTCCTCTGCAAATTGAGACAGGCAACGTCTGTGAAGGTGGCGAATATATTATTCCTCCAACCGCTATCCAAAGAGCTATAATTAAACCTCCGAGAATTCCAGCTATTGCTCCCTATAAATTAGAAACATAAGACGTAGTGTACAACGAGAAGAAGAAGATGATAATGAAGAAAAACAAGAAGAAGAAGAATTATGATATTGTCCTTTTTTGGATACAATATTTCGTATTTTTCTTTGTTATTTTGTGCCTCATCCGATTTTACAGATATTCCGTCAAGATTAGCGAACTAGGGAGCAGGTATGGAAAACGCACAACATATGATGCTGGACCATTAAGAAGGATGATGCATTTCAGTATTATGGAAGAGGAAGTCGAAAATAAAAAAGAGTGTGTGTTGAGCTGCAATCTGCTCTATTGTTAGCGTGTTGGACTCTCGATTAATGGCGGGATTCAAATTTGGTCCGAGATTTCTGCTTGTCTGCTTCAACCCGTTGTTGAATCTTTGCGACAAGCTATAAATGCTATAAATGCTGCTTGTGTTCCTCGTTAAAATAATACCCCAGTTAGTTTGTTTATAGCATTTCTTAATAGAAACAATGGAATTTGACTGTTTTGTGCTTCACGAACGATGGAGTAATTTTTGCCAACGCCAATAACCTTTGGTGCCATAAAATGCTAATGAAGGGAGCAAACTTTTTAAAAACTTGACTCGGTGCAAATGATCCTTACAAGGATCATTGCGCGTTTCTGTTTCTGTTTGGTGTTAAGATGGTCATTATAGATATTTAATTGTATAATTTTGGCGTAATATCATAAAAGTCTTTGTAGACTTCTTAGCACTTTGATAAAACGCCGAAAACCTCAAAGAACTAATACAAAGGAAACTACAAAGGAACACTGCATTAAAAAGTGTCATAGTGTTACATTCACGTGTGGCAATGGGTATGAGAATATTGTTAGTGTTTGAAATTTTTTGTAGAAAATTGTTAGGAAAATTGTTTAACCAAAATTTATTATACAGACGAACTTATAATACAATAATAAGCTACTTTACGTACAGCAGAGTTGCAGAATGGTATAAAAAACCCGGCAATAAAAATTCCAGCCAAAGGACCATCGATCACTCCCCATATAGTTCCTGTAGCTTGGACAAGTTTATTTGTGAATTTATCAGCAGCGTACGATAATCCAATTGTTAGAAGACCAAAGAATATTACTGAAAAAGAAATACATAAAACTGCGTATGTGAAAATTGATTTAAATTAAGATAAATAAAAAAATCCAATTCATTTCGGAATTTTAGAAATCTTCTACTCTTCACCTAAAAGAAACCATCAAGGGTTCTTATTTTAAACTTCGACATCTGATTGGAAGCACTTTACTTAGAGGAGTAAGCTTGTCACAAATTATGAATGTTAGAGCATTTACCAAATTTTGCCTCCAACGCTTTGACACGTATTTTGATATTCATAGCAAAACTACTACTACAGGCAGTCTCTAGAGTGAATGTTTTGAGATATACTTACAATGTATCTACTAGAAATTAATGTGGCTGAGAAACATTTTATCTGATAACAAGTTTCGTATTTAACTAACAAATTTCCAAACCTATAATCACAGCCACCGTTTTCCTTGTTGAATCAGTCAGCGGTTTTTTCCTTGTCACAGAAACTAAAGGGGTTATGATGTCTTCAAGAAATACTGCTGACAGAGCATTTATTACAGAAGCAATCGAACTGAAACACAATAAATAAAATTTTGATAAGAAATTACCTTTATTTTTGGTCAATTTTGGGTTATATCGCTTGATTTTGTCACACTAAAATCCAGTTTCTTAATTGAATTGAATATATCAATTCTCACAATTTATTAGACATTTTAAACATGATGTCCCTTTTTAAAGTTGCAAAGAAAACAAATAAAATTTTAATTGCAAACACAACAGTGCCTTCAATTTGCAAAATTGTAGAATATTTATGAATTCTAAAGCTACTGAGACATCGAAATATACACGCCTTCTCTTTCAAGGAATAATCAAAGCATCAGTAATAAAAATGATGACAATAATAAATACAATGGTAATGATAATAATGATATTATTTTATTATTATTAAATAATAATAAATAATAATAAATAATGATTATTTTATTTTTATTTTTTTGTTATCTCGTTTTGTAACCAGTCACTAGGGACTATTTACGTAGTTGTGTTAAGTACTAAGTTGAAACATTCTGTACTTGCGTTTGTTTTCTTACCTCAAGGCAGCTGAAAATATGGAAGCAATCAAAAGTCCAGGTACTCCATGATAATTGCCCAATAATTGCATTATGTAGTATGGAACAATCTAATAACAACATTTTTGTAGTATTTAATTTTGTTGAAACCAATTGACTAGCTCGATTGTATAAAAAAAATTAAGTTGTCGGTAGAGAAGATTTTCCGACATTTTTAAAATTCGTCTTTAATTATCTGTTTTCTAGTCACCCAAATGAGCCCTAAGTCCGCAAGTGAAAATATATTGCATTCACCTTTGCCTTTCCATAAAATATAAAATAAAAAATAACTGTAAAGAGTAGTGGAAAATATCTACTGCAATAAAGTGCATAAAGTGCATAGTACTTGATCTCCAGATACGATTTGTTTAGCAGCCAGTGGATCACATTTTACATCATCGGCTTCGTAGGTAGCGTTAATAACCAGCCCTATCAGAACCCCGAGAGCAGCCAATGGAACAAACGTCACAAACGTAAGAATTAACGACCTGAAAAAATATTGAAAGAACTATCTCAAGGTTACATAATTATGCCAGTGCTTACATTGCAAAAGAAGACACAAGAAGTTGTATCATTCGTTTCTTGAATCAGTAGTCTTAGAAATCACCAGAACCAAATCGGAAGAGACGCTTAAAATTAAGATGGAGTTATTCATGAGAAATGAGTTCTAAAACTTGTTCTTTCTTTGTGAATTAAGAAATATCGCTCTTTCGTCTTTTTATTTGGCATTCTATAGATTAAGTTTTTGTTCGTTAGCAGATCCTTAGAGCTCCTTAGAGGTGATCCTTAGACAACTATTAATCACTTCAATCCATTCATTTTAATCCATTCCGTTTTAATCCATTCCATGTTGATCGATTATATTTTAATCCATTCCATTTTAATCCATTCCATTTTAATCCATTCCATTTTAATCCATTCCATTTTAATCAATTCCATTTTAAACCATTTGTAGCGTCTTCTTATTCTTGGCATCATCATATCTCAATTTGCTAAAGATGAAGGTTATCCGAAATCTGAAGACAAATTCTGAGTGTTAATTAGCAAATCAGTTATCCTGACAATGAAAAGTATCACAAAAAAGACCTCGTTTGTTTTAATTTTTATGCCAAATTTAACATCAATTTTTTATTGTTTTAAAAACCTTTCAATATAACTGAAATAATAATAATAATAATAATAATAATAATAATAATAATAATAATAATCTTTTTTTATTTAAGCGCCTGCTAACCGCACTGCGCTATACATACATAGTAAAACGGCAGCCTTGCAAACATGTATACAGTAGAAGCACATGATAACAGTTTTACAGGAGTCGAAAATAACTGTATTTAAGCGACAGCCACACGAATAGCAGTGTTATACATACGGCAGCCACCAGGGCGCCATCCACGGCCTACTATTCATTTAACCACCGCCACCATCTAGCGACTGGAAGGCTGAATAAACCTTACGGGTGTCTACGGGATTCGCTCTTGGTACCTACACCCCGGTGTGTTATCCATTACTCTACGGGCCCCCTACTACTTGAGATTACAACATTTATTTATTTAAATAGTGAAATAGTTACAATAGTTGCCTACGATTTGGTAAGAACATCGAGATTAACATATCAAAAGAAGTAAAAATGATTATAAAAACCTGTTTTTAATAATTATTAAATTACTCATTAATAATAACACACTATCTGCTGACACAATAAACTGATTGTTTTTGCGATGAAAATTTGCCGCGTATTTCTGCCATATTTATGGTCTATCAATATTAGTAATGGCTTCCTCTTCTTAAATAAAGAAATTGAACAGATAACAAGTTAGTAGCTACTAAAGTAGAAATAATTGAGCAACTGAGCTTACGCCTGAGCTTTCGTCGGACTATCTACAGACATATAGCGTTGAATCATCATTTGGTTGCAAACGAACAATCCAACGTAAGTCCAACCTTGACCGAGTGCTTGAGTCCAAAAAGTATGACGAGCACGAGGATCTGGATTAAAGGCATTGTGCTTCCTAAATTAGCAATAAATATTTTGTGCTAATTATTGTTTTCACGGCTTTACTTACAAAAACCGGACAAAAATTAGTTTGAGTGCGCTTTAAATAAGCGCTGTAAAATTTTTTTATCAAAACCAGCCTTGCGATCCTAATATTTTACTTTCGCAATAATGTAATGTTGGCAGTTCGAAAACAGAAAGATAACGTGTAGGACTGTTACTGTGACTTCACAATCTGCCTTTCATCCATATGAAACCAGTGCCACATAGCCATAGTTTGTCAGTGTTGAAGTCACCATAGACGTGGATTTAGATTTTGAACCAATCAGAACTAAATGACTTGGTGATGGACTTAAGTTTAAGAAGCTAAAATTACTGTTTGGTGAAGACTGCGTAGTTTGGGTTTGATGTCAGCACATTTCTTGGTTATCTGAAATGTCCTATCATAAAAATAGACGAGAAAGTTCTTCGCACAAACTGATATACCAAGTATTCGAATGCAACAGTTATACATGAAAAGAAGTGGTTGTTCCTTAAGCGTTTGGAACTAGAGCAGAAAAAAGAAGAATGGAAGAAAAGAAGAAAAATCCTTTCGCAAAATATTTCCTGAAAGCGATGAAAAACTGACGATATAAGTAGAGAAAACATTTTGTTGGTTTACAAATCAGAGTTAGGGTTGTTAACAGCTTTAACTCGGTTGAGCTCATGCATCAGCATTGTTGTGTGATTAAACACTCTAACTGCAAGATAAGTAAATTTCATATTTTCCAAATTTCAATATGATACAATCAATCTCAGAATATATTTGTTTTCAACATTTTTGTCGTGAAGTAAAACTTCTTTAAAATTTGATTTCCAGAAGGTAATTGTTATATGCTCGCTCTTTATCCATAGGTTGCGCAAACAGGCAACGAGCTAACTCCGCCACTGTTCGTACTCTAACGTACGTAGCCTGGATGAAGGATAAAAGCGACGCTTATGATTTTTGTTAACACACAGCGTCGTAAAACTGAAACTACTACTAAGCAGCTAATTGCAGAAGTTTGAGAAGACCAAAATCGTTCTCTGTAAATTAAGAACCACAATAGCTATTTATAGTTATCCAGATACTTTAACAGATACACTTCAGCAACTTCAGATACTTTAAAAGATGCACAGAAACTAATAAAAAGTTTACAAAACTCGAATGAAAGAGAAAAACAAAGAAAGGCCACGAGCACGTTACGCCTTCAAATAGGCAATATTACACTTTCTGGAACTGTTCATCACATCGAATATACAAGTTTTTCTGTGCCTCTGCTTTCAAGAATAAATGTGAAATCTTGTGAAGGTCGACCTGAAAAGTGGATTGCGAAGAACCACTGCTGAATTTTTCTGATTTTAATTTGACATTACATAATACATATAGAAAAATTAAATTTGTGATACAGAACATCACAAAAGGCCTCTGTTCGAAATACAAAAAAATTATATTTGTTGACTGACCAATATTGATCACGAAATCAGTCGCAGATCACAAAATCAACAATCAGAACATTATTCAAGCGGTTTTGCAAGGCATGACAAGACATTAAGTAATGGACATTGAGGTATTATAAAACTAATGTAATATATGCTTGTATATATATCATATATACTAGTAAATATTTTAAATGTGACACATTTCCAGCCAGAGCATTTTAAGTTGTAGTCACAGTGTCTATGCTTGGACAAATTATCTTCTCAGTCTGAATCTGTTTCTAGATCTATTTTTTTATTATTGTTACAGAACATTTAATAATAGCGCTTGTAGCCCCTTCAAGGCTATCTACTAAGGAGCTGATGTCAACTAGCCTAGAAAAGTCGAATAAGAAAAATAGTTCTACTTACGCGTCAAAATTGATGCGTCCTGTTTTTGTTGCAATTTCCCACACTTTCTGACCACCCCCAACGTTGACTGCTCCCAAAATTGCTATTGTAATTAATCCAATTAATAGTATTATCATTTGTAGTGCGTCTGTGTACACTACGGCTTTGATTCCTCCCTAAAAAAATCAGAAAGACAGTAAATACATCTCGCATCTGTAGCAGTTAATTACATACTAATAACTCGCACCTGTAAATATTGAAACAATTATCATCGGTTGTCTTTGACAACATCACGATTAAGTTCGAAATTATTTATAGTCTCCTTACAGAAATGAGTATTGATAAATATAGAAGTGTAAAGAGTTCACTTTCTTTGAATTCTGCAATTTAAGCACGCCGAGTGGGACTGAATCAGTTTTACTTAGATATTATATTTTGTGTAGATCTGTTTTTATAATACCTCAAACTTGACAATCTTAAATGCAAAATTTCTAACTGTACTGCCAATCTCAAATGGAAAGACCTACTGCTTGATCCTGACATTTCTGGCACTAAGACAGTGCCAGAAATGTCAGGATTATCGATGTAACACGATGCAACTGACTTGGAAGTTTTGTCCTTCCTTAATCATATTATCCCTAAATCATATCCAATGAACTTCAAATATATCACTTCCGATGTTTTCTCGAACCTTATTCCACATTTGGCGAGCTTGTTTTTTTTTTTACCGAAGGCTGCTTTCCATCAAGTTTTAATCTGCTTTAGTCACGCCTCTACTTAAGAAACCTGACCCCTGGACAATCTTTAGACCTATTTCCAACTTTAATAGAATTTCTAACATACGCGAATCAAGAAATTTAAATCCTTACAAATCAGCTATCCGTGAAACTCCTCTCGCCTTTACGCTGGAAAGGGGTGCCTCACAGTACTGCTTTCGACACTGTCGACCACCGGCTAAAGAAAACTGAAACCTCAATGTTGCATGACGGCAACATTCCTTGAGGCGGAATAAATTAATCAGTCACACTATAAACCATTACTGTGCTCCAATAGAATTAATTTGTTGCTTTTGTCATATTTATTCCATATTATGTCAACTAATATTTACTTTCTACTTAAAATTTGAAATATGTGTATGTTTATCTTTTCATATATAATTATATATGCACCGTACTATATAATTATATATGCACCGTACTATAAGTACGCGTCTACACTCTACACACATTAAAAGACGTTAAAAGCAAATATTTGAACAAAATCTGTATTTATATATTCTGTATTTTGTGACAGTCTGAACAAAGTAAACATACCATAGCAGTGTATATTGTGCATATGACTCCAGCCACAGCAATGATGATAAAATGACTTACGCCAGTCACTAAAATAGGTATAAAAAGTCTTTAAATTTACTTGGTTTCATTTGTTAAGTTTTTATAATGTAAATACTTTATGAAAGCCATCAAAAAGTGGAGATAGACAATTAAGTAAGTAAAAAAACTATATTACACAAGGACTAATTTGCCTATTCCACAAGCAAGCGCATGCAAACATTGAAAAACATTTTAAAATATAGATTTGGCTGATTTACCTTCTGCAAAGGCCAAGGCAGGAACAAAAAGCACTATCGCCAAATAGATAACCTGCATAAAATGTATATATAAAGTGTCATAGATTGATAAAAATTGTAGTTGTGTATATTGTTAAAAATCTCCTTAATTGTATCGTAATTGCAATCATAAACTCAAAATTTATCAAGCACTACAGTCACTCTGCATATTCGAGAGCACAGAGGGTATTCCAATTATACATTTATACATTCCACCACATTCGGTTTGACTAGCACAAAGCTTAGGCACGAACTTGGCTGCACCTTGGTGGCAACTAGATCAAGGAAAATAGATATTAGCTAACTTTTGGCACAATATCTTTGTTTCGAAAATAAGCTACTAGACTTGTAGATTAACTAACATTAGAACATTATTAGATTAACTAACATTAGAACATTATTACATTAGCTTACACTGCAGCTACAAACTTTATATCACGTATATCGTAAAATTTACGCCATATTTCGGGCGGACTTCACTTTACGAGCGACATATAGTGCGAATCTGGCGCAGATAAATCAAATTGGTGAGTAATTCATTTCCTTTTAACAGGCAAGAGGAAGGAGAATAGGGAGATAGATAACAAAGATAGTTAGGGTCGCCCTCTTCCTTTGACCCAAGTCTCAATAAAGGAGGAGGGCGACGCAAATGATCTTTGTGTCGCTAAACTGGAACTACTACTAGAATAGGAAGTAGCTGTAAGTTTACGGGGAACGAGCGAGAAAGCAACAGGTATGCTTCGTGGAAGATGGTTCGCGGTACTCAGCGAATATATTATGAGGGTGCGTGATTCTGGTATGATGGAGAACGAAATTTATCATACAGTGAACTCACCACCGACACGATGAATGTTAGAGATGCAATGACTCTCGTAGCAAAGCTGTATCTTTTTTCTATGTACTATATCACAACAAAATTAATTACAAAATTAACATTTCCAGTTCCAAAATTTTCTAGATTATAATACTATTGTCCTGATACATACCCAACAAGAACTAAGATAATCCTGGAGTAAGGAAAATCTACCAGAATTTATGGGGAAGAGAAACGACCAGTTTTTAAAGTGACTGAGGGAGAAAGGGACTTGGGTCCAAACCTTCAAGGCAATGTGCCCGTTAATCCAAGGCTGCGTCCGCGAGGACAAGGCTCCCGTGGTTTAACAGAACATGATAATTCGTCGTTTAATAATAATAATAATAATAATAATAATAATAATAATAATAATAATAATAATAATAATAATAATAATAATAATAATAATAATAATAATAATAATAATAATAATAATAATAATATTAACTCCAGAACGTCAAAGCTTTCGGATAGTTTCTAAGAGCCTGAGGGATTATTTTTACCTCGGGCGTTAAAAAAAAAAAAAAAATAATAATAATAATAATAATAATGCGAACAATGCACTAGACCGGGCTCGTCTTTTAGCTTCTCGGGCACCACACTCGGGCGATTGGCTTCTATCTCCTCCGGTTACTGCATTGGGCCTCCGCTTGTCCGACGAAGTGATACAGATCGCGGTTGGAATGAGACTTGGAACGACTCTGTGCGAACCACAAATGTGTCAGTGTGGCGAGAGAGTTGACGCCAGAGGACTCCACGGTCTTGTCTGTAGAAAACACGCTGGCAGACATTAACGGCACAACATGCTCAACGATATCATATGGAGATCGTTTAGAAGAGCAAATATCCCTTCTCAGAAGGAACCTTTAGATGGAACCAGAGGCGACGGCCAGCGACCTGACAAGCGACCTGACGGCGTGACGCTTATCCCGTGGTCATGCGGAAGGTGCCTCACTTGGGATGTGACCGTTCCGGACACTTGTGCAGCGTCACATCTGGCTGTAACATCAATCGGAGCAGGTGAGGCAGCAAACCGGGCAGCCGCCGCCAAAAGATCAAAGTAAGCCACTATCACCCGAACGCATACTTTTGTAGCGGTAGCAGTGGAGACCAGTGGTGCATGGAGTTCGGAAGGATTGGATTTTGTGTTGGAACTGGGACGAAGGTTGACGGATTCAACTCAGGACATCTTCAACCTGCGACTGCAAAGTCCGGGATGATGCCGTCATCGTCCACTGCCTATCCACAACCAGCGTCGGCCGACATGACAGACATGAATATGCAGACAGTGTGTTTTTACCTTAACTTGAGAAGCAGTTGCAGGATACCTGTCTTTCACTGATTGGATGTTGTCTCCATTTGATCGTACATCCCAAACAGTTTGAAGGAGTCTACCCGGGAAAACAGAGGCGATGGTGTGTGAAGGAAAGTGTCTGGTCACACCAAAAGTGGCTGTTTGGTGTGACCAGACACTTTCCTCCGCAGTTGGATGGACTTCCATCGCGACTCGATAAACAAGGAGTTGTTTGCCTTTTTGTCTTCAAAGGTTGCATAGGTCAACCGTCTATTTCCTATCAAGGAAAGCTGTTGCATCCTTTGGGGCCACCACCTTCATGCAAAAAAATCGAAGGAGTTCAATTCCTAAGGTGTCAAGAATGTGGCTAGATATCATGGTCATCTTGATAACATCGTCATCTTCATTGTTACTCTCATAATCATCATCAAAGCAGCAGCCGTTGAGCCAGTAGAGGTAGCCGTCAAATTTACTGCTAATTTCTGGATTTCTGATTACCGGATTTTTTATATTCGGGTTAGTATTTTTCGACAGAGGTGAGAGGTGATAGAGATCGGGCGGTGATACAATTCTACTCTAGGTCATGCCAGTTTAGGGATAGGAGTTATGCTACTTCACCCCTATGAAAGCAGTAAAGACTTTTTACAAAGGGCTTTGGTTGGGGGGAGAGAGTATGTCAGCCATCCTCCTGAGAAGTATGGCTGACATCATCTGGACTCACAGAGAACCCTCGAACCTCTGCTAGCATGGTGAAAACATAGTATTCGTTGAACAGTTCCAAATTAGGGGGCGTTGGGCACTAAACTTTTTTTTAGTTAAACTGAAACTATTTCCAACTATAAAAATAGTTTAACTAAAGTTGTAAACTGATTTTGGAAACTAGTTAACTAAACTAATTTAAACTTGTTCCAACTTTTTACGACAAACATTTTAACAATAACAGAGGTTAAGTAAACTGTGAAAAGGCAATGACAATTTCACCTTCAAGCATACAGTTACAGGCGTACTGTAGACAGCATATGAATTTGAATTTAATGCTAAAACCATTACAGCGGCTATATTTTATATAACGGTACTTTAGGAGATCGTGCAGGGTACAGTACCAGAGGCAAGAGCACAAGGGAGACCGAGGATGGGATGGCTCACCAACATCAGAACTTGGATGGATTTATCGTTCAATCAAGTGTTGTCGGAGACGGAGGACAGGAGGAGATGGAGGAAACTTGTCCATGAAGCGACCAACCCTCGGATTGAGGAAGGTTGAAAACAAGACTTTAGCGTTCGTGCCAGGGATTGAAGATTAACATTCACATCACATCTAATAGTCGGGTCAAATTTACTGCTAATTAAATTCGATTTGACCCCGAGCAAATTGCAAGAAAACGTTTTATGATGATTTTCGGGTGCATTTGGTCTGGAGATGAACATACTAAAAGTTTACCGAAATCGGACCACGGGAAAAGGTCAAATTTTGGCGCCAAAAAAAGATGGCCGCCAATGGAGAATGAATGACTCAAATGTACACATCTTGCTTAAATTGACAGAAGCAAATCATATCACAATTTGCTAACAGGTGTTTCTAGACTAATTTGACCCTGCTGAAAACGAAAATCGTGTTTAGCAAGCTGAATTTTTAGAGGTTGCATGGAAAACAAGATGGCGGACAAAATGGTGGCCAAATATCTTCGAATGGCTGTAAGTAAGGTCATGTATGTGATGGAAACATGATTTTAGAGTCTAAATTAACATTTTCGGGGTCAAGGAATGGAACGAAACTAAATATACATATGTTGCACTGCCAAAAAAACAAAATGGCGGACAAAATGGCGGCCAACTATCTTCGATCTCCTTGTCTTACTCCTCTACTATGTAAAACCACATTGTAAGAGTCAGATCTGACAAGACAAAAGATGATGGAAAAGTGTGTAATCCTCAGAATGACTGTCCTCTTTGGTGGCAAGTGCACAGAATCCCTTGCGAAAATGTGATATAACAACTTCAGCAAGAAGATTGTCTCTGCTTCATCATTTGTAACTCCAGAACGTCTTCCACCAACCGAATCTGCTACTAAACTTCATTGTCGCAGAGCGTACTACCAGACCATTATATGGTTTGGGAAAATCAGAGGGTATGGATGGATGAACTGAGGTTGAAACTTTCAAGATAATCGGTTTGTCCCAGTTATGTCAAAGATGAACGTCGCTCTAGACATTCTTTTATTGACCAAGGCTAAGATGAACTCGGCTATTATGAGTACACTGATCGTACACTGAAGGTCATTCATTGCAACTGCTGCAATTATCTGCAAAACACTCCGTTGCTCCTTTAGAAGAAATGGACTACCATGTACTTCTGCCTGAGGACCGTGCGAAGTTTAAAAAAATGTGACAATCCACATAACAGTTTCTTCCGGAGGAAGTGGACTATGACAATGATTAGTGATTAATTGCATGTGTAAGCTATGTAACTATAAACTGTGTGACCATTGGATTTGTCAGTAAATGATATACTAACTGTTTAAAGTTATTTCAACTGAACGCTGAGCAATGAAACGTACGGTTATACACCAAAACCACCTTTCTAGGTTGAATGGTGCTTGAGATATAGACAATTTTATCTCCCGGAAGCCATCTTGGACGCCATCTTGAAATCATGCATTAAGTGATTGAACTTATATTTTAACTGAACGCTAAGCAATAACACCTAAGGGTTGACACCGAAACCACCTCTCTAGGTTGAAAAATGCTTGTGATATAGACACTTTCAGTTCTCGGACGCCATCTTGAAATTAACCCTTTTCCAAATGGTCAGAATAGAGTAGACTTTTAGTATGTTAATTAGCATGCCAAATAGTAACAAAATCAACTGAGAAACCATTTGTATCAATTTTTGAGGGTTCAGCCGTATAATGACCCGTCCACGTCATTATCTGTAGGTAGAACTAGGCGAAGATAGTTCTGATCGTCTACACTCTACAGCATCGGCAACCCGTGTTAGATTTTCAAGGTTTACATGCAACTTCGCAATTTTGTCAGGCGTCCGCTCAGTAATGTCCGTTCGCGCCCCGATATCCGAAAGCTTTGAGTTTCTGCTTTGATCAGCGCACATCGGAGGAAATCGACCCTATCCTCACTCATCCATTTGTTGTGTCGTGCGTATACTTCGAAATGAGCCAGTATTGATTCTAAGGATATTGTACCATCAAACTTGTCAGGTTTCATAGGCGTCTTCTTGTAACCGACCTCTTTTACTAACTGTGGATCCTCGTCCAAAGTCTGCGCCGGTTTTAGTTCTCTTCATCCATGGCAGCCTCGTCTGCCATGACAGAGTCGTCATCTACGGCAACTTGAATTCGAGGGACAAAAAGGGGCACCTGCAGACTGTGCACCATAAGACACGCGCAGAGGAGAGAACCAGCTGGGACGGAGTGGAAGAGGATACCTGGGCGAGCGAACAAACACCATAAACAGAAGCGCGGCGGTAAATCGGTGGCCGACTGAAAAGGATTGTAATAGTGCCAGCCTCGTATCACTTTATCGGCGTCGAGTAATTTTTAGTTAAAACCGCTCGTGGATGTGCGTACAAATTTCATTTGGGATTGTCATTATTTTTGTAAGCGAGGATGCTGTGTATACTGTGACTTTCTCGACGCTTTGATTATTAAAATGTTAAACAACAAATAATCTTCTGATAAACCACGGGAGCCTTGTCCTCGCAATCACCGACACGGGGTGGCCATACTGGTTCGTAATTATCTAGAGTCCGTTTTAAAAGCCGGTACCAGAAGTGAGGGGTCTACAGTTTGTCGTCTTCATTTCAGTCAACGAAAAACCAACTATGAATGTTGACGACTTTGAGAACCCTTCTAAACATCGAGGATTCGCCGTATTCCTGATGGGACGGAGACAATATTATTATAATATGGTTCGTAGGAAAACTCAAGACAGATTCTGAACGAGTCCTTGAAAACAGCGCTTTTATGCCCTATGGCTAACAAAGCTGCCACGAATGACGAAACTGCAATTACTGAAGGAGCTACCATAACAATCGTTACAGTCTTTTGCGCTTCATGCTCGTACATTATTTCTTTGCAGCATTCAAGAACATTTATAGAACAGGAGATAATAGAAAGAAAACTGTTGTTGTCATCCATATTTCTACAGCGCTGCTATCATTATTGACAAGGCAGATATGGACGAGTTATGAAAGATCCAAGAGATAAAATACACCATCTTAACATAGCCTATAGAAATCGAAACACGTACCTCGTACGCACTGGTAAATTTCATGCCTTGGTATTTAGGAACAAAGATTATTGAGACGATAGTAACAGCGATCAACAGGCCAATTATAATGTATACAACTCTCGCTCCAAAATAGCGAACTTCTGCCGGAGTTCCAAGCACAAATATTCCGTTGAGAAGTGAACCGAGCAGACTGAGTGCGACAGCGACGAAATTGATAGACCGTTCACCTACTAAGAATTCTTCCGCTGAACCGTTCTTCTTTCTCCAACTGGAGATATAGAAGAACAATCCAATCATCAGAGGCAAGGAAAGAGAGACTCCAAACACAAGATAATCTTGCCAGACTAAGAACTTTTTGATCAATATTGGCTTCTGCGTCGAAGTGTCACTGAAGTTTCCTAGCAGGCCGGTGGAGCCCAGTTCTGAAAGATAAGTGTTGAAACATGTCATATCAATTATCTAATCAATGTTGAGTACCACAAATCATTATTAGTTTGACAAAAGATATTGACAAAACGGCCAACATGTGTCAACGAAATATTATTATAAGTTTTATATAGCGCACCCCCGGGAGCGATGTTTCATATAAAGTTTCTTATTTGAAATTCGCATAATTAATAATCAATCGAGGGGTCTGGAGTGCAAATCCCCGCTACGACAGATATTTGGTTCGAGATTTCTGTTTCACCTGCTGCCCTAAGCCAACTCAATGAGTACACTGACCGGTGGGAAGATGAGCCGGCGAGGGAGAAGACTGGCTACCCACCCCTATAAGCTGAGGCTAAGAAAATTAAATCGCTATCGTGGTTGGGGCATTGCCGGTTGTATATTTGCGTAGCGCTTAGATTCCGCCTCGATGCCCTCTTCCTACGAATAAGCGCATGTTTATGTCAGTGGAGTTCCAGCTCGATCTTTATCTGTTTCACGAAAGCAAAATTAGGTAGGTTTTCAAATGAATTGTTGGTGTTCTCAGCGTGTTAAGATGATCTAATACCTCATCAGCATATCTGTTCATGCTAACTTGCGCTATGGTAATATAATATCTTATTTCTCATGGTAATATAATATCTCATTTCTGGTCGATTTGCCACATGGGCCCTATTTTTAAACCTCTATGGTAATATCGTGGCGCCTATTACTTGGCGCCTAATACGACTCAGTTTGGCAAATTTAAGCACATGAACACAAAATTAAACTAATTTAAATATGCTTGGATTTCTATATCAGCATATTGGCATATGGAAAGATCAAATAAATGTTAACAGACAGCATTTTGACAGCACATTATAAGTAAAACCAGAAATATATAAAGATAAGTAAGACCCGAACAAACGAAGCCAATCCAGCCTTCCGAATGTGCTGTTGACAGCTGTTTGCATGTTGACCTATGCTGGTATCATACTTGATGTTCTCTCTCGTCTAATCTCTTTTTTATTTATATACGGTATATTACCGGAATATATAATACCGGAATATATATATATAATATATATATATAGCGATTACTACATCCTAGGCATCTACTATATATATATATATATATATATATATATATATATATATATATATATATATATATATATATATATATATATATATATATATATATATATAATAGGAAAGAAAAACCACCCACTAATCATGATCAAGCAATGCCCTATAGAATATGTAGACAATTTCCAATATTTGGAAAGCTACACCTCGAGATAGAGATGGAAACAAGAACCAGAATCGGAAGAGACTTTCCAGAGGATGGGAAAAGTATGGAGGTCGGCCACAATAGGAAGGAGCACCAAGATGCGCCTATACAATGCAATCGTGGCCCCAATAATAATCTACGCCTGTGAAACATGGAAACGCACCAAAAAATATCACAGAGGCAGAAGATGTCTACGAACCATCCTGGGCATCTCATGGAGGACAACGAGGAGGTCCTGAGATTGGCTGACATGACAGTAATCTCCCCACGATATCTTATACATATATATCTTAAATATATATACAATTATACAAACATACATATATATTATATATGTATGCGTGTATATATATATCTTATATATCTCTTAGTTCCTTGCGTTCTTTGGAGAACATCGGGCTACAAGATTCCTCCACTCTGTACGGCTGTCTGCGACGGCCTGGCCTCTGCCTCGCTCCATTCGACACCCATCGCCGCTAGATCCTCCTTAAAAGTGCTTCTCCAGGTCTTCTTTGGACGTCCTCTATTTCTTCTCCCCCCTCCGGTACCCAGGTCATTGCCTTCTTTGCCGGTCTCTGTACCGGTAATCGTAGTATGTGTATTTCCTCCTTCTTCTCATCTCCACGATCGTCTCAAGCTCTATTTTCTTATTTTTTTATATATTATCTTCATGAAAGATGAATCAGACATAGACATAGAATTCGTCCAAGGCCGAAGGTAAAGTCGTGCATTTTTGAAAGTCATTCAATCTCAATAAATATCTGTCATTCCACATAAATGTGTTCAACCGCCATGTTCGAACAAAGAAAAGTCGTAAAATCTTTGTTGCGTTTATTTATGCTTAGTCGTTAACCTGTTAATCGCGAACAAATATGGACTTTTACAACCAGTATAACAATACGTAGAGCGTCTTATGTTCGAGTGCAGAGATATAAAAAAGAATGTTGTCTGCGGGAAATGCAGGTGAGTGTGTTTGTGCGTGCGTTGTATGCGCGCGCGTGAGCGCGTTTGTGGATCGTCAATATTGTTGTGTACAGCAACCAAGTTTTCAGTTTCATAAATCTAAAACAGCAACTGTTTGAGATAAATATCGCATTGTATTCATTAGAATTGTGGGACGCGGTGGTGTAGCGGTATGTTCTGTGCCTTGTAACCGGAGGGTCGAAGTTTCGAACCTATCTCAAGCTACTGCGACAAGTTGCTCACCCACAATTATCTTTGAGGAAGGCGCCCATCGGGCAGAGTACTCATCATCATCTTTAGAATAATGACAAAGTGGACGGTCAAAAGGAATCTTGACTATGAAATTCTTAGTCTGACATCCACTTGAAGAAATTTATGCCGCTCGTTGGAGATAATGGGCACTTTAGCATCTGTTTTGAGAAACTTAATCACGTTGCCTAACTTGATTAAATTTCCATAAAAAAAGTAAGGAGAGGTTAATGAACTGTCTAAGGTGACTTCCAGTTCACGAACATTCGTAGACTATGAGAAGGTCGGAAAGTGAGCTGACAGAAGTGAGAAATCGGGTTTAATTGCTGCTTTGTACCAAACCAACCGATTTGAGTTTAGGAGGAGTTTAAAATTCAACCGATTACAGAACATCCGAGAGCGAAGATCTTGAGAAAGGGAGCCAATGTAGCTGGTCATATGGACCCTCTGCGTCCATAGGATTGGAACCAGCAGAGTAGAGCACCAGATAAGCCACATGAGATTCGAAGTCGGCGAAGATGAATCTCGTGATCGACCATGTCAAAGAGAGGTAGAATAGTAAGATAGGACTAACCCGTAGCCATATGTAAACACGTAAATAGCCAGATCGGAGAACAAGTATACTTAAGAAATATTATGTACTTTGTTAAGTTTGTTATATACATGTTTTTCAACCAGTTTCGACAGATAGAAGGATTAGAACTTGATTGCTGGTTGTTTAGTTAATAGAATAGTTTAAATACTATTTCCCATTCCTGGGCCCTCACCTGGGGCCGCTTTGATATTTAGTAATGTTAATAGGATATCTATAAATTCGACGTCATTATATTTTCATCTGCACCTCCTGAGAATTCTTAACTCTCTGTCACAATATAATTAAATATAATTTCCGCGGATACTTTAACATCCACTATTGCAATAAACCAAACAGATTGGTCAGCAGTGAAAATGTTTATTAACTTCATTTAATAAATCAAAATACCTGCTGCATCTTGCATTTCAGAACTACGCATCATTAGTCCTAAATGCCATCATTGCGATAATAATATTGATGATAATAATGACATTGATAATAAAATGATCATGTGTCATTTTTATACAGTTTTACTTTTACCATGACTTATTCAGCCTTCCTATATATTCCTGCCGCTGATGATGAAGACGACGCCACGTGTTTTGTTAATTTATACATTTTACCAACTGATGAATTTGACAACTAATGCAGCAGCAATGTGATAAACTATGACATAAAAAAATGAAATTAAAACTTTTATTTAAGTCATATTTTCGAAAACAGTCCGGCATAGTGTTGATATGAAGTAATTGCGCTTACCGGTCGTTGTATCCATCACAGTAACGTTTCAGAAAAGAAAACGCAGCGTTGTAAGGTCTGGCAACTGTGACAATGTGAAAACTGGACCCAGCTGATAGATGCCGTCGTCAGGTTTCATCTGGATACAAGCAGAACTTTAATAGAATATTTAATACATGAATTTGTGTTCTGCCTGGCTGGACACGCTTTGCCAAACAATCTTCAGTTGAAGAAGCCAGCTGACAATAAAGTTTGCCATAAGGCATAAAATAAAAAGGCATAAAATATGCTCGGTGCTCAAATAAAATGTCTTTATTATATGCTCAATTAAAATGACGCTATTTTACGCCCTGGCTGCTTGATTCATAAGTGGCTAGTAAGGTTACTGGATTCAATTTGCCGAACGTTCTTGAAGAACACTGAAGACGTGACACGACTATCGGACTGGATGAGTTAAAAGTTAAAATATACTTGGTTTAGAAATGCTGACGTTAAATGTGAGCCAAATGAGACAGTAGTCATATAAAACCTGTGGCATTCCTTATTTAAGTTCCTTCTTCAATTTTATGGCGATCATACGATCGCCATGTGTATAGGCATGTTTCAGGACACTTACTATAGCGCATTTCAATAACCTTACAAATAGCTCCACCTTTCAAACTGTGTATTTACTTATAGTCGGGTCAATATACGATTTGGCCCCGAACAAATTGCAAGAAAACGTTTTATGATGATTTTCGGGTGCATTTGGTCTGGAGATGAACATATTAAAAGTTTACTGAAATCGAACCACGGGAAAAGGTCAAATTTTGGCGCCAAAAAAGATGGCCGCCAATGGAGAATGACTGACTCAAATGCACACATCTTGCTTATATTGACAGAAGCCAATCATGTAACAATTTGCTAACAGGTGTTTCTAGACCAATTTGACCCTGCTGAAAACGAAAATCGTGGTTAGCAAGCTGAATTTTTAGCGGCTGCATGGAAAACAAGATGGCGGACAAAATGGTGGCCAAATATCTTCGAATGGCTGTAAGTTAGGTCATGTATGTGATGGAAACATGATTTTAGAGTCTAAAATAACATTTTCGGGTCAAGGATTGCGGTAGAACTGCATTGCCAAAAAACAAAATGGCGGCCAAATGGCGGCCAAATATCTTCAAATGGCTATACGTAAAGCGTGGCCATAAAGTCGTGTATATGATGGAAACATGATTTTATAGTCTAACGTAACAATTTCCGGATCAAGGAATGCGATGAAACTAAAGACACGTATGTAGCACTGCCAAAAAAACAAAATGGCTGACAAAATGGCGGACAAAATGGCGGCCAACTATCTTCGAATGGCTGTAAGTAATGTCATGTCTGTGATGGAAACATGATTTTAGAGTCTAAATTAACATTTTTGGGGTCAAGGAATGCGATGGAACTAAAGACACATATGTAGCACTGCCAAAAAAACAGATGACAGAATTACTATCCAGAGGCGCTCTTAGCACAGAAGCCCCGGGGAAAAGAAATGTATTTAGGGAACGCCTGACCGATGAGGACCTGGTTGAGCACCATAAAAACAAGCCAAAACGTATTTGGTCCTCAATCTTCGGCCTACTGGGACAGGGTACGTGTTCAGTGGGTCCTCCTGCCTTTTCTGCTGAGGATTTTCTTCAGATGATGACATGGAAGATTGCTGATCTTCGGGGGAAGACTCTTGATGCCCCTCCTCCGCAATTCTCCCATACGGATGACACATTTGAAGAATTCCTTCAATCCTTGAAACGGAACTCTGTCAAATAATTGGATCATAAAACAAAAATCATGCGAACTGGACCCTCTTCCCCCATTTTTGGTGAACATTTTAGACGATTTACTTCCATTTCCAGTTTATATATTTAACAGGTCGCTTTCTGAGGGTTACCTACCTGCTTCCCAAAAACGGGCTATTGTTTTCCCGACATTGAAAAAGCAAAACCTTGACCAAAATTACCGGCCCATCTCCCATCTTTCTTTCTTCTCAAAGATCCTCGAGAGACTAGTTTCACTCCAGCTACTCCCCTATTTTGAGCAAGCTGAGCTTTCGCTGGCCGCCCAATCTGGCTTCAGGGACCACCATTCTACCGAAACTGCTCTCTTATCCCTATCCATTGATCACTCTCATCTTTCTCTCCTGGCGCTTTTTGATGTCTCATCTGACTTTGACATGGTTGACCATGAGATCCTGCTTCAGCGACTGGAACTGTCCTGTGGCCTATCTGGTGTTCCTCTTCTTAGGTTTATATCATACCTCTCTGAGCGCTCACAGCTGGTTGTCCTCGGTGAAACCAGGACTCAGTGGACAGAGGTGGAATTTAGTGTTCCCAGGGCTCGGTGCTCGGTCCCATCCCATACATCCTTTCACTGCTTACTAAACATGGGGCAAATGGCCATCTTTTTGCAGATGATGCTCAGGTTTTTTGTACATGTTCATTCCATTGACATTATTTGACAGAGTTCCGTTTCAAGGATTGAAGGAATTCTTCAAAGGTGTCATCCTGTCTCTGACCTTCACTACTGGATCGACATCCGTCTCTGCCTCAACACTGCTAAGACTCAATTGCTCTGGTTTGGGACTAAACAGCAGCTTGCTAAACTCAACTTTCCATTGCTGACTGAGAAATTCCCTGCTTACACCTACTCTTCCACCGTCCGCGACTTGGGTGTCACACTTGACTCCTCACATTCACAGATCGTATCTCCAACATGATTCGCTCTTGCTTCTTTCAACTGAGGCGTCTCAGGGCCATCAGACGTCTCACCTTCTGTGTTTATAACCATAGTTCACGCATTTGTCTGCTCATGCTTGGACTACTGCAACTCGCTCCTCATGGGTCTCCCCAAGCAGCGTCTTTCCCCCCCCCCCTTCAATCTGTTCTAAATGCTTCTGCTAGGCTCATCACTCGACTCCCCGGTTTGCCCATATCTCTACTTACATGCTTGATGTCCTTCGCTGGCTCCCTATTGCTGCGCGCATCCGATATAAGATCCTCTTCCTTGTCTCTAACTCTCAGCAGCCTACTGCTCCGAAATATCTCTCGAACTATCTGCGAAAGCCACTATCTGCATTTTCTTCTCGCTCGCTGCGCTCCGTGAATAGGCTTGATCTTTTTGTTCTCAGTGCTAAAACTGCCTTGGCCCAGCACCGGGCGATTGCTGTAGTGGTCTCACGATCTGAAAGGACCTTCGCTCTCTGCTCAGGGCCAAACTTATGACTGGTTTTCGTCATCGGTCTCACGTTCCCTAAAAAGGCATTTCTGTTTCCACAGGGCTTCTGTGCTAAGAGTGCCTCTGGATAGTTAGTTATTCTGCGAGAGACGCTTTATACATTTCTAGACACAATACAATACTTCCCTGGTATTCTTTGACCAACAAAACACTACTCCAGACTGGCCTCCATTGTGTCTGTCATTATGCCTTTTTTGCAGTGCTACATATTAATTAGTCCACGGCCGGTATCCCCTCTCTCCTCCCCATCCATGGGGAGGAGAAAATGTTGACCCCGAAAATGTTAATTTAAAGTGTAAAATCATGTTTCCATCATGTACACCACTTTACTTAAAGCCATTCGAAGATTTTGGCCGCCATTTTGTCCGCCATTTTGCTTTTTGGCAGTGCAATATATGTCTTTAGTTCCATCGCATTCCTTGACCCCGAAAATGTTAATTTAGACTATAAAAGATTGTTTCCATCGTATACACGACTTTATATACATGATTTACATATAGCCTGTCAGCTTTATCGACCAACCAGTTGAACCAAACACAAGTTATGACTGATTTAATAATGTGAAATACGAATTTTATATACAGTACACTTTCACAGTCATGCGCATACAACTCTTTTGATTGGCTAAAGCCGTATGCACTATACTAATTATATTTGTCCTATCCTAGCAAAGTCTTTATAGAGATATACTGTCATTATACTATACAAGCATATACATAAATACATATAAACCACGCCTACCCACTCTAGAGCCTAACAAAACACCTACCCACAATTAATGCATATGACATACCTCTTATCCTTCTTTTTCAAGTTTGCAAATCATATAAATTTGCAAACTTGAATACAATGCAATTATCAACACAATAGTAATTCAAAAACACATAAAAACACATGAACACAAAGATTATACACTACATATGTTTTCCCTGGGTCCATATGTACATTACATTACACTTTAGGCCCTAATCTAAAGTCTAGAAAGGCAGTCCGCTACCACGTTCAATTTTCCCTTCTTGTATTTAAGTTCTAGATCAAAAGCTTGTAGCGCCAATCCCCAGCGTGCTAGCTTGGCTGATTTTGACATGGTCGTGCTTAAGTAGGTCAGAGGATTATGATCTGTGTATACCATTATGTGGGAGCCCAAAATTATATCCTTTAATTTGGATAACGCCCAAACAACGGCATATGCCTCTTTCTCTATGGTCGCCGAATTTTGCTGGCTAGCCGTCAATTTCTGACTGATAAAATAAACAGGCCTTTCCTTTCCTTCATGGTCCAATTGGGTCATCACAGCGCCAACAGCTGCCTCACTGCTATCACAATACAAGTTTACTGGTTGACCTAACTGAAAAAGTTTTAATACCAAGCAATGTTTTAATTCATCAAATGCTTTCTGATGATCTTCTGTCCAACACACACTTTCAGGCTTTTTCTTTCCAGTTTCGTCAGTTAATAGCTTCGCAATTTTTGCAAAGTCTTTTATGAATTGTCTGTAATAGCAAAACAAACCCATTAAACGTCTCAATTGTGTCTTAGTCGATGGTCTAGTCATGTCTGTTTGTCATGTCAGTTTGTCAGGGACCATTTTCTTATGACCCGAACCAATCACATGTCCAATAAATTTTATTTCTTGTTTACCAAATGCACACTTGTCTAAGTTAAGCGTCAGGTTATGCTGTCTCATTTGCATAAGAAACAATTCAATATGCTTAAGGTGATCAGTCCATGACATAGAATGGACAGCCACGTCATCAATATATGGTTCAGTAAAGTCCTTAACTGGTTGAAGCACAATGTTCATAGCTTCTACAAAGGTTCGTCCAGAATTAATCATGCCAAAAGGCACTCTTGTCCATTCAAACAAGCCATGGTGTGTTATGAAAGCAGTTTTCCATTGGTCAGAATTTTTTACAGGGCACGTCCAATATGCGCTTCTACAGTCAAACACTGAAATGAAATTAGCTTTACCAACTTTCATTAATACGTCATCGACAGTAGGCATAGGATATTGACATTCAATTGTAAAACTATTGACATATCGATAATCACAAGCCAATCGAAGTGAACCATCCTTTTTCTTGACGATCACTAGTGGCGTTGCCATCGGGCTCGTTGACGGCTTCACAATGCCCATGGCCATCAGATCATCAATTTGTCTCTCGACCTCGGATCGATAAATCAGTGGTACACGATAAGCAGAAAATTCTTTCGGTACAAAATCAGGACGCAGTTTAACCTCGTGTTCAACTACAGTACAGAAACCAGGTTTGTCAGAAAAACGATCAGAAACATTCAACAATTGTTTCTGTTGTATAACAGTCAAATGATCAATTTGTTTATGATCTATTTGCAACAGCTTAGTTTTGGTTTCAGTTTTCACTGGCATTTCATGTATTTTCCCAAACGCTTCATCTTCGTCCACAACAAGACCGCATGCTAATGCTCTTGTTACGAAACTTCGAATTTTATTGACATGGACTAGCCTTTTACTACCATCACCCATGTCAATCAAATATGAGCTCTTTGACCTTTTCTGCACAATACTGCAAGGACCATGCCATCTAGACATTAATTTGTTAGATGATGTAGGGTACAGAACAACAACTTTTTTTTCCCCCGGTTCAAAAGATTTTTCCTTTGCAAATTTATTGTACTGATGTGCATATTGTTCTTGTTTCAACTGAGTATGAATCTCAGCATTTTTTAAAACTTCTGACAAGTTTTCCTTCAATTTCTCCAAATATTCTAAAGGTTTGCTCCCCAGACCTGGTGGGAATGTAATTTCGTTTGACCATGTTTCTTTAAGTATCGCTAGGGGTCCACGGGGCAAATGTCCGTAGACCATAAGGTATGGACTTACACCCGTTGTGGAATTCGGAACCTCTCTTAAAGCCCAGACAGTAAATGGTACTAAAAGATGCCACTTTCTTGGATTTTTCTGAATCACATGGTAAATCATTTTTTCAAAGATTGATTCCACCTTTCAACAAGTCCTGATGCCTCGGGGTGAAAAGGGGTGTTGAAACGTGGAGTGCAGCCTAGCAATTTTAAAAACTCCTGTGTCAAACGTGCTGTAAAATATGTGCCCTGATCACTTGTTATCACGGCTGGCACACCTACTTGGATAAACAACTGTAATAACGCATTACAAACAGCTGTTGCAGTTAACCGCTTCAATAGAAAAACAGTTGGCCAACGAGTACACAAATCCACGATACAAAGACAATATATGTGGCCCTCTGCCGACGGGGGATCAATTTCGCCGATTAAATCCATTTGGAAATGTCTAAAAGGAATTTTCTCTCGTGGAATGGGAGTAATTGGCACTCGATCTAACGTTAACTTTCTGCTTTTTAATTGACACGCAATGCAGGACGTACACCACTCACTAATATCACGTCTGATTCCCGGCCAAATAAAAGACAAACATATCCGCTCACGGGTTTTCTCCTCGGCAAAGTGCCCACCGAACACCGATGCATGAGCGAATTCCATTATCTGCTTTCGTCTTTCCTGGGGAACTGCCAATTGGGAAACGAGCTGGCCTGAGATAATGGCTCGTTTATATAACAGACCATTACACAAACAAAATTCAGAATTGCCTTGCCTCGCCTTATCAAACCATTTCCGCAAAGACTCATCTTCCTGTTGTTGCTTGCCAAACAAAACAGAATCTGATAAACCTACAGGCTGTTGTAGTTGTTTCTGTGATGATGCTAATTGCTGTTGTTGTTGCGATGATAATGCACTGTTATCTACACCACTTCCAGCTTTCTCTATGTCAAAAAGATTATCCAAATGTAAATCTGTTGTATCAGATTTCTCCAAATTATCTGCCTCTTCACTTTGGCTTACTTCTTTACTCATCTCTTGTTCAGCTTTTCTCTTTTGTGTTCTCGTCATTACATTTGACTGCACCTGTGCGTCCAAAATAGGAATTTGTGGCAAATGTTTTAAATCTGCAATGACCTCCGGGTGAAGAAGAAAGTTTTCTTTTCCCGTCATGTTTTCAACAACTGCACATATTACAGGCAAAAATGGTCCAATGTTTAACCACTTGTTGTCCTTGTCCGTTTCTTCATTCGCAATTCTCAATTCAAGCTTGACCAATCTAGCCGAAACAGGTTTTCCCGCTGCACACTGAAGGCTTACCCTACCCATTTCTTCCACAGACATGCCTTGTATTACCTCCTTACTTACAACTGGAAGTTCTGTCCCTGAATCAACCAGACAATTTATTCGCCTGATTTCACTCCCATTTTGTTTGATCTCTATTCCTAGGTGCTCTAAAGTCGCTTTTTTTAGAATCACATCAGGCTTAGGGCAATTAAAATTTTCTTCCTTCATTCTTTCATTCTCTGCCCTGCTAGTCTTTCTTTCATTCTCCACTACACACTTCATTACGACCTTCGCTTCAGTCTCGGTCGATTCTACATTTTCACTTTCTGGTCTGTTAATCACCTGTATAATAGGCGTTTCCATTTCTTCTAATGCACACGCCCTAGAAGAAACTTCTTTTGATTGCTTTTTCCAGCAATTCTTCAAAAGATGAGACTTGTCACCACAAGCCCAACACCTTCTCTCACTCTTTTCTGCGGTAAAACCTTTCTTCTCTTCAGGTCTTACATACTTACTCGGAAACACCTTTTCCTTAATAGACATGTCCTTCATGCCTCCATTACCTTGAACCTTGCCCTGCTGAACATAATTCTCTTGCGGTTTTGATTGACTGTAAAATGCTTTTGGTTGACCCAAATAACCAATTTTATTATTCACATGCAGATCGGCCATATCGGCTATAGTATCAGATGTCAAACAATCTGTTCCCTCTTTCATTAGAACAAACTGAAGTGGTCCCGGTGCCAAGGATTCTTTCAGCCTGTCGGCCACCATTAGATCGGCCAGCTTTTCAAAGCTCTGTTTGACATCTCTGCTCCGTAAATAATAATTAAAAATGTTCTTTAATCTAGTGTTAAAGAGAGTAAAAGTCTCATCAGGCAATTTTTGGCCTCAAAAAACTGTGATCTGTACTGACGGGCAGTGAGTTTAAATTCTCGGAGAATGTAATCTTTGACCCGATCATAATCATCATGATCCTGGAAAGCCAATCTGTTTAACACTGCTCTTGCTTTGTATGTCATTAATGGTAAGAGCAGTTTTACACAGAACGCCTTCTCGACTTTAAAGCTTCTGAAAGCATTTTCAACCGTTTCAAAATACAGGGGTATGTCTCCCAAATCAGCAGGCATCCTAGGTAAAACATGCTTCATTGCATCACCTAGCCTTTTCATTTTAACAATAGGCGTTTCATCTTCCTCCTATTTCTTTCTTATTCTTTCTTCATCACGCTCCCTCCATTTTAATCTCTCTGCCTCCATCTGTTCCTGCTGCTTCTTCCACACTGCTTCCATGTTCTCCATATGCATCTGCAATTGTTTTTTCTGAAAAGCCATCTCCTCCTTTCTCATCTGCATTTCCTCTCTTCTTAAAGCCATTTCTTCTCTTCTCTCCTCTCTCTTCAGCGCCATATCCTCCATTCTCAATCTCTCCTCTCGATCTGCACTCATCCTTCTTTGCCTCTCCCCGTCCAACTCTCTACTCTCTTCTTCGACTTTTGCAACCGCTCCTTCATATTCCTCTCCTTCTTCTCCAATCCACACCACAGCCAACTCTTCCAAAAGGGCTTCTCTGTCAAGCAAAACCATTTCATCCTCCGATTTACCATACCTTACCAACGCTTCTCTGACCCTCTCGGTCGACATTTTCTTTAACTGAGCTCTTCTTTCACTTGACACGTTAATCAAGAACCAAATAATCAGTACACAAAGCAAAATTACACACAAAACTGATAAATGTCAAGCTATTGTGTACACAAATTCAACTTATCTTCAACCACGGTTTTCTTTTCTTCCGTTATCGTTGAAATCACAAAACAGATCCGGTTGTCTCCGACTTGTTCACCGTCTGTCGATCAAGAACTTCACCTGTCGATCCAATTCACGGCACCAGAAATCGTCCGCTTCACTCACCGCGTGCACTGTAGACCTGGATACCGAACTGCTTGGCTTCGTCTGATTTCCTTGATTCCGAATCAGCTTGGCCTGTTCCTTTACACCCAAGTCACACAGAAGGCAACGGATACGACTCAGACCTAAATATGATCAGCCCTTGTCGCATCCGCTAACCAACTGCCGACTTCCGTCCGAGTTCGACTTGTGGATTGGCCCACTCGACCACTCAGACACAGATAACTATTTTGTTGTAGTTATCTCTCTACGTTGGTCACACATCAACAGTCTCTTCGTCACTGTTGCGTAGCCAGGGATATTCGCATCCCACCGCTGCCACCAAAATGTCAGCTTTATCGACCAACCAGTTGAGCCAAACACAAGTTATGACTGATTTAATAATGTGAAATACGAATTTTATATACAGTACACTTTCACAGTCATGCGCATACAACTCTTTTGATTGGCTAAAGCCGTATGCACTATACTAATTATAATTGTCCTATCCTAGCAAAGTCTTTATAGAGATATACTGTCATTATACTATACAAGCATATACATAATTACATATAAACCACGCCTACCCACTCTAGAGCCTAACAAAACACCTACCCACAATTAATGCATATGACATAGCCGTTTGAAGATATTGGGCCTCCACTTTGTCCGCCATTTTATGTGTCTTTAGTTCCATCGTATTCATTGACCCCGAAAATGTTAATTTAGACTCTAAAATCATGTTTCCATCACATACATGACATTACTTACAGCCATTCGAAGATTTTGTCCGCCATTTTGTCCGCCATTTTGTTTTTTTGGCAGTGCTACATACGTGTCTTTAGTTTCATCGCATTCCTTGATACGGAAATTGTTACTTTAGACTATAAAATCATGTTTCCATCATATGCACGACTTTACTTACAGCCATTCGAAGATACTTGGTCGCCATTTTGGTCGCCATTTTTTGTTGGCATTTAGTTTCTTCGCATTCCTTGACCCCGAAAATGTTAATTTAGACTCTAAATGTTTCCATCACATGATTTTAGAGTCTAAATTAACATGTCCGCCATCTTGTTTTCCATGCAACCGCTAAAAATCCAGTTTGCTAACCACGATTTTCGTTTTCAGCAGGGTCAACTGAGTCTAGAAACACCTGTTAGGAAATTGTTACATGATTTACTTCTGTCAATATAAGCAAGTTGTGTACATTTGAGTCATTCATTCTCCATTGGCGGCCATCTTTTTTGGCGCCAAAATTTGACCTTTTCCCGGTAAACTTTTGGTATGTTCATCTCCAGACCTAATGCACCCGAAAATCATCATAAAACGTTTTCTTGAAATTTGTTCGGGGTTCTTCACTTTTTTTCATACTTTGACCCTACTATTAGGAGTTTACTTAGGAGTGTGTGTTGCTCCGATCCAAAGGCAACAGTGCGTTCCTGCTAGTGTGTGTTGCTCTGACCCAAAGGCAAAAGTGTGTAACTGCAGTGGTTGACTTTTTCCGAAAGAGGGTCCAACATACGAGAAGTTGCTCGAGTAGACGATAAATTTGAGTAGTGATTAAATACTAGATAAAAGTAGGAAAGTTAAAGGGAGGGAGGACGGTGAGGCTGAACGATGAAACGAACTAATATGATACGATGATACGAATGAATAAACTATGAAAAGTAGACCCCTAGAAAAAGTGTCATAACTCGGTCAAAACGTTAAGCATTTGCCTGAAAATTTTAAAACAACAACACTACCCATACTACCATCAAATCGTAACGCCGCTTGGAAATGTTGGTGAGTTTGTCAAGTTTATGAACGTTTGAGATGCAGCACTGAGAAGGGGAAATTTCCAACATACAAATTTTTGACAAACGTTTAGGGGTCTACTTTTCATCGGGCGGCTACTTCACATTCAACAAGACAGTGCCTCTGCACACCGAGCACGTGAGACCATTGCTCTGCTGTTCCGGGAGACACCAGACTTCATATTCCCGCAGCTGTGGCCGCCCAACAGTCCAGACGGGAACGATAAACGCGCTCCTTCAGTACACTCCACATTTTAAAGTCAACTGGATTGAGATCCAGTTGACTTTCAAATCTGGAGTGTACTGAAGGAGCGCGTTTATCGTTCCCGCATTCGAGACGTTGATCATCTATCTGATTGAAGAGTGGCAGCTGTTCGACCACGTGATCATCGACCGGGCCATCAAACAGTGGCGTCCACGTATACGGTCGTGTGTCCGTGAACAAGGAGGACATTTTGAACATCAGCTGTAGCTGAACTTCACTTCCTTATGGCTCTTGTATGTTGGAAATTTCCCCTTTTCAGTATTGCATCTCAAAGGTTCATAAACTTGACAAACTCACTAACATTTCCAAACGGCGTTAGGATTTGGTGGTAATATGGCTGCTCGTGTTGTTTTGAAATTTTTAGGCAAATGCTAAAAGTTTTGACTGAGTTATGACACATTTCTTGGGGTCTACTTTTCAACGGGACACAGTGTAGATGTAACTGTGTAACATCAATATTTTTTAACAATATCGTGGTAGATTTGACCATACGTAAGGTAATGTAAGCAAATCTCCGGAATTATTCAGCGCCATACAAACGCCAGGGAGACCATCTCATTCACGTAAACGTCATCGAATAGGGGCACATGGCACTTGAATGGTGTCGTGATCACCTAAACAAGGGCACAGGCGCTTGACCAATAGGTTTGCAGTCCTTGAGAACTCCTAAGTAAATACCAGCCAAGAAAAGGAGGCGATAGACTTGGAAAGGCAGAAATGAAGCAACACAGTCATGGAGGCTGGAGAAAATACTCCAGGTTTCATAGATTTAAAGAAACTATTTAAACAAAAAAAATTGGAACAAAACGAGGGAGCCAACAAATAAAATTTTGAAAATTAAGAGAATAGGATAAGGAAGTTATAATTATAGCAAAAGAACTTAGGTGAATTTTTTCACAAGATGGAAAAGCTATCACACAGATTAAAAAGGAATGATGGCCTCAAAGCCTCATGAAAAACATGTCAGGTTTATTGTCAATTCCGTGAAAAGTCATGGTCAAACCCAGGCGGTGTGACTCGGTATCAGTCCAGAACGCATGGATTATTAAGGTCGGAAAATGTGACGAAAATGACAAGATTGTGATAAATGACAGAGAGGTGAATGCTTTACATCGGTAAACAAATACCAATGGAGTGATAACAAAGGTGAGACGTCTGTTTCAAGAGTTAGTTTCAGATTATGATGAGTGAACAATGGAAACTCTGTGTCTTTAAAAGCAGAAATGCCATTCACAGCTTAGTCACAGGACTCTGCAAAATAAAATGCCATTTGTCAATTCCAGATGAAAATCTTTTATGTGGCTATTGATGACATTGTTTCGCCTGTTTATGACATAAGACTGTATAGAACAAAACAACCACAGCCTGCGTAATCCGGATCCAGGCGAAACAATAATTTCTGCCACGACAGAGGAGGTGCTCGAACAGAAAGTCATGGCCAACAGCGTTTCGTCCGTTAATTCCTTAATAAGAAACGATGGCAATATATATTACTATACAGTTTTCTATTGCGACCCTACAAATTTTCAATAAATTGATCGGGTCAGATTCTTAGTCACTGCTTCCAGTGTGTACAAGAGCTACGTGCATCATTTAAATGTATCGACCTTGCTAGCCCAAGATCGAAAGCTTAGAAATAAGCACTGGACAATTCTGGACAAGTCTCGTGACTAAGCTGTGAATGGCATTTCTGCTTTTAAAGACACAGAGACATTGTTCACTTATCGAACAGGCCAGTTTTGAAAATCAGTTTTTTTGCACTACAATAAAATCGTAAGTAAATAAGTAATAGTGCAAAGTAAAACGTTCACATTTTGCAAACTAGACGGATGGTGTAAAATTTTGCAGACGCTTGAGCAGCTACTATGAACACTTCTGACTCTCGCTTCAAGATTGTAAACTGTTCGAAGAATGCCGAGTTCATTGTTAAGCGATATTTAGCAAAATCTACATATTCGAAACATAGTGATTGATAAAACCACATCCTAGCACAAGATGCTGTGTTGCTGGTTACCAAAACAAGAAAATCCACGCGATTGACTTGACAAGCGTCACAGAAGCGAATCTGGACGCAATATACACAAAAAGAGACGAGACATTTACAAGCAATAGGCTTAAAATATCATTAAAGTAACATTCATTTCGAAAACAAATTTCAAATTTCGAGTCGCCCGGTGAGATCCCTATATATTTGACACTTCCCTCCGTCCAAAGTTAAAGAGTGCACTAGACCATCGATGGCTCTGAGCAATTGTGGTGAAGCTCGAGGTTTCTATACAGTACCTGCCTCGGGCCAGGTTCGATGTTTCTGCATTTTAGGTACATATTCATATTCATTTTCCAACATCATACTCATGTAACTTCACGTACAAAAGACCGGCTCAAATCCGACCGCTAAAATGACATGCTCAGTCTCTGCATATCATAAAGCGCGCCACACATCATGATATCCACAATAACGAAGTCATAACTTATAGCCACTAGTCTAAAATATATTCACCATTCACCTTTCTGCTACAGCCCCACGAACTTCCAGTCAAATTACATTGTATTTCAAAGCATGAAATATTGCAAGTTAGTGAGTAGAAATAACATACTTCAGAAGTAGTCAGCAGGGCCCGTAGGTATGAACACATCTTAGCTTAGTCGCCGTATAGTGGCTAGTCGCGACTAGCTATATGCCGACTAGCGCTAGTCGACAATCCGTAGGTATGAGGCACATTTACGAGACCGACTAGCTAGTCGGAAACTATGACGCTGACTTGCCCCAATATTTCAGTGGTTAGTTGATAGCGCTTGCGCAATAGGTCATGAGCGGCGTCTGCTTTTGTAAACAAAGAATTAGTTACCGCGACATCGATAGGAATCTGTTTTTAGTGAAATTTCAAGAAATTTCAAGAAGTATTTTTGTTGTAACAATACTTTAATTGAAATGGACAGCTCAAAGAAACGAGAACGAAAGCCGAACTTCAGTGATGAAGAATTGCGTTGTTTGTTAGAGGGTTGGAGAAAGACGCAATAAATTCTGGCAGAGAGTTCCATTCAGCTGGACCAGCCACTTAAAACCTCCTATTTCAAAATGGAAGATTTGATCTTTTGACTATAAAGTCTCCTATTTATACTAGTAAATTGCTTGAGAAAGTTAAAATATTTACAAAATTTCACTGAAGTGACAAAAAGTGACAAGTAGTAGTAACCATTTTTTAAAATTATTAGACATCCAGCACGCCGAAAAAAAGAGGCATGGGACAGAGTACGTACAAGAGTAAACGCCGTTGGCAAAGGCGCAGCAAGGACCCACGACGACATTGTTAAAAAGTGGAGAGACCTAAAGTCTGCAGTTCTTAAGGAACAAACCTACCAGACGAAGACAGGTGGCGGTGGTGCCATGAAGGAAACACCCTTTAAGGACTTCATCCTGTACATAATCGGCGACAGAAGTGATGTTGTGTCTGGAATAGAAGGTACGAGCACTGCTGTCTATGTCTAGTTATTTTCTTTGCACTTTTCACACTAATTATTAGTTTAAAAATCAAAACCAAGCCGTTTTGTCACTTCAGTGAAATTTTGTAAATATTTTAACTTTCTCAAGCAATTTACTAGTATAAATAGGAGACTTTATAGTCAAAAGATCAAATCTTCCATTTTGAAATAGGAGGTTTTAAGTGGCTGGTCCAGCTGAATGGAACTCTCTGCCAGAATCAGTTTGAAGATCCATTTCAATAAATACTTTTAAAACTAACCTCAAAACTCATTTATTCTCCAAATACAATAATTAACCACTGCATTGTAAACGCATCCTTTGAGTAATACTCTGTTTTATTAAGGCACGTTATAAATATAAGTTGTATTGTTTTGTATGTTTATTTGATTGTCAAGTGTTGTACAGTGATGGGCTATAAAAACTAAACAACTAACAATACCTACTGCAACAATGGCTGTTTTTTTTACAGTTTTAGGTACCGACAGCTTCATAGCAAGTTCTACTCTGGACACTCCCATACCGGAGACTGCGTTAGAAAATAATGGTCAGTAAGAGTTATGCATCAGTAACTTTAATCAAGCCTTTTATTTGTGTGTTTGTTATTCAGAAGAAATTGAGAAGAAACAAGTAGTAGTAACCATTTTTTAAAATTATTAGACATCCAGTTAACAATAACATATCAGTTGAAACAGAAAATATTTACAGTTGTTGGACCTTCAGAATGGGTAATCCAGAAAAGAATATATCCTGCTAAACCCTGGATAACCCTTACACATATATACAGTTAGATGGCGTGATTAAATTAAGTACATATGCCTAGCCACAATAAGGGCGGTAAACAGAACGCAAAATCAATATGAAAACAAATAAGGACACAAACTCAGTCTAAGGCAAGACATCAACGAAAACAAATCAGTAAAAATTAAAACAAAGAAACAAAGCATGGTCTGTAGATTTGTTATTACACACGGTAAGTTATTCCACAAAAACATTTAAGAAACACTGCATATTTTTAATTGGCTATCTAAGTAAACTGTACTTGTAATTACTAATTTAACACCTTCTATTGTGCCATTTTGAAACCAATCTTTGCGGGACAGGCGTAAAATGCAGAGTTAAAGTTAAGCACAGAGCTTATTATGTTCATATTTTTGATGTTTTGGTCTATGCTCTAACCAGAGCATAGACCAAATCACTGTCATTACCGCTAATTTATACTACAACTTCTCTGTGTATTTTTTATCCACAGAGGAAGACAGCAACACCAGTTTGTTCCATCGTATGGCATCCACAAGTACCATGGTCGATTCTGCTTCCAGCCAACTGTTTAAAATGACAAAGCGCAGCCTCTGTATGCCATCACCATGCATTGATACGGCAATTTCCTCGGGAAACAGTGGTGCTGACCATCAACCAAAAGAGGACAACCTGTTGTCCACTATCCCTGGTGTGTCTGGATGTGGTACTGGGAGCCAATTCAAACGTAAGAAACGGAAGCAAACGATATCGAACACTGAAGATGAACACTTTCATGATTGGCTATTATCTGAGATAGAAACTAATGCAGAAAAAAAAAACTCATCAAATCACAAATTCAGCTGTCAAAATAATATTACCAGAGTTTAATCCTATGTACCTATATAAGATACCGTGGATTGAACTTTAGGTGCATGACAAGTTTTGGTATTAAACAGTACAAAGTACAGCAAAGTAGATCACCCCCAGTGCCTCCGAAGAAACCACCACACAATAAATCCAGACTGTAGATCACACTCCACAGATGTAGAATGCACAGACTGCGACCACAGTATAGACCATAGAAACAGTTCAATCACATTAGGTTACACAATGACTTAATTACCATATGATGCAACTAAGACATATAAAATATCAGTGTATCTGTGTAAGAATTAACATCATTGCATCAACAGAAAAGGTTTTTACTAGTGCATCAGATTACATCATAATCATGAGAGTGTGACCATTTATCAGAATACACAAGCAAAAACAATGAAATGTGACATTTGATAATCCGATATCTATTACAGACAATGGCACATATTAGATATAATTCTCAAAAACCATCAAGTCATTCTGAATTTTGAAGTATCAGCCAGGAGTGGATTTTTCTTTTAAATGAGAGAAAGTTGGATACAATATAAGCATCACTGTGTAATACCATTACTGAAATGTGTTATATATTAGCCTATCTCTAGCTGCTTTCCCTGAAGCTACTCGTGCCCGTTCAGTCACGGTGCGAATAGGTCCTGCTGCAGTGATGTCGATTTCCTCATGATTGTCAACGTCCATGGCGTCATCAAGTCTGTGGTTAAGTTGTGTGGCACGGTTGTGTAAAACCACACATGCACAGATAATCTCGCAGGCCTTTTCTGGAGCGACTCTCAGTTCGGTATGAAGGCAATGCCAGTGACGTTTGAATATTCGATACATCGCTCAATGGTGCAACGTGTACCACAGTGAGCAGTGTTGTACGCCTCCTCTCTAGGTAAACGGGTATTTATAATTGGAGTCATGAGCCAGATCGCGTAGCATGTAGCCACTGTCCCCTAGGAAGAAACCTGACAATGGCTTCTGGCTGCTCTCGAACGCGCTGAAGATCGCTGATTCACGTAGAATACGTGCATCGTGCACAGATCCGGGCCACTTAGCGACACAGTTTATGATGTTCATTTCTGCATCACAGATGAGCTGTTAACAACACAAATGTCACTGTTTATCACACTGCATCATTATGCTGCTAAAAAATAGTAAACAAGAGTGTGTGTATAACCAAAAACAACCAACTTTAAGTACATGCTCTGCACGTAACTGGCATTCGAGGAAATGTAATTTGACCATTGCAAGCAAAAAACCTTACCATTTGTGATGTGAAGTGCATATGTAAGCAGTATATTGGAGCACACACAGCTCCTTATAGCCCATCACAGTAAATGTATTTTATGAAATCTGCTTAAAGTTCAGTGTAGCGCTTCTGTTTTCTATGTTCAGTGGCCTCCACTTGTTGCTAGTTAATCATGCTTATTTCACCTCCTCCCAAACAGTGCCTTAATTCAGTGCTACTAAAACTGCTGTCTATGGCCTGATGTCAGTCCGTGAGTGATCGGTTACCAGGCTGCACAATGACAACCAGCAAAATTTTGGTTGGACTCAAATGAAATATTAAATTGTATACAAGGTAAAACATGAAAAAAATGAGAACATGACACAATGTTCAGTGTTTAATCTAGACGTCTTTTGGGGGGGGAAATTCCCCCCCCAGGATTGAAGTTCCCCCCAGAACTCAGCAACATTGTAAGGCAGAGACCTTTTTTGGGGGAAATTCCCCCCGAGAAACCTTGTTTCCCCCCCGAGAAACCTTGTTTCCCCCCAGAACAGGGGTACTAGATTACACACTGCACAATGTTTATGCATAATAAACAGCTTTAAACATGCAAAAGTAACAACGGTATAGCTGTAACAAACAGTGACAATAATATTATGAAATCTACGTTTGTTATCAGATTTTGAAAAGCATCAGTCTGCAGCATCAGAAAGGTTGAGAAGCGTTGCCTTCTTTAAAAATAATATTATATCACCAGTGTTCGATGCCTCATAAACTAAGCAAATGTAGGCTAACAATGTTGTTTCCACGCAAAATGGAGCTGAAAATTAAGAACATGACAAGCTAGATTTGTCTGATATAGGTGTAGAGTTGTTGTTACCTGCACATTGATGGAATGGAAATTCTTCCTGTTGATGTATTCGTGCTCATTCTCCGTTGGTGCCAAGATGCGCACTTGCGTTCCATCAATGCACCCGATCACATTTGGGAAGCTGGCCTTTTCATAGAACTTGGCTTTCATGATGCCAGCTTCCTGTTGGCTGGGCAGTTTAACGTATTTTGGCATCAGTCGTACAATTGCCTTGGTGACCCGATTGATCGTTCGACTTGCCGTTGTTTGTTCAACACCAAACAATTCGCCAACAACACTCTGAAATGTTCCGGTTGCAAAAAACCTTAGGGTCAGCATCACCTGCAATTGCACATAATATTTCATCGTTACAGTAAGTCATAGACAAGTTATGAAAGAAGCTACATTACAGAGGGCATTTAAAATTTAGCACTGCGCATCATTGTGAATGATTGCACTAAACGTAACTTTCAAATTAGTATATGTATCAAAATTGCCTAAAACTATGATAAATATCAGCATGGTATCGGTAGGAGAAATTATTCCAGCATTACTCCTATCATATTCATACACATTCCTCTTCTTTCTTCTTTCTTTAAGTTCTCTGCCCTTCGGCAGGTTTCCACTTCCAATGACGCCATTCTTCTCTTCGCTGTGCTTTTCTCTTCAGTCCGCTGTATCCTTCGGTCATCATCCATCCCAGCATCATCTGTCGCGGTCTTCCTCTCCTTCTCCTTCCCTCCAATCTCCCCTCTATGATTTCTCTCAAGAGGGAGTCTCCTCTTAATATGTGTCCAATCCATTTCTTTTGTCTTTCTCTTAACGTTGTCATCAGTGATTTTTTTCTTCTACTCTTTGCAACACCTCTTCATTTGTCATTCGCTCCGTCCAGCTCACCGTTTCCATTTTTCTCCATATCCACATCTCAAAGGCCTCCAATCTCTTGATATCCTCTTTCCTGATGGTCCACGTCTCCGACCCATACAGTACCCAGTCTTGTTGTCCTCGAGACCAAGGTCTTGGTCTCGAGTGCACTCGAGTTCGTTTTTAAAAGTCTTGGTCTTGGTCTTGGTCTTGAGACCAAAAGTATTGGTCTTGGTCTTGGTCTTGAGACCAAAAGTATTGGTCTTGGTCTTGGTCTTGAGGTTCAAGGTCTTGGTCTTGAGGTTCAAGGTCTTGGTCTTGGTCTTGCAAGACCAAGACCAAGACCGGCTGTCAATATGAACAGTCATTTAACAGAACTCAAGAATTCTGTATCAAGCCTGCTTGCATCATACGACCAATATCTATGGATGGATACAAGTCTTGTTGGTCAGGAAAACCCATTGGCAGCAGCAACAGTTATTCTGTATCAGACGGTATGATAAACCATGGGAAGATTTCAAAAGGACTCACGATCTGTACATTTACATCCAGTGCTTGAAAAGCTACTGTGTGTGTTAGCGACGTCAGCACCTGTAGAACGTATTTTTTCACATGACGGAATCTTTATGAGGCCCACCTCTTGGTCAGAAAATTCTGAGCGAATTGGTTTTTTTATAAAATACAAAAAGGCATTTGGAATAATAGTTTGCATGAAGGACTTTTGAATACAAATTCGGATTTCTCTGCAGTTTGAATTTAAAGTTAATTTGCTTGAATAAAATAAAAGACTCGTGTTTTCATTAAAATAGCGAATATTCCGACTTGACAATTTTTAGAAGTCTTGACCTGATTGCGATTTTTTGGGTCTTGGTCTTGGTCTTGGTCTTGAGGTTCAAGGTCTTGGTCTTGGTCTTGGTCTCGAGGTTCAAAGTCTTGGTCTTGGTCTTGAGGTTCAAAGTCTTGGTCTTGGTCTTGGTCTTGAGGTTCAAGGTCTTGGTCTTGGTCTTGGTTTTGAGGTTTAAGGTCTTGACAACAAGACTGACAGTACCACACTCCATACCAGTGCCTTGACAAGTCTCTTCTTTAGGTCTTTGCTCAGTCCTCCTCTCATCAACTCTCCTCTTTTCGTGAACGCGTCTTTTCCCAATACTATCCTTCGTTTAATATCACTATGGCATCTTGCATCTGTTGTTATCACACTTCCCAAGTAACAAAAGCTCTTGACCTGTTCCACCTCCTCTCCATTTATTGTTATTTTCATTTCGATCTCCTCCTCCCCTGCACTTATCCTCATAATCTTTGTCTTTCCGATATTTATCTTCATGTTGTATTTTATTGAGGTCCTGTTTAGTTGATCCATCAATTTCTGCAGTCCTTCTTGTGTAGTTGCCAGCATTGCTTGGTCGTCAGCAAATCTTAAGGCTCTTATGAGTCTTCCACCCACTTTTATACCCTCTCCTGTCTGTTCCATTGCCTCTTGTATCAGTTCTTCTATGTATATGTTGAAGAGAATTGGTGATAGTGGGCATCCTTGCCTTACTCCCCTACCAATTTCTCCTTCCTCTGAGCACTCCCCTTCTATTCTTATCTTTACTTTTTGGTTCATATATAGATTTCCTATTAGCCTCCTGTCCCTCCAATCTATGCCCCTTCGTCTTATACAATACGAAATATTACATGGAACTGTGCGTTCCAGTCTTAAGTCGGCTGCGTCGGCAATCGTTGCGCTATATGAAATGTTCTCATACATAATATGAATAAATACAAAAAGAATTAGCCTGACTGTAACGCCTTGCAAACCAACCTAAACCATTTTTCTCGAATTGACTAGTTGAAATCTTCATCGAAAGTTCCCTCGCAATAACAGCAGATTATTTCGTTTGGTTCTCGTGCATTCTATATTTACACATGACACGTATTTCATTTATACTTCACTGTTATTAGTACTATTATCCTACATTCAGAACAATGTAGAAAGATATTAATTCAATAAATAAATGTACCTGCATCACCGCAGATAAACTACCCAGGCGAGGGGCATCGAATCCTACATCGGCAGCCAGCTCGTCACAAATAATGAGCAGTTCGTGACGACGAAACCGAAAACTATCGTAAATTTCATCGTCTGTCATCAAATCTAATGGATTTCGACGATCCCTAAACACTCTTTGACGTCTTAAACTCTTTCGAATGCAACGAGTCACGACGGCCGCCATTTTGATTATCTCCACCAAGTAGCGACTAACGAACTTACACCACCCTCTGTGGCCGACTAGCGGTAGTCGCCAACTAGAGGGCTAAGATGTGTTCATACCTAGCGAATTAACCGCTAGTCGCCCACTAGCCGGTTTTTAGTCGCGACTAAGAGTTACGATGTGTTCATACCTACGGCCCCAGATTAGTAACAGCATTACAGTTTTTTCTAACTATGTGTAAGCAATAAAATATGCAAAAGTCTCCACATAAAAGACTAATAGCACTTTGCAAATGTCTCTAATTGAAAACCCATTTTACACAATGTCTGTTCAGAAATGCCTTAAATAAATTTTTTTAATAAAGTTTATCAAGCCAAATCAAGTCCTCCAAAAGATCAACATATTCGCCATAGGAAGACTATTAGTGCTGACCAGGTGTGTCGTGTGGATCTGCATTGGTTCATGTCCATTTTACATTGTTGACAAAAACACTCCCACAAATAACGGTCCGCACCCTCAGAACTTGAGCCAGTTTCATATCGAAACGAACATCATCCGTATTAGTATCTTTTTCATTGCTGCCATCAGCGTTTATTAGCCCTCCGAGATAGACGAATTGTTCTCTGGCAAGGGCAAGCATTACAGGTTGTATCACTTCAACGCCATCTGTGCAAACAATCACGAGCACTCTCTGTTTCACGCATTTGTTAAATTTTCTCCATTTGATCGTATTTTCGACGGTTATTGACGTGCCTCATGTCTGGCCTGCATCGCAGCGGCTAGTCACATACGTAAAGGGATCCCAGAAATGACTGGGGTCGTCCCAACTACTGCTGCTCGGCCAGATATCTAACGGTCTGACCGACCAGATATCTTAACGGTCTGAACGAGTCGAATGCTTTAGAAAAATCGAAGGAGACAAAGTTCAATACCTAAGGTGTCCAGAATGTGGCTAGATATCGCCAGCAAAGCAGCAGCCGTTGAGCCAGTAGGCCTAATGGCATAGTAATCGTCAAATTTACTGTTAATTTCGGGATTTCTGATTAACGGATATTTTTACTGGCTCAATGGCCTCTCCTTGGATTGTGATAGTTATTGGTGTCTCTTTGGTCTTTTCAATCACCATTGTTTTTGTTTTCTCTGCGTTGATCATAGGCCGAATCTGTGTCGTCATATCCTGTAGTTCTGGCTCGCTTCTAGTGAAGAGGCCAATGTCGTCAGCAAATCGAAGATTATTCACCAGCTCTCCATTTAGCTTTATTCCTGCCTCGGTATTGTTAAGGCTGAGTGACATTACTGCTTCTAACACTAGGTTAAATAAGTATGGGGCTAAGATGCATCCTTGTCGTACTCCAGTTTTCGTGTGAAAGTATTCTGTGATCTTCCTTTTATCTACTTTTATGGCACTACTTTTTAGTTTCGATATATCTCTTGATCAGTTGCTCTGGTATTCCTGCGTTTTGCATCGCTCTCCACATTCCATCATGCCATATACTGTCGAATGCTATTGAAGTTTTTAAAGTATCTGTCTCATTTTGAATAGCTGTTATAGATGATGATATCTACCGTTTCCTCTGCAGCAAGTGAGTTTCCCTTGCGAAGAAAGTCAACAGACATGAGATACGTGCTACGGATTCGAAACCAGCTCATCGACTGGACTGAACCTGGCTTGTTCTTCTCCAAGTGCTCTTTCAACATACTGTTTCATTCTGTTTTGTATCATTTTGTTGAAGACTTTTCCTGGAATGCTCTGTAAGCTAATGCCTCTGTAATTTTTGCATTCTTGTGGGTCTCCTTTTCTTTTGTATATAGGGACAATTGTCGATTTTGCCCAGTCTTCTGGTATATCTCCCTCTTACTGAATCTTTGTAACAAGGGTATGAATAGCGTTAATAACTGTTTCTCCTCCTCCTTGGAGTAGTTCTATAGTGATTCCATCTATGTCTGGTGCTTTATCCTTTTTCATTTTGTTGATAGCATCTCTTACCTCGTCCTTTGGAAATGTCTTGAGAACCGTGGTATCGTAATGTGTGTCGACGTTTGGTAGCTGTTCGAAGCGTTCCTTCCATCGTTTTTGTATGCTTGCATCGTCCGTCCTCTAGTACTTTACCATTTGCGTCTTTTATTGATGCCACTTTGAGCTCAAATTGTCCACTCAGTAATTTTATCTTGTTCTTGCATTCTATTTATCTTGAAAGCTTCCTCAGCTTCTTTACATTGTTGTTCCATCCAGTTGTTTTTGTCTCTTTGTAGTTTCCTTCTGATTTCCGTAGTGAGGCAGTTAAAAAGTTTCCGGTCTCCAGTGCATGCTTGTTGTTTGGCTATATTTCTTCTTTTTTCCACTAGGTCTAACAGTCAATCCGGTTTAATTAAATTAAATTGAACACCTTCGGTTAGGTCGGAAGTCATATCGAATGAATAAAGTATATCCACCCTCTCAGGATATTTGGATATTCATTCGATATGACTTCCGACCTAACCGAAGGTGTTCGAAGGTGTTTAAAGTTGAATCGATTCTTTTTACTTTGTATAGCTACCACTGAATGCTTCGTTGTCTACACACACCTTCGACAAGTAAAGACCACTGAAAAAGCTTTATTGAGATTGTTTCTGAGTATCGAAACGTTTTACAAATATTGAATGTCTCTTCGAATTGGGAATTTTACATTACCCGTTTCAAGAGCGACCTACATGTGCAAGAAACACCGATGGACGCATAAATAACACATTCGAAAAAGGAACATTATGTTCAGCTGCTTGAAACGGACAGCATCAAGCAGACGGCATCTTTATTTCTAACAATACGCAGATACAAAGATGAAGTAAGTTGTGAGTTTTTAGCTGCATCACCATAAGTAACTGCGGTATGAAGTTATGAAACGTGTGACAGAGGTATTATTTAAATTATTATTTAACGTATTAGTCAACTTCCTAAGATACAGTGGAAAAATAAGTGAATGGTTCAACATGATCGCCATCATCTACCGATTCGTTGTTTGCCTTAAAATTCGTGCTATGAATCGAGGTAATATTGTCCGGCTCAGGTTATACTAAATTCTACAGGTGTTTCTTGAGAAATTTGTGTCAAATTTACGTTCAAAAAGAGGCACTTGTCCAAAAATTTAATTTTGTATATTTTGGGCTTGAAATGATAAACAATAATTTCTGTTTAAAACGTTGAAAAAATTATTATTCTATCTTTATTGGTTCCACAGATATGAATTTTAGAATGTATTGCTACGCAACATAAATTGCAAATTTCAGTGTTTTTAACCTTAAACTGATGGAAATCACTATAGGAACCCACGAAATGAAGCTATTTCAGCAAGTTGAATGCATAAACTTTCCAATGAGGTATGATATTCCTAACAGATTGAAGGCCATAAAATACTCTTGAAATTGGTTCCCCCCTAAATTTTTAATTCTCTGATATAATTTTTACCAATCACTCAAATTTATTAAATTTGTCATGAAATAGGTGAAATTTTATTAAATCAATTTTTTTCATATTATAATATAAGATCTTATTTATTGATATACGCCATAAAACGACAATTGAAAAATTTACACCTAATCGGTGTTTTGGCTAATTTTTCTTGTTTTATCATTGGCGACTTCCGCCTCCTTTTGCCCGAGCAAGTCACATTTAGGCTATCGAGTTCTAACTCTACATTCTATACCAGCCTTGTTGTGCTCGTTGGTGGACTTGTTGGTGGACTCAGAACTCATCATAAACGTTGTCGGTCCGCATAATATCTTTACTGGTGGGTACAATAATCAGATCCAATTTGCACTTTGTACATTCACAACTAGGGTATTTGCCGAATATGTTGCGTTTCATACTTATTATGGTTCTTTAGCCTCTTTTTCCTTCCTTCATCACAACTTTTTGTATTATAATCAATAATAATAATAATGTTTATTCTTTAATTAAGCGCCTGCAAACGCACTGCGCTGTACATGTACATGTTATGCGATAAACCTTAACTACTAATAGAACAGACAGCCTGCAGTACACGGCGCAAATTGCAGCCTACAAAGCATGTCCGCCTATGGGACTCGATCTCTGTACCTCTAGCACTCTACGCCAGATGTTATCCAATGCGCTATCGGGCCCCCCGATGCTTTTATAACTTCAGGAATACGACTTTTTCTTGACGTTCAGAATACGTCCCAATCCATTTCCACGCCGCAGGGTGCCACAAATAATAATCTTCGTATTCAAAGCGACTTCCGTCACAGCAAAATTGGTGTTTCGTTGTAATAAAGTAAGGAAACTTACCCAGTTAAAAATTAAGTATCACTATTACCTTCTTGGTATCGGATTTTCTGTGTCGCTTATTGCAGCCATTTCTAGAGTCAACTTTTTCTGTTGCAATGTTATTGCAGGTTTTCATATATTATATGTTCACTATCACCACTTTTACCCGATATGCGGACGATACGAAGCAATGTGTCGCCTCTAAGATATTGCAGTATGCGTACACAAGCATGGGCAGTTTTCCAATATAAATGCGGAGCGACAACGTTTATAATGAGTTCTGAGTCCACCAACAATATAAATGCGGAGCGACAACGTTTATAATGAGTTCTGAGTCCACCAACAAGTCCACCAACCAGCACAACAAGGCTGGTAAGACTTGCATGCTTGAACCTTTGTTGGCATTGACGCGCTTTATATTTACGGCAGTGTTTTAGATATTGTCATTTATTACTTGAGCGAATTATAATATTAACGCAATATTAAGCACAATATTAAACATAATTAAATCTAATGAATATTAAACGCAATATAGACCTTAATATGCGACTTAATATGCATCTTGTTTCTGTGAACAAATTTTAATGTCTATTTTTTTACCAGCCCTTTTACATTGTATCATATATGAAAATTAATAAAGCGCATCTACCCAGTGCCACCATTCAGAGGCACTCCCCGTGCGAAAGTCCTCAGCTATAAAGGAAAGTTTAAAGACAACAAAAAAGCTGTGGCAGGTCCTCTGAAGGAGGAAGCTGATTCCACAATAAAGGGTGAAATACTAACAAAGCATACAAACAAGTCAAGTCAATTAGAGGAATGAAGAGGGCGAAGAAAGCAAGCCGAGGCAGGAAGACATATTGAACAAATTTGAAGTTAATAAATCTTGTAAATCTCCATAATACTAATATTGAATCACAGAGGGATTTAAGAGCATGTCCCAGTTAAGATAGGCAAACAAGGATAAGCAACTTTAGTTGAATGCGGGCCGTAAGAGAAAGCCAGAGAAGATGTTCAAACATGAACGTGGAAATATGGAAGAAGCGCCCGATGCGAAGTCTGGCTGCTGCGTTGAGAACAGATTGTGGAGGAGAGTCCAATAAAGATTACAATAATCTATGCGAGAGCAGATGAAGGAAATAGACAATGGCGGTAAAACTAGAAGAGAGATAGATCTTTTGGATAGCTTTCAGACTTTGGAGATTGTAGTAGCAAAAGCAGCCTCGATTAAAGATATGGAGCAGAAAAGGAAGGGGAACTATCAAGAATGCCACCTGTGCAGAGAAGATACAAGAAGGAAAGCTTTGAGGGGGTAGACATGCCTTAAAAATGTCTCCACATCACCAAAAGATCAAAGTACGAACCATCTATGGTTCCAGTCAAACTGTTTTCTTTGTTCTACGTCTGCGGGTTTTCTTTTGCATCGATCCACATTGCCGACTAATTCGCGTTTAATATTGTAATCTCTCAAACTGTTCTTTTCTGTTTCTTTTGCTTACCAAATCCACAACATGTTTTATGAATTGTTGTATCCCTTAAAACGAGTTCTCCATCTGGATTGTTTTTAATATGATTCAAAAGTTCGTGAAGCCTTGGATTTCTTGCAAATTCAACTCGGAGCAGTTTACGAAATGTGTTGTGCGGTTTCTATTGGAGAGGTTGTTTGAGGCGACCAAGAACATGCTCAGCGATGGTGTAAACACAGACAAGCGCTTGTGGTTATACGTCGTCCAGGCCTACGTAAACGTAAACGTGACGCACAAGATTAACTGACAAGGGCTCCGTAGTTCAGCCCAGACGTCAGAGATTTCTGCACCATGGCCGCAAACGTGGAACTACTGCAGAAACAAATGGATGATGTTATAAAGGATGTTATAAAGGATGTTCGCCGGGATGTGCTAAGTTGTACAAGCAGTCAGTTTTGGAAATGATGAAATTGCAAGTTCCATCGGTCCATGGCTTCGAATTGTCACTGGTACTGTAAACGATGATGTTGGTATTGCAACTGAGTTTGCTAAATACTTTGCCTCTGTGTATCACACCTCTGATATTGATAATGAAGCTGCAAGTGATTTTAATATCTTGCAAAGCAAATATAAGCTTGAGTTAACACATAATACTAATGTTAGAGTGGACCTGACGGGCTTAGTCTTAGTCCCGAGCATTTGCTTTATGTGCCCCCACTTCTTGTTGTGTTACTTTAGAGGCATGGTGTATCACAGTTATGTGCTTCCGGGTAATGGGTAATGTTATTATAATCCCGTTGGTCAAAAACAAAATGCATGATTTTAGTTCTGTTGATAACTATTATTCAATCACTCTTATTCCTGTTATATCCAACTATCTGACCAGTCATTTTTACTAAACTGTGGTTTACTATCAAAGGGGCGAAAATAAAAAGGGCTCAATCAAAAGAGCGAAAATGAATAAAGCCAATAAATAAATGTTAAATAAATGTTCAAATAAATGTTCAAATGGGCGAAAAGCAAAAGGCGCATGTTTAAAAGAGCCTGTTTACGAGGACAAGTGCGAAATGTAAGAAATCGCTACTTCTATATAGGCGAACTTCAAAAAGGCCTAATCAAAAGGGCTCGAAATGAAATAACAGGAACAGTAAACAAAGCGCAGTTGCTGGACGTCGATGAAATCTTCTTCAGGTATACAATTTTCTTAGATTTTGATATTTTGAAATAGACGTAAAAATAAGTTTAGTTAATTGTTAGTTCACGAAGGTTTCTCATTTCGCAAAGACAAGTGCGAAATGTAAGAAATGACAAGACTTATTGGCAACATCGACAGTCTTTATTATATGACATGAACTGAATCGTACTTTTTTAATTCGTGTTTTCTTATGGAATAGTTGATGTTTAGATTTTCCATGTTTCGTTCTTTTCAATATCCTCGCTGTATACAGGCTCTTTATTTACATTGGCTCTTTTAAACATGCGCACTTTCACTTTTAGCCCTTTTGAATATGCGCTTTATTTAACATACGCATTATAATTTTCGCCCTTTTCATTACGCCCTTTTGATTTTCGCCCGTTTGATAGACATAGGTTCTGGCCTTCGAGTGGACTTGGCGTGGCGGTTTCGCGAATAGCGGCTCAACGGTTTCTGACTCCGGGAGCCTAAGTTCGAAACTCTGCTTACCTTAGAGATTTCCTGCAGAGTTATTCCACAAACTCTACTCGGTCGAGCACCCGTTTCTCTGTGTTTGCTACAGAACACAGAGAAATTACTTCGTGGGACCGTTAAGCTAGTGGCTACACCAGTGGCGGGCAAACAACGGCCGGCGGACCGGATCCGACCCGCCAACACTTTTTATCCGGCCCCCACAATTCTTTAGAAAATAAAAAAAATCAGAAGTTTTCTTCGCTTTACTCACGTGGCGCTGCTCTCTTACTATTCCGGTCTCGTCTTTTATAATAAGTATTTAATAACTCTGTACTAACTCTGCCAATTTGGCCCACTTCCCCGCAATGGTTTTTGCACATGACCTGTAGGCAGAAGTGAATTCCTATCAAGTGAAGCTAATATTACTTTCAAAGCAGACGTTTTGACTAGGGACACTTTCCTCTTATCCAGTTGCAGATTATCACAGCAGAGTCTGCAGAAATATATAGCCTTCAGTTGTCAAATTTGAAAGAAGAATTCTCCAGACGATTTGCGGATTTTAATCAATTGAGACTGAATTTGCTTTGCTTACTAGGCTATACCGTTCACATTATTTTGACATTGACATTTAACTCCTACGGAACTTCAGCAGGAGTAAACCGACTCGCAAAGTGATATTGTTCTCAAAGAGCAGCTCAGAGGATCAGACCTGATAACATTCTTTTCTTCAATCAGAAAGAAAAAATACTCAAATCTACAAAATTTTGCATAATTATTTTGTGTTTTTCCCATCCAGTTGCATCACCATTTCTTTTGTCCTCATTGTCTTCCATTATAAGAGCTGTGTATTATATTCTGCCTCATTAGATCCAACGCAAACAGAGACCATCACCATTTCTTTTGTCCTCATTGTAGTTCTGTAGGTAGCCACATTTTATCAGCTCGATCAACACAGCTCATAGTGTAACGACATTGGACTGGCCAATAGGTAGGCCTATTCGTATGTACAATCTCGAAGCTGTAGAGGGCTGGGATACCCGTGGATTCAACTCCAACGAAATTTGATACTAGTGTCAGAACTTTATTGTCACGCCATGCCGACACCATAACACTGGATAGCTTTCTCAATGTATGCTTGGCAGTTCCACGAGGTGCTTTCTCAAGCGAATTGCATTAGTTTGGCGGGAAATTTTCAAGACGGGTCTGCTGAATTGTAACAGTTGCCTCTATGTCATGATATCCAACATGTTCAATCAGTTTCACAGATTTGAAGAAGTAGCCAAAAGCATGATTTGGAAGCGTTGATGCTATTGCAGACAGCAGTTCAAGTACAAATGAGCCGCATAATCCAAATTCAGACTCCTGATATGGTTTATCATGCGTATGGACGCGTCTGCACGGACGACGTTATCATCTACCAGTATCATCGGCATGACTTCATGCAACTTGAAATACCAACAACAGTTAGAACATCATATTTGGAAGGAAAATAACTCATACTTTACTCGTCCAACACATCAACCAGTCCACCTGATGGATCAGAACCATCAATTTACACTCTTCACCAATATAGAAAAACCTGTACCCATTACCTACTAGCGCACCCTCACAGGGTGCAGCATTACTTTTCTCTGAACTTTGCAATAAACAGCAATTTTTGTATAATATCACTAATTACCATATAAACAGACGTAATTCTATCACATAATATGCTTCCAACTAAATAATTATAAAAACTTACCTTTTTCTCACTTGCAATTTCTTGCAGTTGTGAGATGACGTCATTTGCTTGATTAATCAACCTCTATTTTTGGGTTAAATATATAAAAACTAGAAAAACTCTACTTAGAATGTTTAATCAGCTCAATACAAATAAGATAATACAGTAGTATATTTAGTTCAAGCCGGATAGCAAAAAATTTGTGTAAACATTTGAATGCACCCTCCCAGGGTGCGCTAGTAGAAAATGAGTTAATAGAATCTTGGATGCATGGGTAAGAAGACTTATAGTTCGATGGTCTTCACATGTTGTTGCATTTGGCTTTTTCTTGAGCGGGATCAATATGGTCTGTAGGAAATCTTCGGCCATACTCCCGTGTTATATATGTCTTGACATGACCGCATTATTTCTGTCATTGCCTTCTCTCCCAGATTCCTCAATATCTCTATTGGGATATTATGACCTCAGCACTTCCGGTTCCATATTATAGTCACTCGATGTTTGTTCCTGCCTGAGATCCTCCAGGCTACTTTTTCCTATATATAAATCCTGTTGCAGTTTTGACTGCCCTCTTAAAGGGGACTCGTAGAGTCCCCTTTAGAGTTCACACTGGCGTGAAGAGCAAATGTACGAAGATCGAATCCCGTAGATCTCGTAAGGTTTATTCAGCCTCCAACTCGCTAGGGGGCGCCAATGGTTAATTGAATAGTAGGCCGCGAGTGACGCCCTGGTGGCTGCCGTATAAACAGTTATATTTGACTCCTCTAAAACTGTTATCATGTGCTTCTACTGTATATGTGTATGAAAGGCGCCCTGCATGGCTGTCGTTTCTACTATACGTATGTTCACTGTACAGCGCAGTGCGGTTAGCAGGCGCTTAAATGAAGAAAAGATTATTGTGGCGGAAATTATACCTCCCTCTTCGCCGGGGTATAACTCTCTATATAACGTATACTCCCAAGGCCAGCCGAGTGGTTAAGAAGGCCCTGGACGTGTACGCGTAGATAAGGCCTCCGATGTCGTCGAAGGACTTACGAGTTTCCTTACAACCGATCGACTCAACAATTGACAAGACGGAATCACGATTGACGACTTTCTTATATTCACGATAATCACGATTTATTCCACATTTCCATACAATTGTAAATCCCAAAAGAAACTATTGCTATCACTATAATTACTCCAAGATACCGGCTTCTTCTCTCTGGATGCCCCACAGGAGAACAAGAGCTCCGCTCCAAAGTTCTTTCTACCGCCTTTCTCTATGAAACCACGGGGCCCCTTTTATACTAGTTAGGAGGCCTCACAGAGGCACAAGGCCTCACAGAGGCACAGGGCCCCACAGGGGCACGAGTCCCCACTGAGGCACGAGGCCTCACAGGGGCACGAGGCCTCACTGAGGCACGAGGCCTCACAGGGGCATCAGACCCCAGGCACAAGGCCTCACAGAGGCCCGAGGCCTCACAGAGGCACAGGTCCTCAAGCACTCGTTGACCCATTCCAAAACCCCCGTACTTAGTCACCTCTCGCTTCTATAGCGCCCAATATGCATTCTATCCATCCATGTCCGCTACATTCTCCGACGGCCACGGTGAGAGGATGTCCACATCCTCGTAAACTTAACCAAAAAGTTACCATCAATAAAACATAAGTTCTAACAATGAAACTAAGAAGACATTTCCTGCCCTCAATGTGCAATAACAGTTCACAACGAAAATTCGCTCCTATCGTTTTTCACCTGTCCATTAATGAAATTATCGATGTAACTAAGAAGACATTTCCTGCCCTCAATGTGCAATAACAGTTCACAACGAAAATTCGCTCTTATAGTCTATTACTTGTCCATTAATAGAAGTTCTCATCACGACATTATCTATGTAACTAAGAAGACCCCAGGACCATAAGGCCCTGGAGAGGCACAAGGCCTCCCAGAGGCACGAGGCCTCACTCAGGCATCAGACCTCACAGGCAAAAGGCCTCACAGGGGAACAAGGCCTCACAGAGGCACAGGGCCCCACAGGGGCATCAGAGCCCTGTGGAGGCATAAGGCCTCCATCGTTCACAGAATTAATTAAATGCCAACATGCATCATCTAAAAGAAATAATAATCAACCGGCACCAACAAATTGCATATTAAATTATTACAACCTGACTTTTTAAACAAAAACTTATTCTGTCAACTCTTAATTATCTTCAAAACCAGTAATTAGCTTCACGCTCCTTAATTAATTTACGGCGCTTGTCTTCTTACGTCATAACCCATGCGACACTTAAGCCATCGCATTCATATAGCGCACAACTATCAAACTTCTCGTGCACAACCCAAATTAAGCACATTCTATTACAGTAATATTTCGGAATACAGAGTTTGTTAAGAACTGTACTCTGTTCCAGCTTTCCATAGCTAATTCGCTTGGAGGCAACAGAATCCCAGCTGCCTGTAACACAGAAACATTTCAGATCAGCATCGTCACAGCAGTTGCCAACCAGCTGCACTACAGAACATTACTTCGGCTGTCCGGGCATAACCACAAGTCCCGCGCCATCCAACGTCATTCTCTTTACTGACAATAACGTGCCGGCCGGCGAGTCTCTCGCCGAGGTCGGCCTCTATCCATCTCTTCGCTCGTTGGTTGATCCAGCGGCGTCTCTTCTTCCCTTGATATCCCTTCGTCGAAACATAACTTTAATTTGTCGACGTGCACTGTAAACGGTCTGGAATTGGCTGTCTTCCGGATTACGTAGTTTACAGCTCCTCGCTGCTCCACCACAGTAAATGGCCCCGTATACATACGGGTCCATTGCGGAGTGCGGCCTCGATGCCGACGCTGTGTGAAGTAGAAGGCGGTCTCCAGGCTTGAACCGCGCCGGACGAACTCGAAGGTCATATGTATGGCGACGTCGTTCCGCCGTGACTTTCAACTGTTTGCGGACAAGTCGATATGCATTCTCCATACGTTCGGCGAAGTCCCGAACATAGCTCACGTAGGTACCATCAGTGCGATCGGCATCCGGAGGTCCACCGTAGACAAGATCCACTGGCGCTCTTGTCTCGCGACCGAACATGAGGAAGTTCGGACTGAAGCCCGTCGTTTCATGCAGCGACGCCCGGTAGGCGGCCAGGACATGGGGCAAGACGTCGTCCCAATCCCTTTTGATGGCTGCAGATAACCTTACTAATAATTTGCAAAGCTTCCGATACAATGTCCCATCGAAATTTGTTCCCTGATCGGTAATTATTTGCAGCGGGGCCCCGTACCTCACAATTATTGTCTCGACTAAAACACTAGCCACCGATATCGCTTCCTGATTAACCCACACCACCGTTTGTATCGCTGCGACCAACACCAGCAGAACTGGGAAAATGTTTCTCTTAGCTATTTTCATCCCGTTCTGTCTTACGGCCAACGTCTCATCTAAATGCTCATCTACTGCAGTCCTATTCGGCAATGGCTGTCGTCTTAAAGGCTGTCGTACCGGTCTTGCATCACCGGTGTCTATCCTATGTGTAGTCACAGTCGTCCTATCAAGATCTCTTTCCGTTGCAGAAAGTATATCCTTATATTCTGCCAATAAGTTTCGCAGCTGTACACAATCATCCGGCCTCACCTCTTCCGGAAGATCTTCTAGCAAGAAGTCAAGAGAAAAATCACCTTTAACCTGCCCTCTGCCTTCCTTACCAACACTGTTATGTTCAACCTCTACTGGGTGCAAGCCTCCTAGCACTTGGTCCCTACTTAGCTTAACCGGGTCTTCACTAAGGTTTACCATCCTTACCTGGGTCGTATGCGCACGATCTCCTACCACTACTCGGGCTAGGTGAACACCAGGCTGGACCTCTGCGGCCTCAGTCATCCATGCAGGCGCTTTAGTAGCTAAGTCCCCATACTGCGTCCTAACGGACACGTCCTGTTGGCACTTAGGCGATACCACAACCTCCTCAGCGACGATCACGCGCCGGCACCACATGGACCCATTGCCCCTTACAAGAGCAACACGCCGACGGCCAACAAACAAGGCCCCTGTACCAAAACCCAAGCGACATCGGTGCTCCCTTAGCCAATCCATACCTAACAAAGGTTCAGCAATCTGATCGGATACCAGAAAACCCGTGTGAATTTCAAAACCCGTCCGAATTTTAATCGGGATGTTTACTTCTCCAAGGACCCGTATATTAGACCCATTAGCAGCCATCAAAAAGCGATTACAAGGGCGTAAGTCTAACCCTTCAACAGTAGAAAGTGGTACCAGGCTTACTTCTGATCCAGTGTCGATCAGGCAGGTCTGCGGTCGTCCGTTGACTATACCTCGTATGTAGATGGCGTTGTTGGTTGCGCGGTTCGGAAGCCTTGACCGCGCCGTGTGGTTAGTGACAACTTCCTCCGTTGCATCGGTCGGTTCCATACCGACCGTTGCCGTTGCTGGCCGACGATTGAAGGGCCGGCGGCCTTGCCGGCAGTTGCGAGCGAAGTGACCGGGTCGGCCACAGTTGAAGCAGGCCGCCGTCCGCCGTGAAGCTCCTTGGTTGCCTTCCGAGGGCCGAGCATCTCGCCCGGTTGCATTGGTCGTCGCAGCTGGGCCCGCAGTTCTCGGAGTTGTCGGTCGATGTTACTCTCCAGCTCTCGTTGCCATCTTCGCTGCTCTTCGCACTGCTCAGCGAGAAAGCGGTCTATCCGTGACTGAATCTGAGCGTCGAGGTCGGTCTCTTGCGTTGCTCTCACTCTGTTCGGCTGCCTCCTCCGATCGTCTGTATCCGTCGTTCGCTGGTAGGCCTCGAGACGAAGCGCCGTCCGGTAGGCCTCGTCCAAACTTTTTGGTTCTCGCTCGCGAACCTTGAGTGAAAGTTCGCGGTCCCGCATGGCTTCCAAGAAAGAGTCCCTAGCGATGATCTGCGTAGTCTCATTGGATGGAACCGGGTACGCGAGGACCACAAGTCGCCGAATGTCATGAAGAAGATCACTAAGGCTCTCACCAGCTCGCTGACGTCGATAGTAGAGCTGCGCACGGAACATCTCGGCCTGGCCTTCCATGCCATACCGTTGTCTCAGACGTCCGACCAATTCTTCATATGTTACATCCTGTCGAGCGCCGAAGTCCCATAACAACTGAGTCGCAGTTTTCTCCAATGCACATCGGAGGAAGTCGATCTTATCCGAGGCCGTCCATCGGTTATGTGTTGCACATACCTCGAATTGCGCCAGGAAAGACTCCAATGATCCTGTTCCGTCGAACTTTCCCGGTTTCATCTGCATCGGTCTCGTCTTCAGAAGGCCCCCGATGCCTTCCAGCAATTTCTGTGGCGACATTGTTTCTTCTGGTCTTTCTCGTCCGCTCAGTTCATCGGGCCTCAGGTCACCATCGTCAATGACCTCCAAAAGACTCCGTTCTGGCGAGGCCTCCGTCGTTTGCCGTCTTCTCACGGGAGTTGAAGTGCCCGGGTACGGATCCTCGATGCCCCGCGGTCTTCGTGTTATGATCACCTCTTCGTCTTCCATCGCTGTCGATCAAAACTCGTCGTCTCAATACCCAACTTCTGGTGCCAGTGTGGCGGAAATTATACCTCCCTCTTCGCCGGGGTATAACTCTCTATATACCGTATACTCCCAAGGCCAGCCGAGTGGTTAAGAAGGCCCTGGACGAGTACGCGTAGATAAGGCCTCCGATGTCGTCGAAGGACTTACGAGTTTCCTTACAACCGATCGACTCAACAATTGACAAGACGGAATCACGATTGACGACTTTCTTATATTCACGATAATCACGATTTATTCCACATTTCCATACAATTGTAAATCCCAAAAGAAACTATTGCTATCACTATAATTACTCCAAGATACCGGCTTCTTCTCTCTGGATGCCCCACAGGAGAACAAGAGCTCCGCTCCAAAGTTCTTTCTACCGCCTTTCTCTATGAAACCACGGGGCCCCTTTTATACTAGTTAGGAGGCATCACAGAGGCACAAGGCCTCACAGAGGCACAGGGCCCCACAGGGGCACGAGTCCCCACTGAGGCACGAGGCCTCACAGGGGCACGAGGCCTCACTGAGGCACGAGGCCTCACAGGGGCATCAGACCCCAGGCACAAGGCCTCACAGAGGCCCGAGGCCTCACAGAGGCACAGGTCCTCAAGCACTCGTTGACCCATTCCAAAACCCCCGTACTTAGTCACCTCTCGCTTCTATAGCGCCCAATATGCATTCTATCCATCCATGTCCGCTACATTATTATTATTATTATTATTTTAATTGTTGAACCGACATTGATCGTCAGGCCAGGGTCGATCATTACTTAGTGATTATAAGTTTTCGTAGTCCATAGGTTTCAGCGTCTTTGTAGTGCCATGGTCGCGTTACGGCGCTTTAGAAATTGTCCGTGTTATAGGGTGGACATTGGACAATACAGTATGCCAAAGTTCAGCGCTGTGGGATATAGAGGCTCTGAGTATGTCATTTTAGCTCGCGAATATAGAGTATTCATGCTTTGAAATACAATGCAATTATAATTATTGGAAGTTTGAACGGATACCACAGGCAATATGAATATGCTGCTGAGTAAATCGGGATAATGACTATCAGTATTTGCAGTGCTTACATGATTAGGGTGGATATTATGGCGTGTGAAGCACTTTTTGATATGCAGGGTCTCAGTATGTCATCTTAGCCCGCGAACCTGCACGTGAAGCGTGTGTTTAATCGTGTAGGGAGGAGGTCACATGTAATATGAATAGGAATCTTTGTGACTGTGTGCGTTAGAAATTTAGTTAATAATAGGGCCTAACAATACCCGTATTTTCCGCGTTAGAGGCCGAGCGGTCTAACCAATCGGCCACCGTGTAAGTGCAGTATTTTAACTGTTTAAAGTGATGGGACAATTGTCCCACCAATACTGCTCGGATTTGACCCACCACTGATTTTTACCACCACTGTCCCACCACTCAAGTTTCAGTTTAAGTGAATACTTTAATACCATTCAATGCATTTAATTGTAATTGTAATCGAGAATTTATATAGCGTCACTCACAATCAGAGGCGCTCCCAACCCGGGTCTTTACTGACAAAGAGAACTGTTTTTAGGCGCTTACGGAACTGGACAGGAGAAAGAGAAAGAGGAGGTCAAGCTGGAAGGGCCCACAACCGCAAAGCTACGAAACTGGGCCGTAACAGTGCGCATCCAAGGAACAACCAAGTGTCCACGGGCAGATGACCGGAGAGAGATCCGATCAGGTAAACTCGAAACTGGGGTGCCGTAAGCCCTGAGATACAACGGAGCTGAGCCAGTCATGAGGGAAAGGACCTTAAACTGGGTGCGTTGGCGACTTGGAAGCCAGTGAAGTCTCGGATGTAGGAAGAAATATGTGCGACCTTCATGAGGCCCCCTAAGAGGCGGGCAGCAGCATTAAGTATGGATTGAAGAGGACAGGCCAATATAGACAGCGTTCCCGTAGTCAATCCTAGATCAGATCAGAGCATGAACCAAGGCCACAATCGCATGCAGCGGAAGGGACTGGCGAATGGCACGGAGTTGGCGTAAATAGTAGAAGCAAGAGAGATACACTATTGACATGATCAGAGAGAGAGAGAAAGAGAGAGAGAGAGAGAGAGAGAGAGAGAGAGAGAGAGAGAGAGAGAGAGAGAGAGAGAGAGAGAGAGAGAGAGAGAGAGAGAGAGAGAGAGAGAGGGACAGAGAGACAGACAGACAGACAGCAGACAGACAGACAGACAGAGCCAGAGAGAGACAGACAGACAGAGAGAGAGAGAGAAAGAAAGAGAGAGAGAGAGAACAGGGCCAAGGACGAATCCAAGATCACGGGCAGAGGAGGAGAAGTGCACACTGGAAACCTGAGGCGGAGGGAGTCAGCATCAATCCTGGCGAGCTGGACACGATTACCGAGGCAAATGTACTGGGTCTTATAATGGTTTAGACGGAGGCGATTAGAGGACAACCAGAGATCTAGTGCAGAGGAAGCCTCGAGGTTGCGTTCAACCATAAGAGCAGCTGAGGTGACCGAGCCACGGTGTGGCACGGAGGTGAGCTTGTGTATCATCAGCGTTTTGGTGAGACAAAACACCTCCGCCTTAACCATGATAAGACTCTGAATCCCCGCTAGATCCGAGGTATACAAAATGAACAGAAGGGGAGCGAGGACAGAGCCCTGGTGTAGTCCATAAAGGATGTGGGCCCAAACGGTGCGGGTGGGTAAAAAAAAACAGAAACAGAGCGATCGGTAAGGAATGAGCGAAACAAAAGAAGAGCAGAGTCAACGATACCAAAAGACATTAATATCGTAAAGGGCAAGTAAGGTAACCTGGTCACGATCAAAGGCTTGAAATACTTCAGCTAGAAGGCATAGTATGAGCGATTTCGTCGAGCAAGGATGTAGTCGAGGGCATACGCGGGTATACAGCGTGTACTCATCTCAGTATTACTCACCTCACAAAATATTTATATTCATTTATATTAAAATACTCTAGCGTATACTCACAAAATACTGTAGCCGTGTGTAGCGTATACTCAGCTCTAATTTGTTTCGGAAAACTAACCGGTAGCGTGTACTCACCTCTAATTTTTACCACTGCAGCCCTGCCGTCGAGTGGAATTTCCTGAAACGACACTGAAGAATAGTTGACAAGAGACAAATGTTTCCAAAAGCTTTTAAAGGAAAGAAAGGTTTGAGATAGGAAGATAGTTTGAAGGAGAGTCAGGATCAAGGCCTTGGCGCTCGATGGAAGGGTAAACCACAGCCCTTTTGTGCAGTGCCGGGACAAAACCTTGAGCCAGAGAAGAATTACGTAGTAATGTCAAAATCGGAGTAAATTCGTCTACAAAGTCCTTAGGAAGAAATTGAGGAAGCAGGTTAGCAAGAAATTGAGGAAGCAGGTTAGCAAGAAATGGAGGAAACAGGTTAGCAAGGAATGGAGGAAACAGGTTAGCAAGAAATGGAGGAAACAGGTTAGCAAGAAATGGAGGGAGTAGGTCTAGTTCACACGACTACGAAGAAGAATCCAGTACCAGTTGACGAATGGCAGATGGCTGAAGAGGCTTCCATGACGAGAGGATAGCTGCATAGGGGGAAGGAAGGAGGTGGTGCATTTTCTGTGGATTCGCGAGTAGAATCGATCTTGGCCTGGACGAAGTTTAGGTAATCATCCGCCGTGAAATGGAGTCTGAGGTGAATTGCAGGAGGCAGTAGAGGGACTGAGTACATCAGCAATTGTCGCCTGCGTGGATTTTCCTTTTCCCGATCAATCAGTAATTCCCAATATGAAGTTTCCTTTAGACGGACATATCCCGAATGTGGTCATGTCCGACGGGGATGTGTGCGGCGTAGATACCGCCGCACACATCCCCGTCTGACGCCGGTCAGACGGGGATGTGGGCGGCGGTATCTACGCTCCAGACGTCTAACGTTCCGACGTAGCGTACGACAGTGAGAGTCAAGCCACGGCTGTAGCGGTTTGACACGGGTTCGATGTTGACGCAACGGAAGAAGGGCGTTGATGAGAGGTCGATCCGACCTCTCATCAACGCCCTTCTTCCGTCGAGTCATAGAGGGCGAAGAGGTTCTCAGTCGGACGATCTGCCAGAGTCGAGAGGTCACCGCAGGAGACCTCTCGACTCTACTGAGGAGACCAGCACGGGAGGCCTGCCGGTCTAGGTGCCTCCAACCACGAGAGATCCGGAGGGAGAAGGTAGGTTGGGCGCATAGGAGTGGCACTGTGAAGCGGAGAAGACCATGACCAGAGATAGATGGGCTTCGATGCTTAGGTTAGCATTTGGCAGTCATCACGCGTGATGACCACATCCAATAAACCTCCAAGGACATGAGTAGGCGTAGCAACGTGCTGGGTAAGTCCGAACTGCGATAGAAAATCGACGAATCGAATAGTGTCTGGAGAGGAGGCGTTCCTTATATGAATATTGAGGTCCCCTGTAATAAGTAGCTGAGAGTTGAATGTGGAAAAGACCTCGAGGATGGAGGGCCAAGGGCCAGGCCAAGGAGGCGTTCCTTATATGAATATTGAGGTCCCCTGTAATAAGTAGCTGAGAGTTGAATGTGGAAAAGACCTCGAGGATGGGAGAAAAAAGTCGTCAAGAGAGGTGCAGAACCTGTGCGGTAGAGACCGAGCACAGGAAAAAGCGACTAGTTCGAAGGTGGGATCTTTTTGATGCGAAGATTACCATGAAAGTGAACTACGATGCCGCCATAGTTTTGTTCCAGCGGATCCTGTGAGGGACCGAGTGGGCGAGGAGCATCTATAGATGAATATTCAGGCGGAGTATTGAGATTCCAGAGGCGGTGGAATGTCAGGACTCTGGCGTTACGAAGATGTCCAAGGAATGCAGAGAGATTAAGTTAGATACTTCCATGTAATTGTTTCCTAAGGAATGGACATTGAGCAAAACAAGCCTCAATCCTTCAGGGTTGCTTTGTGTCAGAGGTAGTCGCGAAGAAGGCAGCGATGGCGAGACGGTAAGCGAGTCGATCCAGATGTCGAAGACGACGATAATGATCCAGATAGCGAGCGAGTTAAACCAGATGATGGTGACGGAGTTTCTGTGGAACCAGCCTCAGACCTCTGACGGAGGCGGCGAGGCGAAGATAGGCAACGCCAACATCAGTCGGCATATAGACTAGGTGAGGCGAATCGTACCTCTGCCAAGCAGGGCGCCACATGTGTAGAGAGAAGAGAGTTTTCCGTGTAGTTCGACTAACCGTAGACGACGGTTGAAAGTAAGAGCAAATGGCAGCAGTGTCGTATAGAGCAGTTATTACATTTTGAATGAAAAACCAACCGAAAATCTGTTAAATCCAAAGTTCACAATAGTACAGAAACAACACAGAGTAAAAATCTAGTCCGCAAGAGATGTTAAGACGCATAAAAAATGTCGAATACTGATGGAAACACAAGGGTCAAGACAACCAAAACGCATAGGTGCAAACATTTGCCAGCAGAAGTACGCAAAAACTTTAAAATCTGCGATAAAATCACTTTAAAACCAATAAACTCTCATTTTTTATAAACAGGCCGTCATCTTGCACTCTTGCTGACGTCACCAATAATACCTAACACAGAAAACTGTAAATTAAAATATAATAAATAATATTTGTGCAAATGTGTTGTTATGATACCAATGGTTTCTCTTTTCTGTAAAATTATGAAAAAAGGGTCAAAAACTTTTTTTCCTGTTCACGCGTCAAAAATGTTGGCTTTCACCAAGCAGGTAGGCCTATTTATCCCACCACTTCAAATTCACTAAAATATGCCGTGAACAGTGCCACACCTTTTAAAGCTTACATTGCCAGAATTAATGGCTCTAAAAGGTGCATCATGCAATCTAACTTTCAGACTGACTAAGATATTAAATTTTACTACTAAGTTTAGAATAAAACTACTTTAATAGGACTTTGACTCATCTTAAGAAACGCAAAATGTAAATGTAAACGTAAATGTTCCGCTCGTGTAGGCAGAGTTTACTTGTTCTGATGCCACCCAATCACGTAACTTAATTATTGTTGCACAGAAACTACAGTTACCTACTGAGGAAGCCTACATACTTGGCATGCCGTTGTCTTTTACAGTTACCTCATCTTGTGCCTCTCTTATAAATGTTCGCGGTAATAGCACCGCAGATGCAGATGAACCCACAGTTCGAAACGTGGTTCGGGTTTCACGCCAAGCATCTCTTATATAGTTTCCCAGGTCTGTGTGTTCTACGATAAACGCTTCTGGAATATAGCGCCCCTCTCTTCGTGGCTACAGTGGAATGTAAAGAAAGACGGACGTGCGGTCAGATAGACAGAGAGACGGATTGATAGAAAAACAAACAGCGGTTAGTAAGTCCCTCCCTCTTCAAGAAAACCGACCGTCAGGAGCATTTGCTAAATGATGCTCGAATTTTCACTCGCAATGTGACTTATTATCAAGCATTCCAATAAACAAATACTTTTCTCTTCTTATCAATCCATTCATTTTCTTTTTCGAGGCCACGGAGGTGAGATAGGCCTATGTCTTAGCAGTTATGGGCACTAAACTAAATTTTTAGTTAAACTTCAACTATTTTAAAACTAAAATAAAGCAGTTTAACTAAAGTTGGCAACTGATTCTGTAAGTTATAAGTTAAAGAAACTAAAAATAGTTAAAGTTTTTCTAACTTAACAAAATTTCTATGCCAAACATTTCCACAATAACAAAGGTTAAGTGAACTGTAATAATGCAGAACGTCAAAGACAATAATTATTATTTCACTTTCAAACTATGTAATGTGTAGGCTACTAGACCAGAGGACGTTTTCAACCAGAAAATAATTAAGACAGTTGCTAATGCAAACGATAATGATGCATTACTTAATTATTGTTGTACAGAAACTACAGTTACGGACTGATTTGAGTTCACTCGACTTGAGTAATAAAACACTCGTGACAATCAAGGTGACAATAATGATCAACAATAGCAATACCACTGTCAAATTTGTATCTGGATCGTAAGAAAAGAAGTGTTTCGTCAGACATATTAATTTCTTGTAGACGTAATATTTCCACAGATACTGTAATTCACACAAAATCGACATTTTGCACTGAAGTTGTTGCAGTTGCTTTTGTCTTCTTTCAGTTTAACTTCAGTGAAACAAGTATGGACTAATAAACTATTCCTTTTTACTATCGTAGCCTTTTATTCATTAAAGTCTACAGTCAAATCATAAAGAATAATAAACACCAGTGTTCTTATTTACACTGCGCCTTGCTACATATTCTATGCAGAGGCAACACCGGTGTTAATAAATAAGTAAACGTCGCGTTGAGTTGTTGACAGTATTAATTGCGGAAAATAGTTGCGTAGTTGCTGATTTTGTTAGCTAAAAACTTTTGGTTTTAACTAAACTATTTTTCTCCAGCTAAACTTTATCCTTAACTAAACTTAAAGTTATCAACTTGTTAGTTAAGTTTTGCCAATCTCAGGATCAAATATTGTTATTTGATAGCTCGCGGGCGCACTATTTTTTCCTTGTTCGCGTACGCCGTACTTGCTTTCGTCTAGCTCTCGCTCTACATCACCATGCTCGAATCCACATCCTGAGCAGTAGTCGAATACACCCTAACTGGGCCACCATCATCTATTCTATACTATCATCCAAAGTGTATAGAAGGCCAAGTGTGCCCACTCCAGGCTTTAACACTGTGTCGTTTATGTCCTTCGTGTTTTCTTTCGCCAGGTGGCGGCAGCGTAGATTTGTGTTGGCCTGCCGGAACTCGGTAATGTTTACGCTATTTGTGTAGAAAAGAATTTGTGTATTGAATAATTTCACCTATTTTTCACTTATTTTGCCGTGTTTTCAATTTTCGTAGACTTGACACGTAGGTGTTTTGGATATTTAATGGCGTTGGCGTTGCAGAATATTAAAATGTAACATTTATTAAGAGTTTCGTGCTAGTTTGTGATAAAATGATACGGACAGTCGCCGTCTGCGTCAAAATGTCACAGATATGTAAATGTAAATGTACACGATTTCATATAGCGACCGTATGGCCTCGACCCTGCTTATTTTTCAATGAATTGATCGGATGATGTCCTTCACCATCGCTAACCGTTTGATTAGGCACCACGCCATTTAAGTTCTTCGTGCACGGACCGTACTAACCTCTGTATATGAGTTAACATTCTCGGACACTATGAATACTTGGGGGTGATCGATTCTGTAGTGGTTAGCGTGCAGAACTATTAACTGGGAGGTCGGGGCTTCAAATCCCCACCAGGGCAGAAATTTGGTTCGAGATTTCTGCTCCACCTGCACCCGTTTGGAAGATAAGACGCCGAGGGAGAGGTCTGGCCACCGAGATCCACCCGCACTCTTATGCCGAGGTTAAGAAAATGTAGTCGCTAACATTTCATACCCATGGCTTCCTCAGGGCTGGCTTAAGAGAATGCTGCTCTTCATACTTCTACATGTTTTTCGTATGAATTATACATAGCCTAACTATAGAAGAACAAGCGCATTAAAAATGGCTCCACACGAGTTAACGTTCTAGGATGGTACATTACGAATAATTATGGATTGTGGTGGTATTTCGTGTTTCCTATGAATTACACATAGCCTATAGTTTTAGCAGAAAAGCTAGTCTTATTTTGCGAATCAGGTACAATACTGTACGTGGTTGTTTATGTGCAGTTCGCAATGTCCACCACCACCAGAAACAGCCACTGTTTTGTTCCTGGATGCAAAACTGGTTACAGAAGGAAAGTCAAATCAGAGATAGAAGTTAAATGTAGCCTTTTTTCACCATCTGCCAAGAACCTTCTACTATGGAATAAGGCTATACCTCGTGCAGACAAAGAGTTGAGCCTCAAAGATCGTGTTTGCGAATTACATTTTCATTCTCACCATATTATTCGTGAAGATAAATTTACTGTGGGTGGTGAGACAGTTATTCTGCCACGTGGAAGGCCTCTGCTACATGCAGATGCAGTGCCATGCATTTTCCCAAATCTTCCACAGTACTTTAGCCAACAAGTGACCAAACCACGAAGAGAACTTGTCAAGAACAATACAAAAACACAGTCACACACAGAAGTTGCTAGTAAAAATGATTTCACCTATTACAACAACAACAGAACCCCTGCAGAAATAAGTCCACAGATGAGTTTCAGTGACCTGATGAACTGTCATTTATCTATAGCAACACAATGTCCACCTGGATGGGTCAGCCGAGCAAATGAATCAGTAGTCTGCTTTGGAAAAATTGTTCTGGAAGACAACTGCTTACAGTGTACTATATGTGTATCCATTTCGTTCGAGGAACAAGTGAGTGTTTTCTACAGAAACAGAAAGCTATCCATTGAAAGTAGGCTGCAAAACCAAGCACAGCTAATGGAAATGATAAGGAAAGTAAATTCTATGAGTGAATGTTGTGGTGCAACAGGTATTGACAGTGAGTTCCTCAATACTGCTGTTCAGCAGAGTGCTCTAGGTTTCTATGATCATAAATCAAAGAAATGGTGGCACGCACGCTGTTGTGGACTTGTTGAAGCAGAAAATCAACGCTGTCTTCCCTGTAAGAGAATGAGAAAAACATTGCAAGCGGCTCAGAATATGAAGGAACGTAGGACTGGTAAGATGAAGAAGCAGTTGGTTTGTGCTAGAAAAGTGCGACAAAGCCACCAAAGAATCATCAAGCTCCGTGACACGGTTTCAGCAATGAAAAGGAAGTTGGTGGAGCAAACAGCACTTCGTGGAATTCATTCATACATTAATGACTTGCCAGAAAACCAGCAGATTGGCATTCATCAGGCTGTGAAACAGGCATCAATTCGATCTGCAAGGGGAATGCGATACAATGGAAAATGGTTACTCTCATGCATTTTACTGCGAATCAAAAGCCCTAAGGCCTACAGTCATTTACGCGACCATCAAATTTTGTCCTTGCCATCACGTTCCACACTGCAGCGTTATATGGATATTGTCAGAGCAGAATGTGGTGTTTCACTAGAATGTCTAAACCTGCTGAAGGAGAAGGTTTCAACTCGAGCGGAACGACATGGCATTCTCATTATGGATGAAGTGAAGCTGCACGTTGGTGTGAAGTTCAATGTCAGGAACTTGAAATTCTCAGGGTTGATTGACCTTGGCGAATTTACATCTGCTAAAGATCGGAAAGATCCGGCTGACTATGGACTAGTCTTCATGTACAGACCATTTATGGGATCCTGGACACAGACAGTTGCCATGTTCTTGTCAAAGGGGCCTACGAAAAGTGCCATTCTTTCCAAATTGATGGTGAAAGTTATCATGGCACTGGAAAGTCTTGATCTATGGGTTGATGCAGTTGTCTGTGATGGTGGTGCAACAAACCGGGGAATGTGGAAGGAGTTCGGAATTTCTGGGTGTGTTCGTAATTCCCAAAACAGTGTGCAACATCCATGTCCATCGCCATCCACTAGCGCTGACAGAAGGCTCTATTTCTTATCTGATTATGTGCATTTGGTCAAGTGCATACGGAACAATTTACTGAACAGAAAATTCTTCAACTTCGATGATGGTGTGGTAAAACGTCAGCATTACTTTGACCTGCACAAGCTTGATTCCATGAATGGCGGTTTAAAGGCTGCACCAAAACTGACTGAGGCACACATTAACCCAAACAATCTGCAACGAATGAACGTGCGTCTCGCAGTTCAGCTTTTTAGTAACAGTACAGCAGATGCTCTTCAGTTCTACACTAGCACTGGGATGCTGCACGACACCGAAGCAACCATTTCTTTCACTCGTCGTATCAACAAACTGTTCGATATTTTGAATGCTAAGAAACCTTATCAGGGACTCAAGCTGGATTCCAGTGACTTCAAGTTCTTAGAAAGTTCACTGACGTGGCTTGATACCTGGGAGATGCATGTCGCATGCCTGGACAGTGAGAAGAGAAATCACTGTCTCTCACCTTCTACATTCCAGGGACTTCGTGTAACTCTTCTATCGACAATCCAGCTGTCACAATACCTAATAATGTCACCAGATGCTCCTTTTGTGTACATTTTAACTTCACGCTTTGGACAGGATCCCCTGGAGCATTTCTTCGGGCTATTACGCCATGCTGCAGGTTGTGAGGACCATCCAACAGCCACCATGTTTGTGCAGTTGTACCGGTTGCTGTCAGTTTACAGTCTGCTGCGTTTACCACGTCGCCGCATCAGTAGCTATTCGAACCAGCAACTGTGTCACACAAAGCTCTGTGTTACCTCAGTAAAGGCTACAAAACGCCAAGCAGCCGTTGCGATGGCTACTGAATGCATGGAAAGCATTGTAGTCTTCATGAACGATGACAACCCTGCGGACGCTGTGGATGTGCCCCCTCTGGCCACCCTGTCAGCCACCACGAAAGACAATATTGTTTTTTATGTTGCAGGGTTTATTATTAAACATTGCCAGAAAATTCTGCACTGCTCCACCTGTATTTCAGCTATTTCAGGTGATCGTAGCCAGCTGCCACAAACCACACTCATTAATATTAAATTGCGTGGCTCTTTAAGGTGGCCTTCTGAAGCACTGTTCCTGGCACTCAGAGAGGCTGAGGAATATATTAGTTCTCACCTGGCAAATGGTTTGGATCCAGAGGCATTCACAGAGCTTCTAGAGCTGATAATACCTGTTTTCTTGCCATTGCGCTCAAATTTATGTCCCCCTCATGCAAGCTCTGTTTGTGCAGAAATTGCTACTTACTACATTATTACTCGCCTACATTGGCATGTTAAAGAAGTCAGCCAAATTGTGAAATCGTCAAAAAGTACTAAGCAACATAGGAAAAAAGCCAAACTCTGTTGACTGATTACTTACAAAAAGTACTGTAATCAAATTTCATAACTTATTTAGTGCCAAAATAAGTAATTAACTTCTTCATTTGGTAGAGTGTTATGAAAGATTTTATTCATACAATTAACTCAATTATGTGCTGGTTGATTACCATGGAATTCATTACCATTTAAAAGTACATCATTTTTATTTCTTTAATAAAATTTTCACATGCATAACATTTGATGATGATGATGATGAATATGACGAGTACATTAACCACTACCAATTGGATAACTTTATGTATAAGTTGTCAACAACTTGCTACCGGAAGTATTCTTAACTTTTAGCACCAAGGTAGTAGATGTGCATGATCATTGTACAAGGGCCTCCTTTGGTTTATGTGTCTTTTATGCACGTACTAATTACCGGCGATTTTCAGTTTGTTGCATTTGTCTTAAAATTTGGAATGCTGTACCAATGAATATTCCAAATGCACCCACTTACATGCGATTTAAGGCACGCTGGAGTAGTTGAGTAACTACTTGAAGAACTGTTGAAAGATTGGATACATTGTGGATAGCTTGGGTGTTCTAATACATAACTTCACATTAATTGTTTTGATGGTCTTAATGTTCTTAGTTACTGTTAGCATCATTGTTTTGATGCTTTCAATGTCTCGGTCGAAAGGCTTTATCGTGGTGGTTAACTTCACTTATCTTTACAGCTGACATACTTGTTGGTTTTTAGCAATGGTGATTAAATGTTAGTGCTATGATTGCTATTATTAAGACAGTGCTGTGTGTATGTAATGTCGGGTGTTTTTTGTGTTATAATGAGCATGTGATTTGATATGTATTATTTGGACGACCAGCGAGATGAGTCCTACGAGACTTCTCCGGTAGCCTGCCACTATGTCTGTATAATATGTTATTGCTGTGATTGTTTAATTTCGTGGCGAATAAACTACTTACTTACTTACTTACTTTACAGCTGATTATCCAACCATTGTCCAATAAAGAAAGAGGGTTACCCTAATTTAGCGGGGCTTATGGCCCATCTAGGCCACCTTTGTTCCCTAGACAATGATCGAGTGTTAATGAACTATGTGATGTAGATGATTGTTTTATGCATTGTGTTTCTGGGAACAATAAAGTCAGTACTATCCACATCATAATAATGATGTTTCTTGTATATGCATGGATGTTAATGCGTTAAAGACAAGTAAAGATAAGTCTACGGCTACCGATTTCTTGAACTTCTTCCAGTCTAAGACTGACTCCACACGTCAGGCGACTGCTAATGCTCCACCTCCATCGTTTCTACCAACGACCTCTTCGCTTTCAGCCTGGGACCCTCTTCAGTTAACTACCATCCGTCAATTAGTTCCTTTGACACTGTAGACCACTCTATTCTCCTAAACCGGTTATCTATATCTCTTGGTATCACTGACCAATCAATCAATAACACCCCATATCTTCTTCATGGTCCGTCCTCCTCTGCTGTCCACAGGGGCGTCTACACCATATAAACCTTGGAGCAAATGCTCCATGCAAGAAATGGGGGGAGATCTGTCAGTGTGTGTGCCACCATTTTAGGGGGAAAGGGGAAGAAGAGGGGGAAGGGGAAGTTGCTCCAATGACTTAAGGGGGGATAGACGCCTCTGGCTGTCCAAATGGTTGAGCGCACCTTAGCAGCCTCTTCTGTTCTGGATGCTTGGCTTTCTTCTAATCGCTTGCGGCTGAACCCTGATAAAACTCAGTTTATCTGGCTTGGTGATCGCCTCCAACTCAGCTAAATTGATTTTGAATCTCTTCATCTGAGGTTTCCCCTCATTCAGCTCTCTCTGTTCGTGTCTTGGGGATTGTCCTCGACCCTACCCTCTCCTTCACTGATCAAGTTAACCTTGTATGGCGATCTTGCTTTAATCATCTACGCCAGCTTCGATCCATCCGCAGGTGTCTTTCGGTGCATGCTGTCTCTACACTGGTCCATACCTTGATCTGCACTCGGGTTGACTTTGGTAATGCTGTGTACATTGGCCTCTCCTCCTCCAATATACACAAACTTCAGTCTATACTCAATGCTTCTGCTCGGCTTATAGGTGATATTCCTAAGTTTTCCCACATCTCTGCCTTTATTCGTGACTCCCTCCACTGGCTTCCTGCCCAACAGAGAATTCAGTTCAAATTACTATCACCCTCGTGCGCAACTGCCTCACTGGGTCTGCTTCGTCTTACCTAATGAATTTCTGCACCCCGGTTCTCCCTGCCTGAGAGGGACTCCTTGCGATCCTCGGCCTGTGGCCTTATGGTGGTTCCGCGTATGCACTTCCACGGCCCAATCCAGGAGCTTTGCTTATGTGGGTCCTTCAGCCTGGAACAGTCTTCCCCAGTTCCTTCGCCAAAAGCTTCTTGTTCTCTCCTCTTCAGTTCCGTAGACGCTTGAAAACCTTTCTTTTTGCCGGTTTTGGCAGTGATGCGGGTCGAGAGCGCCACTGATTTGAGTGGCGCTATATAAATGTTCAATTACAATTACCTGCATTATAATACTATCTATTACCTGTATGCTCACTAAGTAGAAGCATGCATTATAATTTTATGTAGGCCTAATTACATTCCCCGAGCAATGTCGCGGCATTGCGAATAATGCTGCACGCCAACATCATTTCACAATGGCGCCACCTAGCGAAAGGAAACTCAAAAGGACCGCGTAAATTCGGGAGTGAGCACACTTGGCCTTCTATACACTTTGACTATCATCGAGGCCGGATTGCATGTGAGTGTAGTAGACAAGAAAGTGGTACAAACGTTTCGTTCATTTACGTTGGTTTGTATAATTGTATATTCGTCAATTGTTCGTAAGTGAAATCGATAACAGAATAAAATTGCAAAGACATATTATTTGTAGCTGACCTCGTCATTTTCCTGTATGTTTTATTTTCTGATGCTACTTTCGTCTTGCAAGACGCTCAGAAACCCTACCGTAGATTCGGATACAGAGTAATGGTAACACTCATGGCCAGGAGTGCAGCAGTACGCGGTTTGATTCCCGCAACCCCCCTCGGCATGGCTGCCATAACGTGTGTTTAGTTAAGAAATTGATAATTGGGCGTAATTACGCCGATAGTTGTACTGTCATGTCTCAATATAATCTTACTGCGTTTGTCGGCTTGAATTAATAAAGAAAAAGATTATTATTATTATTATTATTATTATTATTATTATTTTTGAGTATGTTACGTAAAATCACTCGCCACAGATACATACTCGCGGAAGTGCCAGCAACAGATACATATATACGCAGACGCCGGATTCGTAAGCAACAGATAAAAAGGTAATCCTGGGTTTTACCGTCCGAAATTATTTTCATTGAAACGTTCTAATACAATATACAATAAATAATCATCGTTCATCCAACTTCTAGTTTGAGTTATATTTTAATCGATTATCCAGCTTCTAGTTTCGTGAATATTTTCGTCATCTTCCAACTTCTAGTTCGAGTTTTACTACAAAATGTTTTCATCGGTCATACACGGGAATAATATCGGCACTAAAACGATATATTTTCATCGCAATTCCAACTTCTAGTTTGACTTTAACTATGTAATATTTTAATCGATCATCCGGCTTCTAGTTTCATTGATATTTTCATAAATCTTCCAACTTCTTGTTTGAGTTTAACTGTGAAACGTTTTCATCGCTCATGCAATGTAAATAATTTTGGATGCTAAAACACAGGATTACCGATAAATATATATGTCAGAATCGACCGGGGTAAACCCCACCGCACGAAAATATTTCCGTTGCCGTAAGCAACCGCGCAGGGCCACCTCAGAATTTGATAGAATAGAGTGTTACGAACTCTCATAAGGGGCTGTCCATTAATTATGTCAACAAAATGGGGGAGGGGAGGGTTTGAAAAGACAGAAGGTGAGACCGAGCATCTGATGACCCTGAGACACCTCAGTTGAAAGAAGCAGGGGCGAGTTGTGCTGGAGATATGCTGTGTGAATTTGAGGGAGGAGTCAAGTGTGACACCCGTAGTGGATGGTGGAAGAGTAAGTGTAAGCAAGGAATTTCTCAGTCAGCAATAGAAAGTCGAGTTTAGCAAGCTGCTGCCTACTCCCAGACCAGATCAATTGAGTCTTAGCAGTGTTGAGGCAGAGACGGTTAGTCGACATCCAGTAGCGAAGGTCAGAGACAAGATGGTCAATGGAGTGAACAAGGGAGAGTTGATCAGTTGATGGACCTTGTACAAAAGATCCGAAAAGGTCACTCTACGAAAATCCATATGCATAAAGATGGCCATTTGCCCCATGCAGTGATATTTTACTTCTGAAAATAATTCCTAATTCAGTTTTAATTCAGTTCTGAGCTCTTGAATTTTACTTCTAATTCTAATTTTACTTCTCAAATAATTTTACTTCTCATTCCTATTTTAGTTCTCAAATAATTTTACTTCTTATTTTAGTTTTCCAAATAATTATTAATTTCCGCACTGTAAAAGTATTCAATGCTTGCATAGAGAAGCACACCGAACTTGTCTCGATAAAGAAAAAACTGTTTGAAGTAAAACAAGTCTAACAATGTATAGTGATTAATGCTCTTATGCCAGCGTGTTACCATTCATCTATCCCCTCCCAAGACTTGTATTGCTTGTATTTCTCTAGCAAGTGATGTTCCACAAATTCCATCATTTTCCCTGTTCAGTAGGCCTATTTGGCATATACATCTGCCTGTAGTTTCGTCAAAATGATAAACCCAAAATCTTGCTATCTCGCTTCCTTCCAGCCAACATTCTTGATAAACTTATTGGCCTAATTTTACAATTTTATGATCAAACCCAAAATAAAATGGCGTATGAAATTGAGGTCGTTGGAATGCAATTAAGTGCAACAATTATTAGACAATGAAAAGCAAAGATAGGACAGGGCTAACAGTAGCCTACATCGAGATTGGTATGCGCAGCGTCTTCATCTCAACCGAAGTTTTCCAATGGATTATGTGTTTGGATCGAGTGCAATTTTCTCAACTTAAGCGCCACAAGAAGTAAAATGATTTTTGTGAACTGAGTTTTGTGTACAGTTTTGCAGTGCGAGATATTTAGCGTATATATTTAGTGCGCTTACTTTAGTTTCACGTGTATATGTATATATGATAGATGTATCACGTTCAGTTGTACTTAGTGAAGCGCGTGACCGGCTGATATCAGCAGGCGGCCGCGCTATGTCTATAATTAGATTTCTAGAGGCGCAGAAGACAGGGAAGGCGCGAAGAATTATGCTGACTAGAGAAGAAGTTTGAATTCGAGTGTGTTCGCTGTAGTAGTGTGGCTGACTAGTTGAGTTGTAATCGAATTGAGTTCTGTCTGTTTGTTTCTTATTAAACGAAAAGATATTAAACTGTGTTGCTGATTAATTCAGGTTATACTTATACGTAGAATTAGTGTTCAAAAGGTGAACGTTAAATAGGCGTTAAGTACGAAGAGAACAAGGATTTAGCAAGAAGGATTGTCAACGGAAGGATTGGGTTGACATTATTGGTGGCAGTGACGGTGTGGATAAGAACTCACGGTGGATAAATACTCACGGTGGATATACACTCACGGTGGATTAAAATTCACGTTATCACCTCTTTCGGCGGATAAAAGAATTTACAACGGTGTTAGAAGAATTTACGCGTTGTTTGCTGTGTGACGAGTTTACGATATCAACGACGGTGGAACACGAGAAACGGTATAAAAATTTCGTTGTTTTTCACGAACAAATACAAAAGAAATCCCGTTTGTTTATCGATTCACACAACAAGAAAAACTGTGACTTCTTTGAAAAGAGAAATCACCAAAGTAAACAAGTAAGATGGAGAAACTAAGTGCTGAAAGACAAGCAGATATTAAGAAGATGTCTACGGAAAGGCTGAAACAGCGTTTGTTGAAAGCCGGTTTTAAAGAAGAACAATTAGAAGGTATGTCACGTGGTGACATGCTTCAGGAACTCGCCGAAGTGTGGGTGAAAGAAGAAGTCGAAGAAGAAGGTGCCGTTGGCGGTGCCGTAGAAAAGGCTATTGAAAAACCACCTGCGCCTATGTCTATGGAGATGTTGATGCAGTGGATGATGATGACGAGGCAAGAAGAGAAAGAAAGAGAGGAGAGACGAAGACAGGAAGAGAAAGAGCTGAGACAAGAAGCAGAACGTGTAAGACAAGACGAATTGCGCTTGCAGAGAAAGAAAGAAGAGAAAGCGGAACTTGCAAGGCAAGAGGAATTGCGTTTGCAAAGAGAGAGAGAAGATAAAGCAGAACAAGTGCGTAAGGCAGAACTTGAATTGCAAAAGAATCAGTTTGAGATTCAGTTAGAACAGTTGAAAAGAGATAGGGAAGATGCTGAAAGAAGAAGATTGGAGCAGATGATTGAATTTGAAAAAGCTAGAAAAAGTGATGAAGAGGTACGTCAGCAACAGATTGAAGCAAAGAGAATGCGTGAAGAAGAAAAAGAAAAAGCGCGAACGTTAGAGTTAGAACGCGCAGAACAGATAAGACAAGAAGAACTCAAATTTCAGAAAGAAAGTTTGGAAAAGGCAGAGGCAGAAAGACAAGAACGTCTGAAACTGGAGAAATCAAAATTGACATTGAAAGAAACGCAAATGAAAGAAGAACGGGAAGCAGAAAGAAGGAAACAGCAAGAAAGTGAAACTTTGGTGTCAAAAATTAAGAAAATAGGTGATGCAATGAAGCATGTATTGCCTCAAATGCCAACTGATATGATGGAGGTGCCATTATATTTTGAAACAGTCGAGAACGCGTTTCGTAGCTTTGCTGTGGAGAAGCCGTTTTGGGTGAAATTATTACTACCATTGATGACGCCGAAAGCTCGAACTGTTCTGAATAGATTGTCATTCGATGATCTAGACAATTACGATAAAGTCAAGCAGCACTTATTAAAAGAATTTAAATTGACCTCGAGAGAATACAGAGCCAGATTTGTGGATGCTAAGAAGACGACAGAAGAGACTTATACGATGTTTACGGCAAGACTGAAGAACTTGCTAAACTATTACGTGAGAAGTCGAAACGTGAACAGAGAGTATGATACGCTCTTTGATTTGCTGGTAGCGGATAAGCTAAAAGAATGTTTACCGCCAGGTCCACTACAGTTTGTATTGTCGAAGGAAGGAACTGACTGTCTCCAAGCTAGTGCAGTGGCAGACCTAGCAGACATTCATGTAAACAATCGAATTGGGTTTGCGATCCCAAATATAAACAGTTATCCTTCTCAACGTTCCGTAAACCAAAGCCAGAGTGGAAAGTGGAAAAGTAATCCAGGAACAGGGAATCAGTTCAAAGGTAAAGAAGTCAAGGCTAGTGTCCCTGTACCCAATGAGACCAGAGAAGTGACGTTTGGTCGTCAGGGATTTAACAAATCGTCAGCGCCGTTTGCCAAGAGGGAAGGCAACACATCGTTTGTACAGTATAAGAGATATGAAGGAAATGAACAACGAGGTATTTCACAACCATACCATACAGTTGTGAAGCGTTGTCACAACTGTGGTTCAGACAAACATTTGGTTAAATTTTGTCCAGTTCCAGTGGCAGCAGCTAGTTCTAGCAGAAATCAAGAACACACAAGGGTGAATTTGATTCAAGTGGTTAGTGATACAGATAATCAAACCGCAAGTCAAGAAAACCAAGAGACTGAAGTAAAGTCGGTAATGAAATGTGGTATTCAAAAAGAAATTCTATTGGATGCTGGAATTCAGAGAGAAGTCATAGGAAAAGATGACAATCGAATATTGAAGAAATCGTTCTTGCAATATGTCGAGGTTGAAATTCGTGGAGTAGACGGTAAAGAGCCAGTGAAAGTCAAAGCACTGAGCGACTCGGGTGCAGAGATTCCGGTGATTAGTGAAGAATTACTGGAAGGCATGAAGGTGGAACAAATTGGAAAAGTGAATTTGCAATGTGTGGCAGGAGATGCCATTCCTGCGAAGTTAGTGAAAGTCGATGTTAGACTGTGTGATAGTGACGTGGAAGAAGAGGGATTTCCGCGTAAAATCCAGTGTTCACTTACACCTTATGTCACCTTGATGTGTGCTAGTATTGCAAAGATGGGCAGTACAGAAAGATTCTTGTTGCATCCAGAGATAATTGCCGAATTAAAAGCCGTACCACAGATGAAAGTTAAAACGATACAAGGAGATGTGAGTGTACGAGCAAATGTAATGACGAGAGCGCAGAGTCGGAAACAGGAAATGGTAGATGTTGATGAGAAGAGTGAAACTGAAAGTTCAAGTGATGAGGAAAACGAAAGTAATGAGCAACGAAGCTTATCGCGAGATGGTGTAACATCAGAGATAAATGAGCAAGAGATGGCTGCATGCGAGAATGGCACATTAAATGAAACGGAAGAAGACAATGAATGTGATGTGGGGATAGGAGACTTGTATAGAGATGAAGAGATGGATGAAGAACAAAAGGTGCAGATTGCCGATTCGAAGAAGTTTGAAGAGCAACAGAGAAAGGATGAATCGTTGAAGCCGTGGTGGAAGTTAGCACAAGAGAAAGAATCTGAATTCTGTGTGATCAACGGTTTATTGCATAAGAAATATCAGATATTAGACCAGACGATATATCAACTAGTGTTACCAAAAGAGAGACGAATTAAAGTGATGGAATTGGCGCATGAATCGGTATTTGGAGGACATCTAGGAGAAGAGAAAACAAGAGAACGAATAAAATTATCTTTTGTATGGCCAAAGATGAGAAGAGACATCGTGAAATTTTGTAAGTCTTGTGAGAAATGTCAACTAAAGGCAAGGAGTTTGGTGATGGATAGAGTGCCTATCACTCCGGTCTCAAGAGAAGAGGTCGCCTTCAAGAGAATGACGATGGACCTCGTTGGCCCGATCGATCCAGTATCTGCTGCAGGTCACAAGTATTGTTTATGCATTGTGGACTCGTGCACCAGATGGCCTACAATCTTCTTATTGAAATCGCTGACAGCGAAGGCTGTGTGTGAAGCGTTGACGGAACTGTTCATGAACGTTGGTGTACCGTCAGTGATTACAAGTGACCAAGGAACGAACTTCACAGCCAGTTTGACAAGAGAATTTCTCAATTTAATGGGCTGTAGTCCACGATTCGACACACCAGGACACCCAGAAGCTGCTGGATTAGTAGAAAGATGGAATCAGACATTTAAAAAGATGATCCATCATGTGATAATAGACAACCCGAGGAAATGGCACAAGATAATTCCTTTCACAGTGTGGGCATTACGAGAAGTGCCGAATGCAACTACTGGAGTATCACCATATATGCTTGTCTATGGGAAAATTCCGAGAGGACCATTGGCAATATTAAAAGAGAGTTGGACTAGAGAAATAAACTTACCACCTCATGTTGGAGTTAAACCAGAAAAGTATTTGAAAGAACTCAAAGAAAATATGGAGAAAGCATTATTGTTTGCAGAATCCTACTCTCGAGAAAAGCAATTACAATACACGAATCAGTATAACAAGAGAGCAAAGCACAAAGAATTTGAAGCTGGTGAGAAAGTCATAGTTTTGTATCCAACGTCAACAAACAAACTTATTTCTCGATGGCATGGTCCATGTACGATCATACATCGAAGATCAAAGTACTCTTATTTAGTCGATATGGGTGAAAATGGTCGAAAAATAATTCACGCCAACAAGATCAGAAAATATATTACTCGAGCATTAAGTTGTGGTCTAATCGTTGAAGAAGATGAAGATTTTGGTTCAGTGGTTGAATTACCAATGAGGAATGAGGTTCAAGATGACAAGAATTCACTTAACCTCGATCCTGAACAAATTAGCCATTTGACAGTAACTCAGCAAGAACAGTTGTTGAACGTCTTGAACAAATACTGTGACAGATTTTCAGAAAAACCCGGATTATGTACATTGGTTGAACATGAAATTGAACTAAAACCAGGATTTCGTGGAAAGGAATTTGCAGCATATCGAATTCCTTTGATTTATCGAGCAGAAGTGGAACGTCAGATCAAAGAAATGTTAAAAACAAACATTATCAAACCATCATCGAGCAGAATGGCAAGCCCTTTGGTTATTGTTAAAAAGAAAGACGGATCTTTAAGACTTGCCTGTGACTACAGATACATTAACTCATTCACTGTGGATTGTAAATATCCGATGCCGATTGTCAGAGACGTTTTGAACAAAGTTGGAAAGTCTAATGTGATTTCCATTTTGGACTGTCGAAGTGCTTATTGGACTTGTCCTGTAAAACAATCTGATCAATGGAAGACAGCTTTTGTAACACATAATGGACTGTATGAATTTACTCGTGTTCCTTTTGGAATGATAAATTCTGGACGAACTTTTGTTAAGGCGATAAATTTAGTTTTACAGCCTATAAGCGACTTTGCAGAACCGTATGTTGATGACATTGCTGTGCATTCTGACAGTTGGAAAGTTCACTTACAGCAGTTAGATGCATTTTTGATGCAAATGAGATTGCATAACGTTACTTTAAATTTGAAAAAATGCATATTTGGTAAGTCTGAAGTAAGGTTTATCGGTCATGTGGTTGGGTCTGGTAAGATAAAGATGAATCCAGACAGAATTGAAAGTTTGACTAATTTGAAGATCCCAGAAACTAAGAAGCAAGTTAAGCAACTGCTTGGATTTTTTAATTATTACAGACAGTTTATTAAGGACTTTGCACAGATTGCGAAACCTTTATCTGATTTAACTAGTAAACGTGTTTCTGATAAGATTATTGGACTGTTGAACATCAGCAAGCATTTGATTTACTTAAAGAGGCTGTGCGATCCAAAGTAGTGTTATATGTTTTTGAAGTGGGAAAACCATTCAATTTGTACTGCGATAGTAGTGACTTTGCAGTCGGTGCTGTTTTAACACAGATGGACGACAAGGGAATAGAACGCCCTGTGTCATTTATCAGTCAGAAGTTAACTGATACCCAGAAGAGATGGGCTACTGTGGAAAAGGAAGCCTATGCTATTGTTTGGGCTCTAAACAAGTTAAAAGAAATTATAATTGGATCAAAAATTTTCATTTTTACTGATCACAATCCTCTTACATATTTGACTGAGTCAATGTCTAAGTCTGCTAAACTTGTGCGTTGGGCGTTAGCCTTACAAACTTTTGATGTTGAGGTGAAGTACAAGAAGGGCAGATTGAATATTATTGCTGATTGTTTGTCAAGGTTATAAGTAATCGTAAGACTGTTCATTAATTAGTTAGATATATATATATGTTTCATGTATTTTGGTAATTTCGCAAATTTTGAAATTTAATTTGCTCAATTCCAGAAAAAGGAAGGAGGTAATGTGAACTGAGTTTTGTGTACAGTTTTGCAGTGCGAGATATTTAGCGTATATATTTAGTGCGCTTACTTTAGTTTCACGTGTATATGTATATATGATAGATGTATCACGTTCAGTTGTACTTAGTGAAGCGCGTGACCGGCTGATATCAGCAGGCGGCCGCGCTATGTCTATAATTAGATTTCTAGAGGCGCAGAAGACAGGGAAGGCGCGAAGAATTATGCTGACTAGAGAAGAAGTTTGAATTCGAGTGTGTTCGCTGTAGTAGTGTGGCTGACTAGTTGAGTTGTAATCGAATTGAGTTCTGTCTGTTTGTTTCTTATTAAACGAAAAGATATTAAACTGTGTTGCTGATTAATTCAGGTTATACTTATACGTAGAATTAGTGTTCAAAAGGTGAACGTTAAATAGGCGTTAAGTACGAAGAGAACAAGGATTTAGCAAGAAGGATTGTCAACGGAAGGATTGGGTTGACAATTTTAGTTCTGAAAATAATTCTTAATTTCGTTCATAATTTTAGTTCGGCAAATAATTCCTAATTCAATTCCTAAAATTATTTTTCGTTTTTGCTGCTGAAATAATTCCTAATTTTACTTCTAGTTTTCGTTAACGAAATCATTTATTTTACTTCTAATTTTAGTTTTCGTTAACGAAAATATCACTGGCCCCATGTTTAGTAGATAGAGATGGGATATGAGCAGTGAAGAGAATGTATAGGATGGGACCGAGCACCACCCTGGGAACGCCAAATTCGACCTCTGCCCACTGAGATATGCGGAGAGAAGGTGGTTTCTGAATCCAGGATGATGTCATGATCTCTGATGGAGTTTGAAAAGACAATTTGGGGATACTCAGAGGTAAGACTAGCGTGGTTGTCTAGGGGTGCCCAGCCAGATGTATTGAGCTTTGCAGAGATTCAAGCGAAGGTGGTTGGAAGAAATCCAGGCAGTCAAGGAGTCAGTGGAATGGCACATGAGGCGGACTGCAGCAGTGGTGTCAGAGGGAAAGCAGTGGGTGTAAGCCTGTATGTCCTCAGCATATAACTAGTTGGACAGAGAGCAGATGGCAAGAAGACGACTGAGATCAGAGGTGAAGATAATATAGAGGTCCAAGACCTGAGGAAGGCCAAAACGGACTGGGGTCGACGTGCTAGAACAGTAAACAACCAAAGAGGAGCGGTAACAAAGGTAGGAAGCCAGCCACTCATGGGGCTTTTCAGATAGACCAGAGGATATAGACAAACGATTGAGGAGGATGGCATGGTCGACCGAGTCAAAGACAGCGCTGACATCGAAGAGTGCAAGCAGGAGACCTGGGAGCAATCAATGGCGCAATAGAAATCAGAAGGAGGCGAAAAAGAAGGGTTTTCGTAGAGTGACCTTTTCGGAAACCAGATTAACGTACCTATGCCTAGCGTTTGACCTTATGCCTGTTACTTATGGTTCAAATCGCTCCCAAGGTTATTATGACAACAATAGGCTATGCTTGCATGTCAGAGGCAATGAAATTGTTCATTTCAATTTTAAATGTCAAAACAACAATAATGCTAAGAATAAAGTATCAGTTAGTTAATCAACTCCAAGCTAGTGATATTTAACTAAGTGGCATATTTTATTCTACCTAAACCAGCTTCTTCAACATTTAAGCTAATTATCGCCTATTTCTAACCTCCCTCAACAAGAATTTCGTTGCACGTAGACTATCACTCGAATTTGAATCTTCTCAGTTCGAATAGATCTTCAGATCTGCTTCATTGAAATATTCTCTGGCTGTAAAGTTTCACTGTTACTTGATTCGCCTCTGTCTAAGTTCAGTTCTCATCATTCTCCATTGCACAAAGTCATGGATTCTTTACTGCTGTCTTCTGCTTCTCTGCCTTCAGGCAGGTTCTAATTTCTCTTAATTTTGAGCCTCTTCCTTCATTATCCAATCCAGCATCATCTGTCTTCCCCTTGTCCTCCTTCTCTCCATTCTTCCCTCGATGACATTTCTTAGGAGAAAATCCCCTCTCTGTGTGTGTCCGATCCATTTCCTCTACCTCTTTCTTAATGTGTGTATCAAGGACCTTTCTTCCCCAATCCTTCCCAACACTTCTTCATTTTTTATGTGAACTGTCCGGCTGATCTTCTCTATTCTTCTGCAAATTCACATCTAGAATGCCTCCAGTTTCTTGATGTCATCTTTCCTCATGGTCCATGTCTCGGATCCATACAACACCACACTCCACACCAGTGTCTTTACCATTCTTTTCTTCAGATTCCTGTTCATTTTTCCTCTCAATAGCTCTTTCCTTTTTGTGAATGCATTTTTACCCGGTGCTATTCTTCTGATTTCCTTATAGCATTTAGCATTTGTCATAATCATGCTTTCCAGGTAGCAGAATTCTTTTACTTGCTCTATTTCCTCTCCACGAATTTTTATTCTGACTATAATTTCATGGAAACAGAACCATGCATACATAGATGAGAGGCACTCCTCAAGTTTTAGTTTACCAGACTGATCAGTGTATGACAGAGCAATGTGAAGATGAGTATCCTCAGCATATTGTCATAATTGGACTTCAAAGTGATTAGCTATATGACCGATTGTGGAAGCAAAGACTGTAAATAATAAAGGGCTAAGGACAGATCCCTGTGGCATTCCAGCAGTGCAAATAGTGGGCTCAGACCGAGTGGTACTGATGCCCATCTGCTGATTCCGGTCACCCAAGTAAGAAGCTAAAGAGTTTGTATGTTTTACACTGTATAAATATTTAATATTTTATTTGAGTACTATAAAAATTATGATTCCAGTTATTATTCCGCGGCCCTATGACAAAGCACTCGCAGACCAGTACTGGACCGCAGTTTTGAGTAGCACTGCCCTGCAGCACAGTTTGTAATGATATTTGATGCTTGTTATATTTTCAGGATAAATGGCATCACAGGGAACAAGATTTGTCGGTGGCCACACACAGATTGTGCTTAGCATAGTGGTCAGTAATCTTCCAACTGTTAGAATTATATCTGGTGCTGAATCTGGACAGTTAGCAGTTTGGACAGTGGATGGTACAAACGTACACAAGAGTTGCATTGGTGAGGGCGATGTGACATCATTGGTGTGTTCAGCTTACAGTCCTGACATCTTCTATGCAGCTTGTGGAGATAAAATATCGTGCTTTGACCTGAGGCAGCTGACTGGGCCTGTGTTTGTACTTGATTCTGTTGATGAAGAAATCAACCAGATTGCACTGAATGAAAAGGAGAACTTTCTAGCTTCTGCTGATGATTCTGGAAATATTAAAGTTTTCAATCTTTCCAGCAAGAAGCTTTATAAGACTCTGAGAAAGCACACAAACATATGTGCAACTATTAGTTTCCGGCCAAATCGACCCTGGGAGTTGGTAAGTGGTGCCTATGATAGCAATCTGATACAATGGGACTTTGCAAAGTCTCGTAGCTTCTGCATTATCAAAATGCAGGAGTTGGGAGTGGTTCCAGAAAACCTGGAGTCTTATGTTGTTAGCCCATCCTTTGTGCACAGCATTGCTGTCTCAAGTACAGGAAATAGACTGGCCTGTGGCACAGAGAATGCCTTAGTGCAGATATTTGATAGCTCTAAGAAAACGCTTCACTTTCAGAAAACGCTTCGTCATCATACGCAAGGAGTTTGTCAGGTTCATTTTCCAAAGTTTGATGAAGATAAGTATGTAGTATCAGGAGGCAATGATGGACGTATCTGCATATGGAACTTGGACGAAGAATTGAGCCATGGAGTTGCCTTGACTAATGGATGTTCTGTTGCTGCAAGCAACAACAGTGTTAATCAAACCATTCATAATCCTGCAGTTGAAATAGAACATACAGAAAAAATCAACTGGTTATCTTCAGGTTCTGTTAATAATAACAAATTCTTGGCAGTTGCTGATAACACAAGTTGCCCAGTAATTTTCCAATTTCCTCTGTAGTATTTGGCTGCAGTATCAGCATTGTTTAAAATTCATAAGTTTGCTGATTTGCTTTAGAGTTAGAGAATTTGACAACCTTGACTGTATCACCAGAGGTATTATCTTCATTTATCAGAGCAAACTAGCTGTAACTAAGCATAGCCTGTTTCACTTTGAAATATATTGAGTGTTTGATGAATTAAAAAACCAGACATAGACAGGTCCACAAATTTTTTTATATTTTTAACAAAATATAGAGTGCCAATCAGAAATATTCTTCTACAAGTTTTAGTTCCAAAACTGATTACTTCTTGTAGTTTCATGCCATGTGTTGAACTTACAGCAAAGATTGTCCACTTGTTAATTGTTGTAAATGGGCAGTGACTTGCAGAGCCTAGAGCCGGCAACAGTAGTGTTTTGTATTTTTTGCTCCAACTGTAACTAATGAGCAAATTAACTAGCTGTATCTAACAAGCAAATGCAATGTTTTGTACACCAGGGGGGTAGACAAAGATGAAGGACTGGCTGATATGTATTACTTCATGTTGTTGGACAAGTTTTAAATTGGAAGATAATGAACCCCATGATCGATCGAGTCAGTCGATCAAGTCGATCGAAACTCGGCCAAGTCGAGTCGGTTGAAAAATCTTCAACTCGATTGATTTGCAAGTCGAGTCGATCGTTGTTTCCTCGACTCGACTATTAAATATTTTCTTACTATTTTTGCGGCTACTTCTCAAAATGACCCACATGATGTGTAACCTGATTTGAAGTTCAGTGCAAATTATGAGCCTTTTGGTGATTTCGTATAGTGGAAGCTGCAGATACTTTTTTCAGTTTTACGGTGAAATGGAAAGATTAAGATGCGTTAAAAATGCGCTAGTTTAAGGAAATTTCAGCTCTGTAGTCAGTAACGACGATCTCAAAACGTTCGAATGACTGTATGTTAGGACGGGACTGAATGCTTCGACTTTGGCCAAGAGCAGTGGCTCGGAAAGTGTTTAAAAGTTGCGTGAGCTATCCCCGGCCAAGTAGGCATAGGCTACAGACCTAAGATGGATGGAATTATACATTATATCCGATATAACCAATAAGAATATTTTGTAATTTTTTACAATCAGTGGAAAAGTTGATTATACTTGGCATACATATTCATGAAATGAAGCGCGTCTATAGCACAATAAGTCCATAACTACTTTAGCAAGCATCAAATACAAAGCGCCAGCCAAAAGTTGTGTGAGCATGCTTCTGCCTCGGTGCCACAGAGCCCAAACTTGTGTGAGCATTGGCACCTTTGGCGCCATGGCTCCCGGGCCCCTGGCCAAGAGATGCAGTCCAAGTCGATCGTTTATTTGCCAAGTCGATCGTCGGCCAAGTCAAGTCGATCGTAGCAGTTCGACTCGATCGATCACGGGGTATAGAAGATAATGGAGTGATTGCAGTATGGTGGAAGTGATGTATTGGAATCTGGGTGTTTTTGTTAGTCCTAGCCAAAGAATTCTCAAGCATTTGTAATCTATGCAAATTTGTCTTTTTTCAAAGTGAGTTATATATTTGAGATAAATTTGTATTTTTCAAAGTGAGTTACATTAATCAAGACTACAAGAAGATAGATTGTTACTGAAATCAAGATATTCTACGGTACACGATGTCTGTCTGGTATTTTAAAGTGAACATAAGTGGCATGAATACGCTCAGAGAAGGCTTTGGAATCAAATATGATGCCCATGTCATGTGATGACTCCGTAGTGATGGGCACTAAACTAATTTTTAAGTGAACTGTAATAATGCAGAGCGTCAGTGACAATTTCACTTTCAGACTATGTAATGTGTATTTAGTCCTACTACAGTTCTACCAGAAAATAATTAAGACAGTGTATAGCAAATGCAGTGCTAATGCAGAACGATGACTTACCATACAATACAATGCAGTTCACTCTACCTGAGTAATAAAACCAGTTACTCATTGCGGAGGATAGTTACGTAGTTGCTGATTTTGTTGGTTAAACTTTTAAGTTAACAACTAAACAATATTAGTTAAACTTTGCTTTTAACTAAACTACGTTTCTCCAGTTAAATTTAATCCTTAACTAAAAAATTGAATTTAAACGTTGTTAACTTTTGAGTTAACTTCTCCCCATCACTATGACTGTGAGTGACACCGATCAACTCAAAAGAATATTATAAGCAAGCTAGTAGAATTTGTGAAACTGCTGGCTTGAACTCAGAATAAGGAATTTGATTTTGAAGAGGTTAAAAAAAGCTTATTGAGTGTGGAAGGCCACACAACTGATTTTTGTTGCATGCTGGCTAAGGATAGATCCCGGTCCAGGATATCACTGGCATATAGATAAGGTATCGATCTTAGCAAGCTGAGTGTACCACCAAGCCAATGAACAGGGTCTTATTAGTTTAATTGGGGGTGGATGGAGGACATCCAGGGCTATATCCAGTACAGATATGGAGGAAGATGATGCCAGTAGTAAGGAGACCCCAGTTGATATTCAGGTCACAGAGGAAATGATGAGGGACCTTCTGGATAAAGTGCCACAAGAAGCAAAGAAAGGGATCAAGAAGAAAGGGTAAAGGTGGCGATGTTGCCCATTGGGATAGTAATGGACAGCACGGTGAGGGACGTAAAGCTCCACTGGCAGAACTTGAGGACTTGACTTCCTTCTGAAATAAGAAGTCTGTTCCTCATATTAGGTTGAATAAGCCTGCCATTCCAACTGGATATGTTGGTACTGTAATTGCACTGATATAGTTTTCAGTTTGACGACTCATTTCTCAATTCACACATACGCATTTCTCACTTCACAGGTACATCACTGACAAGCATGTCCTCTGTGGTAAGCCTTAGATAAGGTTAAGCTTGGACATCACTGTTCCTCATCCAAGGAGTAGACAGGGACAAGTGTTCACTAGGGAATGTAATCCCGGAACATTTTTCAATCCCATAATCCCGGGATTGACAAACGTGGAACCCCGTATTTTCGGGATTACAAAAATTCGGATTTTTGGATTAAAATGACTATCCACTGTATAATTCTTCCTTGAGGCTTGGGCAACGGACGCTAATTACGGCAGCAACGACGAGTACGAGCGCTACTACAGACTACAGACCGACTCTGGCTGCTTTAATATCAAGTTGCTGCAGGCTGCTGTGCACTCCTCCCGCAGCGGTGCTGCGCTGGTCACTTGTCGTTCTCAGACCTCATTCCCGGCCGTGGGATCGTTATCAACTATCAAGATCTTTCCACTCAGAAACACCCCACCCCAAGTTAATTAGCCTCCGAGGACCAAACAAGCGGGCCAACCCGTTAGTGGTGAAACCTTGATCAAGTATCAACAGAGCCCTACTGCTGTCAAGTGTCTCTGCCTATGCTCTGAGTCATCAGTATTCGGAGATTGTACTACATGTATTGACACTTCACGCTTCTTGCGATTAATTTTATCGTAAATAACTCCTAACGAACGCTTAAACTTTTCTTTATTTTAAGGTTACATGTTTATAACACATCGCCACAACGTTCTTAAAACCAACCTCTTTAATACACAACCGCGTAACAGTATTAACTATACATTTATGCTATAGCTGGGAAAATTTTTCGTTGCATAAAGTATAATCCCGGGATTGATTAATTTCTAATCCCGTAATCCCGGGATTGACAGAATGCTCCGGGATTACATTCCTAGTGTTCACTCTAACAGTAATGGACAACTTTTCAAAGCTGGCAGTTTGTTTAAAGAAGTATGCAAGCTTCTGGAGATCGATAAGGTCAGGACTTCAAGTTAACACTCTGGTGTAATGGCCTGAGTGTGGTTTCACCGTACAATGCTGGGAAGGTAGAGTGTCCAGCAGCATGATTGGGATGAGAAACTCCTATATGTTATGGTGGCCCATCGGGCAAGGTGAATTGTATGAATTAGTTTTTGGACTGCTAGAAAAACAAGGTGAAGAGTGACCGACATACTCGGCCTATACTGCAGAGCTTTAGAACAACTTTAGTTCAAATCGTGTAGTGTGGTTCCGTGCTTTCCACAAAATTATTCACCAGAGCAAACTTTTGTTTGTGTTCCCAAACCTATCTAAGTATTATTATACCGTACGATGCTTGTTTCTTCAATTATTATATAAAGATTTATAAAGCACAAATAATTATTATAACTAAATACATGGCAAATGTGCTAAAGTTCTTACATGCTGTATTGAATGACAGGTTAATTAAACCACATAACTCTATACATACTGTGTCCAACAACTATTACAATAAATCAACGTAACCCAATTCAGTGCGACAAAATGAGAATAACAAGGACATCACAACTATTGCAATTCCGACCTTGCAGGCCTGTCAATGTTCCGAATCCATCAGCTTCAATCTTTCCTTAATTCTGCCACCATAAATCGCATTATATAAGGGATATGCTCCACTGGCTCCCCAATGAGGGGAGAGGACTTGTGTTGGGACTGCATCAACAAACATCAGCTTAGTGATCCTGTCTCAAGTCAGCTGGTTCGGCATTCATTGCACTTTTGCTACTCATGAAAACATGCAGAATTGGGATTTCTGCACATAAACTCGAGGCCATTCTCCTGGCTTGGACAGCAGAAGGTTCTTGATAGGTTCTTGGTAGTCTTCTCCTCCACATATGTTTTGTTTCAGTTTAATTACTAAGCAAACAATTTAGATGCACTTCAGATGCACTTGTTCAGATCAGTTAGATTGCACAAGTGCACATGACATTTGTGAGATTCTTGACGTTCATCAGTGTTTATATATGGTCGTTCCTTTCCATAGCACTTTTGCACCAAGCATGATATAAATGTTGACTTAGCTAATGTCCCTGTTTTTCTTACCCTGAGGAATCATATATTATTTTTCACAAAAAAATAATATAACAAACACATCACTAATCTTTTGTTGAGATAGTTCAATCATCTGGTCTAGATGACTTATAATTTTATGCCAAAGAAACTTTATACCAATAGTTCATCTCATAAAGTAGCACTTAAGACAACATTTGAGGAAGAATGTTCAATGAAATCAATCCTTTATAGCAGACACCTACTTTTATAACTTGTGAACGGTGAACCGCAAAGTTATTATAAATTTTCCAAAATGTCTTGTACAAAAACAGTACAGGGTGCACGCAGTTTCTGCTAAAACCATGCCTTCTGTCTGTTGCTATGCTAGGGAAAAGATTATCATGTAGTCAAACTGTAAACTTGAGCAATATTTCATCATCAACTGTACATGTAACATATTAGCAAATGAATCACAATGTTGACCCAGTGCATCATCAACTCATTTGCTTAGTCAACAGCTAGTGCTTAAACGACAAGCTGTTTTTGTTTCCCAGTAGCTTTTAGTACACTCTAGTTGTTAAAGTGTTAAACAATTGCAACACAATTACAATCTTACTTACTTAATCACTTACCATTTTGTATTCTACTTGTACAGTTTCAGCTGACTGCCTATAACGATTTTCCAATAAAAGAAATGCAGTAAGGCTAAACATTATCTGAAACAGCTAGATTGACATGATTTAGTTGACTGAAATTACAGATGGCTTGTGCCGCCCACTGAGAAAACCAGATTTCACGCAAGCTGTCTTTGTCTAGTTGACAAAGATCACAACATGTAAACTGCATTTCAAGCAAAGGCACATTGTGCTGTAACTTGATGCTAAGGCTGTCCAAAAAACAGCTGTCCAGAGGAGACGAAATGGCACAGTTTTCAAATATAAAATGACTAAGTCGAGTTTTTATGCTGACTTTTAAAATTTGTTCAATGTCTGCATTGGTCAGGTTCCTGTTTGATGAAATCGATAATCGACACAAACTCTTGCAGTTGACAATCAACCTAAAAGTACAACAAAACATAAACAACAGAAATGAAAAGAATACGTCATACTTTGAATGAAATAGTGCTATAACTCAGGCCTATAACTCAGAACAGAACGCCGGACAGCACGAAGACGCCTTAGATGATAAAAGCTAGACCGAGAGAGGCTTGAGATGTGGTCAGCCAACGAAAGAGTACTGTCAAGAATGACACCCAAGTCCCGAACACTTGTCGAGAAAGAGAAGAGTGGAAACCGCTTGGCGAGAGTTGCATAATCAAGCTTGAGGAGCTGCTGGCAAGTGCCAAACCAGATCAGCTGAGTTTTTACAGAATTAAGAGAGAGGCGATTTGAGGACATCCAACAGTGGAGATCGGAGGAAAGTGACTCAATAGATTGACAGAGGGCAAGTTGATGAGCAGGAGGACCAAGAACCAGGGCCTGGACATCATCAGCATATAGGTGCCCCACAGCAGAGTGTTTGGCAAAGAGACGAGGAATGTCAGCGGTAAACAAAATATAGAGAAGGGGACCCAGCACGGAACCCCGAATTTGACAGGTACCCAGGAGGAACGAGAGTCACCGAGAATGACCATCTGTGAACGGTCGGTCAGGTACGACCGGAACCAGTGAAGTGGAGAACCACTAATACCAAAGGATATTTCAAGACGGCTTAAGAGAATGTCGTCATCAACCATGTCAAAAGCTGAAGAGGCATCGAAGAGGGCAAGAATGATCAGAGATGAATGCATTGATTATCATCTGCAAATAGAAAGAATTTAATTCAATTCCACTGCAGTTACACTCCCTCCTCTTGCCCTTGCCTTTATAGTAAGCAGGCCCGGCTCTAGGGCAAGGCGAACGAGGCAGCCGCCTTGGGCCCCGCGCTTTCAGGGGCCCCGCGCTGCTGGCTATAATTTTTTTTCCCTGTGATGATATTGAACACTGACAACGCAACAATACTGGCAATCAAAACATCTCAGTCGACCTAGCAACTGCCATTAACAGCATGGAAGATACTTGCAAATGGTTGAAATTTTACAGAGAGGGCGGTCTTGAAATGGCAATAGTAACTGCAAAGGAAATTGGCACAGACTTAGTAGTAGAACCAGTTTTCAAAGTGATGAGAGTGCGCAAAAGGAAAAAGCTATTTACATATGAAGCTGAGGATGAAGGATTTTCAGATGCACAAAAAATATTTCGCATAGATTACTTCAACCAGTTGATATGGCAATCATGTCGATGGAAGCCGCTTTGAAGAAAAGAGAATGCATTATTAGGCGTTTAATTGGATTTCTTTACAAATTTCACGAGTTAAAAAACTGACCTACTGATTTGCAGTATGAATCTGAGGAAAAACTTACAGCCGGCGAAATAGGAATCTTGATGGTTTCATGCTTGCTAAGGAGCTATATAAGCTTAATATTTTCAGAGATCTACGATGATCCTGTTAAGATTTTGCAATTTCTTACAATAAACAAGCGATATAGTAACTTTCCTATAACACGCACATCGTGAATGGGTTGATGCCTTGCGCTTGGCCTTCGAGTGGCGCTTTAGAAGTTTGAGGATTACATTGCACTTCGAATACTTCTGACTGTTCCTGTCGCTGTAGTTTTTGGAGAAAGAAGCTTCTCCAAGCTAAAACTTATCAAAACCTACATGCGATAAACGATGCCTCAAGAACGGCTCACTAACTTAGCTATTTTGTCAATTGAGAATGATGTTGTTAACGATCTGGACTATAGTTAAATCGTTGCGGATTTGCTTCCATCAAAGCTCGCAAGATTTGCTTGTGAATAGACACATGTAAGAAGATAGAACCCACATTATTGGCTATAGTGACTAACAAACTTTCAATTAGAAGCATGCTAAAATATTTAAGTTAATTACATCCTTTTTCAGTTGTCAGATAAACAAATAATTAAATAAAACATAGCTTTGCTTTCATAGTAATATGCTAGTATTAAGAGCCTGATTAGTATTTTGTGTTAACCCATTTAATTTCGATTTTGCATTGTTTTAGCACGTATGGTATTGCCAATACCGTATTCGCAGGAAATAAACCATGCAATTCCATTTTTGCTTGGGGCCCCGCTCATCGCTTGCTGCCTTGGGCCCCGCACAGCCTAAGGCCGGGCCTGATAGTAAGCCCACATTTGTCAAAACTACACATAAATATGTTTACTTAGTTTTCCCTGCCACCTTTCAAAAATATTGCTGAGCTAGGTCTGTAGCAAGTAGAAGTAACACCTTTCCCACTCTTCATTACATGACTTACCTGCATAGATCATCCACATCTTCTGATTTTAAATCACAGCCATCTAAGAGGAGTTCTTCTAAAATGCAGTTTCCCTGAAATAACAAGGTTAGAAAAGTTATGGAGTCTGCAGTTATATGAATTTTAGATTAGCTGATCGACCTCTATAACAATCCCAAGGCACAGCAATTTAAGCTGATAAAGGATGTCCGCAATAAGGGGAGGAAGGGATCATCCCAATACGGACAAGAGGTTGACTTGTGTGGACGTCCACATCTAAATTTGATACATAGTTTGTTCAGTACAACCTGTGTCATAAACACCAACTTCAGTCAGATGTCAGACAGTCTGTACTAAAGTGCTTTGTCATTAGTAATGTTCCGTTGTAGACAGCTTATCATCAGCATGCACAGGGACTGTGGAATTGTATGGGTAACAGCATAGCTAGTCGTCCTCTGATAGTAAAAGCAATGATGATGACATTAAAAAGTGGATTCAAGTTAGGTATGCAAAAGCAGCAGAAATGAAAAGTCGTTTGATGGGTATGTGAGTCTGTGCTGCCACACTGCAGAAATCTCAAAACCAGTCGTTCTCTGATACAGACATCTGCAAAGGGGGAGGGAAGGAGGGTAAGGCCAAATGCGGACAAGGGGAGGAAGGGGTCCAAAGTAGGTAAGTTTTTACAGACATTCTTTATGGACGATCTCTAACTTTTGGATTGCTAAATGCCATTTATTTCAATATTACCCATACAATTTTGTGTATTTTGGTACCTTGTGCAGCATCTGTGTTAAACTTTGTCACCAGTGAGCTATGCTTTTTAACAATGTAATGTAATGTAAATGTAAATCCCCTAAATTTCTCAGTGCCTTGGCTCACAGTAACTAATGCTGTACTCGATGATGATGCTTTGACTCATGATGTAATCCAACCTAACAGAGTGTTGGGATTCTGAACTTCAACTTGCTTACCCATCAGATGTATCTGATGATATTCGTTTTATTGATTCACCAGATGACAAACTGCACCGTAGCTTACAGAAAAATGAGTCAATAAGATAAGATAAGAAAGAGATTTAACTAAAGTGATTAGAATGTTAAGTTTTACATTTGTTGTTGGCTTAGATCAGGGGTGGCCAACCCACGGCCCGCGGGCCAAATGCGGCCCGCGAGCTGCTGACTGGCGGCCCGCAAGCCCACTTTTAAAATTAATGTATTTTGTCTTATACGACCACTTCTTAAAATTGGCAAACAAGCCCATGTTTCAAACTGACTAAATGACTCTGTTTCAGTTAATCAGAAAGGAAATTTAGAGCTGCAAGTTCTAGTGACCTAATAATACCTGTTTTGCGACTTTTGAAAGACTATAAATAATATTAAACATTTGTATTTTCTTTCGAGGCGCCGAAGAAAATCACTTGCCGCTGGCCCTCCGCATGCTTTCAAAAAATTATAGTGGCCCATATGCAAGAAAAGGTTGGCCACCCCTGGCTTAGATGGTTTAAATGGTTATATAAAGCCCTTGGTATAAAGTTTTTATCGTCCTTACAGGGCAGTTCAAAACAGTGGGCTCGCGGTCGGAGGGCATATTGGAATTGGGTTAGTGGCGGGAACAGGCGTCGCAAGACATGGTCTCGATTCCCCTCGATGGCCTTGAGGAGACGGTCCTCCACTGCCCCAACCCGCTTCTCCATTGAGGGACCTCCTTCACATAAATAACCCAGGTGATCTGTTTTGGACAGGAGCTGTTCCAGTCGTTGGCGGTATGTTGCTGTCATGTAGCCCAACCATGCTGGGGCTGCATACAGTAGTCGCGATATTGTTGTTGCTTCAGCAACTACGTGCAATGCCTCCTGCGACAGACCATGTGATCTGAGTGTTCTCAATGCATGCAGTGAACCAGAGCAGGCGCCAATGATTTCCTCCACGTGGGGAGTGGCGCTAAGGTTGTTCCTGAAGGTTACACTGAAGATCTTCATCGATTCGACCCGTTGAACGCCATCCAGCAGTGGTGGCTGTTCAACAGTTCCCCGCCGCATTACCAGCATCTCCCTGGACTTATCTGCATTTAGCTTGAGGTTGTTTAATGCTGCCCAGTCCGATACCGACCGAAGCTCTTCACAGACAGTGGCTCTTGATGTTGACCCAACCAACAGATAAGTGTCATCTGCATATTTAACCATCACATTGGTGGAATGTAGAGGCCGCAGATCCGAGGCATCGATGGAATAAAAAGACGGTCCAACGCCAGAGCCCTGAACAGCGCTTGCATTGATTCGGGCTGCTGTTGAGGTCTGGCCCATAAACCTAGTAATGTGTTGTCGTTCTTTGAGGAATTGGATCAGCCAGTTGTAGACATGATCGTGAATGTCCAAGGCTGAGAGCTTCTCGGCAAGGGTGGAATGGCGAACAGTGTCGAACGCGCATGAATAGTCCAAGGAGATGATGGCAACGTATTTGTTACTGTGTAGAAAATCCGTGGTCTGTTGTAGAATGGCAATCAATGCCGCTGTGGTAGAGCCAGTTGGCCTGAACGCAAATTGATCTCCAAGGGCCTCTGACGCTGGTGATTTTGCAAAGGCCGGATATAGATGGCCACACACTAGTTCACGCTCTACGACTCTAGACAAGACGGGTGACAGAGATCGGTCTAAAATCAGTCATTTGCACTGGCTGTCTGACTTTGGCTACAGGCGTGATGACAGCAGTTTTCCACTGCTCCGGGACATGAGCTGTCAAGATTGAGCGGTTTATGAGCTCTGAGATAACATGAGAGTACACTGGAGCAGCCAGGCGTAGGAACCATGCTGGTAATTTATCAGTCCCATCGGCAGTATGATGAAGGTGATCCAGAATGTTGAAGATCTTGTATTCTGTCATGAAGGGCCGATGTGGTGGCGCTGTGAGTTTTAGGGGCGGAGGTTCGTATCGGTCATCGGTGGAAGTCCTCGCATAATGAGAATTCAGTTCGTCAGCGCTAAAGCAAACTAAAGTGGCGATTGATGGCGGCTACTGGTTAGCTTTTTCACCTGCTCCCACAACTCATGCGTTCCACCTGCCAGGTCTATGTTCTTTAAGTTGATCTCTCAATGAGCATTCCGAAGCTTCGACTCGCCCTGCCCTCATCAGTCGATTTGTACGTCGGAGTAGAATCTTTGCTTCAGGCGTAAGGCGTAGGGAAGTGTGGGTCACTAGATGTCATTGTAACCGTGCGATTAGGGTAAATCCTTTCCAGCATTCCAAGTGCCACGTTATAAAAGGAGTCCCATGCCTCCTGAGGGTCTGGAGTGTCAAGTATAGCAGACATATCGGCAGACTGAAGACATCTGAGAAGGGTTGCATTTTGTGCGGGCGATCTCTTTCGGCAAGTAATTCTGGTCTTATGTTTATTCTGGCTGATGATTGTACCAGTTGAGACGGCTATGATCGCCTTGTGATCGGTGGTAATTGCTGAAGTGAGGATTTTAATTGACTGATAGCAGGGCTCCGACACAAATAGACGGTCAAGAGTACTCTGACCTCGTGTGGGCTGGGTGATGATTGGCATTAAACCAGTTCTCTCCACCACATCATCCTCTCTTAACTGATTAAAGTCGCCCCCAAAATGATCAGAGCATTGGGATCCGAGATCAAGATGGACTCGACGGTATGCTCCAGCCTCGCCAAGAGCAAATTCAGTTCGTAGATCGGTGAGGGCGGGTGGTAAAGGGCGCCGATGTAGGCGCTTCGCGTCTTTAGTTGTACTCTTACCCACATGAGTTCAAGAGTTCGCGTGTCCCAGTCAACTTCATACTCCTCTGCCGTTAAAGAAGTACTAACCATGACGGCAACACCCCCAGCGCATCGACCCTGGCGATCCCTGCGGAATAGGTGGAAGCCATCAACTTTGAAGACGCCCGGTAAATGGTGCCTTTTCAGGTGTGTCTCAGTAATGACTGCGATCCCTAGCCCACAGCCAAAGAGTTCAGCATGAAGCTGGTCGAGGGCAAAGGGTTTTGCAATTGAGCGAGCATTGATGATGTAAATGCCAGGGACCCCTTTGGTCAATGCTGCTGGGCAGTTCACCTTGCCCAGAACAAGCTCTGGTTTAATCGGTACAAGAACCCTTGCTCGGACTACAAGCTCATTGTGTCTGTGGTGTCTTGGTCGCCGCGTTGAATCGAGTACTCGAATTGGCCTTCACGTTTGTCTGCCTCCTCGTGAACCTCTGAATCTTAACAAGTTCAGGGCAGATAGAGAGGCGAAGATAGAGCGCCGGGCTGTATCATGGCCTTCGACAGCTATCCTGCATCTTAGCGCGTACAACTGGTTGTTGGTATACCTTTGACCGGGTTGTTGGAACGACATCGAGCTACATGTACGTCATTCAGCTCCATTGTACCATCAGAATTTATGACGTAATTGTTGTAGGCAGATCGCATAATATAGTAGAAATGTAATTTCTTAATGGCTAGAAAGAAACGGTCCAACCACAAATTCAAATTCAGAATAATAATTCTTGAGCATAAATCCTTTTTGGATGACGTGAAAGAAAATGAGAATAGATTAAAATAACTGTAGAAAATTCGTTAAACATACAAGAAATCTTCTAAACGTGCGGCAGCCAATATGGCGCCCAGAGTATTATATAAGATGCTACATGCATGACTATGATATGTAGCTGATCTAAACAAGTGCATAATTTTATTTTAAATTAAAACATTTGCCGAACAGTCAAATGCAACAGTAAGTATATACAGTAGAGGATTATTCCAAGGAGGGATCTAAGCAGAAGAAGGCATAGTGTGGTTTTGGTGTGGAAGAGTTGGATTCCGGCAGGACTTTTTCAAACTGTAATTTGTAGTTTCACTTCAAAGTGACCATTCATTCCATGGATTATATTATGTTCGGAAAAAGGGTAATGGATGAAACATGGTTCTGCCTTACTCTGCGTTATTATTGAACATTTTAACAGTGAGCTGCATTGGTTTCCCAGTCACTTTTAGTACACGCTCATTGTTAAAGTGTTAAGAAACTAAATTTTAAGTAGATATAAGCCACATTAGACAAATAATTTGGATCCAGAGTAGTTTCCTCAAACCAAGAATAGCACGTGCCTGAGCCAAAACTCATGAGTGATAAAAATCCTTAACAGACAAGCTGATCAGTGAGATGATAATTGGGCCAAAGAATTCCAATCTTTCGGTTAAGTCAAACATGCACACAGCATTAAGGGAGTGCAGCCACAGTTAGAAATGCAAGAACTACTCACTGATGTCAAGTACTGGTTTAAATGTCGGAGAAGCTGGCAGCTTTGTGACAAGCCGACTGTATTCGAAAGATTGAGCGATTGAATCTTGGTAGAAGTTAAAGATCGCAGCAACAACTCAACTCCAGTTGATCCAATCATGTTTAGTCCAACTTCCAATCGGGTTATACTTGTCCCTGAAGAAAATATAGGCAAAAAGTGAGAACGACCATACTGCAAGGACAAAATAGGACAGTATTCAATCATTCACAAGAGTGGCTACAAAAGATGCTATATAAATTTTCAGATACCTGCCATACAAATATTCATACGTACATTCATATAGCAACTCCTTAGAGACAGCTACGGTACTCAGAACTTAGCCCAGGCAACACAGAACAATCTATAAGTTAAGTACTTGGAAGGCACACACAAGTCAACCCAAGTAACAAAAATTTGTCCTTTCATTTGTCCTTTTTGTGGTCATGTTTACATCTCAGATGAGAGATCCTTGGTACCATGCTCTGAGAAGCAGGCAAAACAATTGTTTTACCCTCTAGAATTTATTTGCTGTATCTTGTTCATTCTTAGAATTTTTCGCTTACTTTTGTGTGGTTAGCCAGAAATATAGAGTAGCCCATTCAAAAGCATTCAAAGTTGTGACAGCCAGACGCTGTGAGCGTACGAAGTCGCGACCGCCCGAAGTCCCGCCGCCGTAGGTGTCCGATTAAACAGAGCCCAATATCAACCCCTGCTCCTTACAGAACTGTCATCTGAACGCTGGCAGTGAATCTAGAGAAGAAGCTGGATGGCACTGGAGGAGAATCATGCACAATTTATGCCCGTCCAAAATAATTTTCACCCACCCAAAGGACGGGTGGCTGGCTAGGGGCCTGGAGTGGTAGCATAATTCACCTACTGATGATTTTTTGCACCATTAATCATAACAAGCTGTATTCCAGGCTCTTAAGGTCTGGCTACCCCATGTGGGTCATTAATATTCTGGTAGATTGGTATAGTAAAGTAAGTTGGAATGGCAGTATGTCAGTCATTTTTAGTTAAGGGCAGTGTTAATCAGAGAAGTTCTTTGTCGCCTTTGTTGTTTAACATTTTTGTTAATATGTTCATTCAACAATGATCGGAGAGCAGCAGGTCTAGGTTGTTGTATGAACAAGGGTTATATCAGGTATGCCAATGACACCATTTTACTATCAGCATCAGAAGTTCGGCTTCAGGCCTTACTAGATAAATGTGGTGTTGTTAGTAGTCAGTTAAGCCTAACATTTAATTGTGCTCAATCCTGGTGTATAGCGTTCGGTCCACGATACAAGGCTTCTGCCTGATTTGTATCTAATCTATGTCACAAAAACGTTTTGTGGCTGAGCAGGTGAAATATCTGGGAGTTATCTTTAAAGAAACAATGTGGATTTTATAATGCACACTTTTCACACTGCTAGTAATAATACCTCAGCTAAGTAACTGAAAAGATGTTGGGGTTCAAGTCTTGACCCCCAGTTTTTCATGTCATCAATGGTGTGTGTCTTACAGCATGGAATGTACAAAAATATGTTATTTCTTGGCTTAAAGCTGGCAGACATGGTGCTTTGGACAAAGCCATTGGACTACCAACGAAAAGAAGTTGCAAAACATAGTTCAAAATTATTTTTGTAAACTACAGTGCAATCGTTTTGCAAATTTTATGTTTTCTTGCACATACATTATTGGGTGTGATGATTTACACTACAAAAATGTTTAGCTAAATACATACATATATGTTATACTCACAAAAATATTTACACAATTACGTACAACTTCATCTTGCAAATAATCATATATATATATATATTGTTAGGATCCCATGACGGACTAGTTCTAGGATGGGTAACAGTCCTGCTTGACTGGTTTTCTTTGGCTAATAAGAGACCTCTACCGGGGAAAGATCTAATATATAAGGATAGAGAATAGGGAGTGTGGCGGAAGACTCTGATTATACTGCCGATTGGGCGTAGTCTTGTCCGAGTACTTCCTGTGTTCGCATGCTAGTTAAGCTAGTTTCGTGAGGCTTTACACCTGTGGTGTTTGACGTCTTTCTACGCGTCTACTTTTCTGGTCGTCAGCCTGTTGCTGCATTGAAGACCAGGTTTTCGTTGGCGTTCTTCCGTGAGTGATGAACGAACCGTTTTCCACCGTCATCTACGGTTGGGTAATGTATCGATAATTTTGTTTGATATTTTTGTTTGGAGAATTATACCTATTTAAACTAGAGACGACTTTGTTTGAGACTTTATTAGGAGGAACCCGTAACAATATATTTATATGTATATATATGTAATTAAAAATTTATAGGGAACCAATTCACGAATACACTCATCAGAAACAGAAATTTCATCAGTAAGCAAAACACTGCAAAGAAAGCTCTTAAGAGTCATCAGTCCCAGACGCATAAACACACAAGGAGCTCAACCAACAGATTCCCATACATAGCTAACAGCATCATGTTTCAGTCTGTGGACCAAGCTGCGTCGATAATGTGAATAGCAGTATAGCAGTTAACTCACTTAGACGACCTTGCGGAACATGCAGTTTAGTGTGGTACTTACAAGGTGCAATGCAAAGTGCAAACATCATCATATTTTATTGTGAATTCTTCAAGCTAGTAGCTGTGTTCCAGCTGCTCAAGCAAGCCTAGGCAAAAGCTGGCATAGATGGCACTATAGCTGTGGATCCTAGCATGTATCTCCCACTGCTAACAGAAGGTATGGTTAAGAGCAGCTTTGAAAATAAAACAAATGTATGCACATGCATAATTATGTTTCTAAACATTTAGGGGTGTATGAATGTATCTCAATATTCACCAACTGCCTATACAGGTCACTGAAATTCAATTTTCCCTCTTTATGTTCACTCTGTGTACACTGACCTATTGCATGGGCATTACCCTATGGAACCTGCAGGGAGTGGACGGATGATATCCAGGATTTGTGCAAACAAGATCTGCACAGCTTGAGAATAGCAACATAGGCTGTGGACGCTAGTGATGATGCGTGAATTAGACACATGGATCATGATGATGATGAAGGTAAAAGACTATAAAAGAATGTAATGTTGTATAAAGACAAAAAGATTAAGACCAAGTGAAACATAACAGATTGTCTGTTATTATTTGTCTTGTGAGACATATGTGCACATGAACCAGGTTGATTTCTTGTCCATACACGTCTATTGGGCTATAAAAAGCTGCATGGTTGATTTTTAACTTCAGCATCATGAAAACGTCTCTTTCGTCTACATTCGGACATTTTACAATGGAATTGACATGAGTCGTAGTGTCATATGTTGCTTTAACCCATTCCCACATGTAACAAAGTGGACATGCACACATTTATCGCTTCTTCTGCTCTGGGGAATTGCAAAATGCCTCTCCAATAGAATCTTGATGACATAAGTTTACCTGGAAATGCCTGGTCTGAGAGCTATCACTATCATAAAGTGTGGAAAGACAACGTGATGAACATGCATTCATTCTGAGAATTTATATAGCGCCTCTTCAAGATACCTACTATCTATGCCACATTATCACATTTTGCAATTTATTTGCAACATTTACAAGCACATACAAACAATTACACGACACAGGCTTGTTCAAAATTTGTTTTCTAAACAAATATGCTTATACTTTAACTCTATCTTTAGTGGTTGAAGAGATGTAAAATTTTTAGCCTTATGGGTTGAAATGAACCAAAATCTCAAAAATGTTTGGTTCTGGGCCAGAATAAAGGCTAAAAAATATCTGGCATGCAAGGGCAACGATTTTTTAACTTAAGAGTATTAGAAAATAAGATAAGTTTGAGATGATTTAATGGAAATTTTAAATAATTTATGATTACATAATTAGATATTCAAGTAAATATTGAAATACAGCACACATGAGAGAAATCACTCAAAATATCCATTTCATTAGTATATGAAAATCTGCACACAGGTACATGCTGACCAAAATAGTGGTTCTCCCATACTGTACGATTCACATATGATGCTGGTTTCATCAGTTCATTCATCAGTTCATTCATTATCTTCAACAGTATTTGCTCAGAAAACTCCTGCATACAGTTTTGTTATGGAAATTCAGAAATGGTGGTGAATGTTAGCAAAATAATAGAAAGTGATCACCTTGAAATGTCTGAGATAAGCGCATCAGCTCTTGTTGAAAGAATCTAACTGTCAGACAACAAGAATTCAAGTAGAGATGGCAGAGACGTTGAAGGCTGCTGAGGCACTTGGCTAAGTACACAGCTGATCCATCACCAAAACTGTTGTAGCTCAGCACCAGCTTCTCTAACTGCTGTCAACAAGCATCAAGAGTAAACTAAGTGTCACAATGAAATTAAATCAAATGTACGTTAAGTAAGTAAGTAAGTATATCCTTTATTAATCCAACTGCTAACCGCATTTTGGTTTACACATGTATATCACGTCCAGGTTAAAGTACTAAGGCCTATATAGGCCTATATGTATCTGAGGATAAAGTCAGAAGAAGGCTCATGCACGAGATTTCAATCGCCTATGCTTAGAGTCAATGATCAATTGATATGACCATTCTACTTCATCAATTCCACATCTTTGAAACTGATGAAAAAGATTGTTCAAAGAATCTGTCATGGATACTATTTACTTTAATTCTGCTCAATACACATTTTCAACCGACCTTAAATGCATCTGTTTATTTAAGCTAGATAGCTCTATGCATAGCACTTATAAGAGGCACTTCAAAGTTGTTATATTAATTGTTTGATAGATACACTGCTATCCATGAATCAAAACATCTCTATTGCACAGATTCAATGGTTTCTGACACATTTAGCAAAGCCTAAACTTGGACATGGTAGCCAATTGGTTAGAGCGCTCGACCTGTACATGAGAGTGTAAGGGTTTGAGACTCCACTCAGGTGGTCGCTGTGTAATTTAATGAACTCCCATTTTCACTCTGTTCTGGATGACCAGCTTAAAATCCCTCATGGAATTCAGGATCAGACCACTGTGCCAGGAGTCCGAGGGTCACAGTGTCCCACGGTTACGCAGAGACTCATAGCCAGTGAATCTAAGTCGTTGGCGTCCACATCCTGCATGCTTGTATTATGGACTGGTACGGAGAATCCAGGCTAGAATGGGAGGACGTATGATGTAGCTATATTCATATAAATAATAAACTCTCAAACTTTCAATAAACGAGTATATATATATATATATATATATATATATATATATATATATATATTGTTACGGTCTGCCCTTATTGCGGATGCGGGTTGACACTAGGCGGCGTATATCGTGTTAGGTTAAAGCTGTGGTCCATCCCTTAACGTAGTCTTAGGGGGCGGTGACCTGTGTACACGGAGACAGTCTGTTCTTAGGCGCTGAAGAGGTTGGTCGTTTAGAATAAGCTAGAGTCCAACTCTCGACTGTATGTAGTTAAGTTTTGAGGTTTCGTAAGTTGTGCTCAGGTTGTGTCTAAATGACGGCCAACTCTGTAGCTGTTGAAGTTAGTATGTTGTTGCTGTAACTGGTATCCGCTGGAACCAGGTCGTTACGTTGAAACGTTTTTCACCTCGTGCTGTTGACGGGTGTTCTCTGTTCGGTTGTGCTGTGGACGCTGGTTTCGTGGACGTTCCATGTCGTCAACTTCTGTTTGGTATACCTTTTACGTTAAGCTTGAATTTATTGTATAATGTTAAATACCCCTAGATTTTATATATAAACTTTGAAAAGATTACATTTTTCGTTCTTATTTGTTAATTAGTTTATGTTACATCTCCCGGCCGTAACAATATATATATATACATATACAATACAGATGTAAATATCCTACTCAATTGTCACCTCCTAGCTACAATGAATCAAATCTGCAGCAAAATGCTCACAACCATATACCACAACATCTGCCTTATTCAGGGCACACGAACCCACTTCAAATAAGTCTGAAGGCTATTTCTTCCTTCAGGTCAAACAAAATTGACCATGTCTTTTTGAATCTTGGTCCCATTGCTAATAACTCTATCCATAGTATTAATGGTTTCTCTGTAACAAATTCAGCTCATCCTTGCTTATACGCTGACTAGGACTCTCTGTCTCTGTCTCATTAGACACTGCCAACAGAATCACTCCAGCAGCACCAACCTCACTGCTCTCAACAGTGTCCACAGATGACTGAGTTTCTCCTACCCTAGGCCTAACTCTGTTTGGTCACATGGTCTTAACCTTTGGTTGTGCCAAACAACATCCTCTCTTTCCAACCTGCTGACTAGCCAGCCAACAAAGCAGCTACCCTGCTTGTGCTACCCTGCCAGTTTTCCTCAGTCGGGTACTCACTATTGACATATGGGGTTAAGACCCAGTGCCAACTAACCCCTAAGGCATCACAGCAGATTAGAATTACCCAACGTTAAACTCAGAATATACAACTGCTCTAAATTAGAATGTCGGTTAAGATCAGCTCTGCAGAAGTGTGAGGAACATCTTTCCTCCCAGTTAAGGACCTTGCACAATTGCTCAGCACCATCGATGTTCTGTCATATGGTCATATGTGCACTGCACAGCTTTTGGAAGGAGGGCCATATCACATACAGTTGTATGTATTTCTAAAACTATATGGCCAAATAAATCAAGCACATGTAATCGAGTAACGACATAAAGCATCAGTATTTATGCATTCCAAAGCGTCAGTTTAACTAATCTCACTGTATATACTATATATTAACTGTTCACAGCCTGCGCTTGATTCAAGAACACTGGATGATCGTTTTCTTTGTTTCAGATCAGCAATCCTTCTGCATGCAAGTTCCACTTGTTTCCTCAAAATCCATTTGACGTATTGAGTTGAAACTATCATGGCAATGATCTAAGGGCTTCTTGTGATATTTCTGCCATGAATATGTCCACTACTAGATGCAAAGCCATGCTAACATCACCAAAACCTAACTTAACCTAATGACTTCTATCTCACCACAACCATAAAGCACAAGGCATAATGCACAATTAATGGTTGGTCACACATAAAACCACAGTCAAACATGACAAGTCATTGGATAAGTTTAGTAAAAATCTCATAGATCACGGAAACCAGAAATCAGCCTATTCTGGGTAAGCCAATGGAATTTTTTGGACAAGTCGTAGTTTTACATGCAAATGATATTAAAGAATTGACAGAACACAAAGAACTGGGCAGTATGGGGCCTGTGGGATTACACACTACTGGTCAATGTAGGTCACCTTTAGAGATTAAAGCTTTCTGCCAGTGCCATATCGAAGCTGCAATGTATTTTCTTGAGTTTTCCATTTCATGCAGGAAGAGCAAGAACTATGAACCCACCGAATCAATCTTTGACATACAGATTAGAAAGACATTTGGATTGACAGTAAATCCGAATTTGCTCTTAAAATCAGCACAAGTAAAATGACATTGCATCGCACATCTGCAGCCATATAAACTGACCTGTAGTACTCTTCCTCCACCTTCATGTGTTCTGTCTAGAGTTGTTGCCAGATTACTTAGACTTAACTCGGTTAGGCCATTACCACTCAGATTCAGTGCCATCAAATTGGGCAAAGTGTTCAACACTTGCCACAGGTGATTGGCACCCTCATCACCCAATCTGTTACCTACAATTCCCAGAAATTACCAAAGCTATTAATAATAATGATAACAATAACAATAATTATAAATTATGACAATTATATAGCACCACCAGTAGCAAGCTACTTCTATGGTGCATTACAACATTTGTTAATTTTCACAGTAAAATTTACGCAGTAAATTGGGTATCGACTGTCTTTTCAAAAACATGAAGACTTTGGAAGACTGTTGCAGGCGCGCAGGCCTGATATAGAATTTTGATACACTGCTTGGAAATTAAATTTATATTAATCTTTTATACAGTTTCCCAGATGTGAGTGTCCGTCTGTCCATCATACGATAAACGCTTTGAAATGTAGCAGCTGCCCCTTCTTGGCTGCAGTGGAATGTATGGAATGTTGCTAACCATGCCAGAGAGGCCATTGGCCGACCTCCCTAAGGCCGGCATCCCTCTTTCACTCACTTCCTCCCTCCTTCCCTCCCGGCATCACTTCATCATTATGGCACATGATCTCACTGGAGTTTCAGGGGGAGGAGGAGCAAAGACGAGGCGAAAACTGAACATTGATTGGTCACGTGCAATACAGAGCAAATGCTCTATTGTTCGATCCAAGGAGGGAGGGAGGGATGGACAGACCTACTAACTGCTGTCTATCAATCCATCTGATTCGCAATGTGACTTATAATCAAGCATTCTAATAAACAAATTCTTTTCTCTTCCTATCAATCCATTCATTTTCTTTTTCAACCCATCATATATTCTACTTGTGTATAATTACGGTATGTTGGCCTATTAATTTTTGGCACCATAACAGAATTTAGTAAGTCATCAGGGAAACTATGTAGTCTAGGAGATCACATTGCTTACTGAATTAAAACTTCTTATAACAGAATGGCAAGAAATAACAAATGAATAGGACTACATGCCTTTGTTTTTTATTTTCAAGCAACTTGTATTATTCCAGAACTGATTAAATAATTTTAAATAAACAATTCACAATCAGCATTACATAGCACGTCACCCTAATAGTGGCTCCATTGTTGAAGTTTACTGATGCTAGGTTTGCGTACGGACCTACTCGTCATTTCTGCTAAGCATTAGAAGGTATTTTGTTCACAAAATTGCCTTGACCTACATGACTGCACCAGTCTGGAATACACGGACCATGTACGATACCTATAGCCAGGTATTTTCATCTTGGTCGAGAACGACCGACGTGGGTCATTGGAGTGACCTCAACAGTTAGTCACTTGGGTGTTGCTTCAATCTGCTTCAGATTGAATGCCTGTGCTACGTACACCTGGCACCTCAACGAATTAGCTGGATGTGCATTATCTTATTTATTTTACAGCGCCCTTGCAGCGGCATGGTCGCATTATGGCGCTATAGAAATTGTCCGTGTTATTATTTCATCTGTTTAAAACTGAAGACAACAATAACAGAATTCTAAGCCAGTTGCGCTGCATACACAAACGGCTTGTGAAGAGTTGTCAATGCAAACCAAAGAAAACCTGTACCAGCTTTACAACTCATGTTAATACTTTGAACAGTTCGTGCTAATTACCTTCTAGGTTAAGCTCTTTCAATGCAAACTGATATTGCAAAGCTCTTGAAATAGGAAAGAAACGCAGATCACAAAGGCAAAATCTGGACAAATCAATGTAGCATGAGTGTTCACTACCAAGCAGCAGTTTCTTTACATTTGCATAAACAGCTGTAATAAAATAGAACACATAGTTTGTTAAAAAATTACACATTTTTAATTTTTTATGTATCATTAAGAAATAACTATCAACAATACAAGTCATTCAAACACCAAAAGTGTATGCTTGCATTCTGATAAAAAAGAGCAACAGAGTGAAAGACTGTATAAGCCATTGAGAGGTCTTCATCTTGAATCATAACTACGTCCTGGATGACGTGTTGTACTGACCAATTTCCTATAAATCCTTTCACCAGCCTGGTCTATGACATGCTGGTGTAAGGATAACTTATTTTCAAAATGGCACTTAAGGATTATTTTCTTTCAGCATGATTTTCAGTAGGCAGCCGAAGCCATGTTACCTGTGAACTAATATTTGCATTGACAACATGTCCTTCAACTTTTTTGACTATTCTCTGACCAGCTATTATAATGCACTAGATGTTTGCCTGTCCTAAGATGTGAAATTTATTATGACCTTCATAGTTTAAAAATTTGTGACAATGTCATCGTAAACAATGTTTTGCGTAAAAACTGTTACCATTTACAATCTGTAGCTTGCCGACATTTCTTGTCAACAGGATCGTCATCCACTGTGGTGTTCAAAAGTGTTACAATTAAATGTAAATGTAAGCGATTTTATAGCGACCGTATGGCCTCAACTCTGCTCATTTTTCAATAAACTGATCGGTTTAGTGAGAAGATCCTAAAAAGTGGGATAAAAATTTCAACAATTCCTTCTATGAGGATTGCATATACTGACGAACAAAGGAAAGAACTGAGATAAGAAAAAGAAAGATAAGAAATATAAAGTCGATAGATTAAATCACAATCCTGCTATGCGAGGTCTTGTTTGAATCGGTTCCTTTGACTTTGAATTAGATCCCCATATCTAAACACTGATGTCATTATTTGGAAGTTGCCAGGGCCAGCGACTTGATGAATTTCAATAACAGTGCGCAAGGATGAATATTAATTATTTGGAAACGGCCAGCTAAGATTAGCCTCGCCAAAGGCTGGGACGGCCTATCGCTGCCACGGCGAGAGGCCGTCCCGGCCAGCGGTTCATGCATATTCAGTAACATTGCGCATGCGCATTATGTGCAACTTTTAAGCGTCACAAGCAAATGTGGACACAGATAGTGAGGAAGTGACATTTCTCTTCGTTTATATATATAATAATGGATACAGATGATTTGGATCACATGTTCACCAGCAATTGCTACTGAGAAGTATCATATACTCTCAATAAGATAAGCATCAAATAGAAATGCTTGTCAGGTTATCAACAGCCATCAAAATAACACCAAGGAAACATCACAAGAAACAAACTGAATTACTGTGATGTTAAGTAAAACAAAGGTTATGGATTTTCATCTATTCATAGCACAAGTTAAATTAAGCTCACTGCGATTTAACTGTAGACAAATGTTAACATAGCGATTGTGAAGAGGTGGCAAATCCCATCGGTCCACTGTTCCAATAACCTGCAAATAGACAGAAAATCCAGAACACATGTACGTATGTAAGTACATGTGAACATAATAATTATTATTAATTAGAAGTTCATTAAGCACTGGATATTGTTCAACAGCTATCAGAGAAGTACTTCGAAAGAAATCAAACTTTGTACAACAATTTCATAGATTTTAAACAGGCATTAAACAGTGTATGGCAACAGGGACTGTGGAAGGTACTAAGGAACTATTGAATTCCAAAGAAGTTGGTGATACTACTAGAAGATCTATACAGCAAGTGCAGGACCAGAAACCCCAAACCAATGCTGGAGGTAATGCAAAGGAATAGCATGGTCAACAATATCAATACAGCAACAAGTGAAGAACAAGCGGTCAAATATACCCTTGTCCATTGGAATCAACAAGTCATTATGAAAACAGCAAGAAGTCCACTTTCTGTTGAGCTAACCTTGAGGTATCCAGACAGAATGGAAGAAATGGAAACAAGTTGCAAGAAAGGCAAGTTTGCATATGATTTACAAAGTTACACTTTCAAGAATTTTTTATACAAATTCAGAGATCAGCCTGAACTTTGAGAGGTCACCAGGGTTGAGAGGTTTCTTTAGTTTCTTTTGAGATGAAGGCGCCTTCCTGTCTGTCTTGGCTCCTGCCATAGTGCAGCAGGAGCCATGACGGACAGGAAGGATCCTTCATCTGAAAAGAAGTTGATAAAGGTTGTAATGATTGACCCAGAACATCTTTCAGTACTCTTTCAGACAAGATGTAGGAGAAGTGTAGAGGAGAGCTCTTATTGGTTGTGGAAAAGATGAGTTTGCAGACATCTGCAATAGTTGTGGGCTAAAAGTAGTTAAAGACACGAGGTATAGATTTTGGATAACGTTTTTTTGAGTACAGACAGCCAACTAATTTCAAACAGAAATTTTATCTGCAAAGAAAGTAAAAAATTTACTGGCAAGTTCACAGGTATCCGCAATCACATCAAAGGAAGAATCTAACTTTTCTCGATGTAATTCACATGTATTGATAGATGTCAGCAGTGACTCAGAGGCAAATATGCACTCAAGAGCAAGCATGAACAGATGTTGTACACAGAGTTCAATGTAACAGTTGCATAAAAGTAAAAAGATTCTTCAACCCACAAACAAGCTTCTAAGTAGTTTATAGCAAGTTACCTATTACAGTCTAGTTTGACAACCATAACTGACATTACAGCATCCACTACTGATTTTTCTTGAGCTGCCTTTACAAATTTGCTCAAACTCATTCACCGGATCTCTACTTACTAGTCTAAGTTTACTGAAAGCTGAAATTTTAACCTGACTGCTAGTGTGCACTCAAGCAAAGCAAAATAAAATAATTCAGTGGATAAAAAACCAAAATTATTAAACAAACCTCTTCATTGTTTACAAAAATGGATGAAACCAGGTCATTTGGTGCAAGCTTAGCTCCATCTTGTAAGGAAAGTGTTAGAACAGGTCGAAGATTGTTCAGTTGATAATAACGATCAGATGCTTCATTTGCTAACCAAAGAACAGTGTGTGGCACGTTGCTAAATGAACATAAGAATACATTTATCTAAAATATCACACAAAATGAAAATGAGGCAGAAACAGAGACAGTAAATCACAGAAACATCTCTTGATTGCACGTGACCACTTATTTTCCTGTAATTCTATACTACCAACACAACATCAATTACTGGTGTAAAGTACAGCCAATTCATTGAACTGAACGTAGTTTCATTATTTAACTCATTCAACTGGTTTCCACAGATTGGAATGTGCATGCATGCACGAATGTATAATGTATGTAATACGTATACACGCATGCATTTAAATATGTTGTATGCATATATTCTTTATTCTTAATTGTTTCATTTTGGTTTTGGTTGTTGATTCTGCCTATTTGGCATAATAAAAGTGTTCATATACTATGTGCAATTGTGCATCATATATGATTGGTGGGAATTCACGTGCATTGATATCAACAGTGCAGTTATATTACACTTATCAAGAAAACTAAACAGAGGTGCTTCCAACCTGACAACACAAGACCACAATCACATTGAACGAACTTCAGTCAATGATGAAATGGAGGCAGAAAAAGGACAAGAAGCTGTGTCACAGGTTGCACAATAGCCTGTTCCATCTGACCATTGTGGAAGTACAGGAAGGGGAACAGTCAGATTAAAAACCTCTGCAACTAATTACAGATTGTATTGTATTGTATCTAGAAATTTATAAAGCGCCTCTTGCAGAATAACTATTCAGAGGCGCTCTCAGCACAGAAGCTCCGGGGAAACAGAAATGCCTTTAGGGAACTCGAGACCGATGAGGAAAAGCCAGTCATTAGTTTGGCCCTGAGCACAGGAGGAAGGTTATTCCAGATTGTGGGACCCACTACAGCAAACGCCCGGTGCTGGGCCAAGGCAGTTTTAGCCCTGGGAACAAAAAGATCAAGCCGATTTACAGAGCGCAATGAGTGAGAAGAAGATGCAGATAGCGGTTTTCGCAGATAGTTCGAGAGATATTTCGGGGAAGTAGGCTGCTGAGATTTAGAGACAAGGAAGAGGATCTTATATCGGATGCGCGCAGCAATATGGAGCCAGTGAAGGACATCAAGCATGTAAGTAGAGATATGGGCAAACCGGGGAAGTCGAGCGATGAGCCTAGCAGAAGCATTTAGAACAGATTGAAGGGGGGGGGGAAAGACGCTGCTTGGGGAGACCCATGAGGAGCGAGTTGCAATAGTCCAAGCATGAGCAGACAAATGCGTGAACTATGGTGGTAAAGACAGAAGGTAAGACCGAGCGTCTGATGGCCCTGAGACGCCTCAGTTGAAAGAAGCAGGAGCGAGTCATGTTGGAGAGGGAGGAGTCAAGTGTGACACCCAAGTCGTGGACGGTGGAAGAGTAGGTGTAAGCAGGAAATTTCTCAGTCAGCAATGGAAAGTTGAGTTTAGCAAGCTGCTGTCTAGTCCCAAACCAGATCAATTGAGTCTTAGCAGTGTTTAGGCAGAGACGGTTAGTCGACATCCAGTAGTGAAGGTCAGAGACAAGATGGTCAATGGAGCAAACAAGGGAGAGTTGATCAGTTGACGGACCATGATGATGCTATAATACATAGCTCTCTAAGGTCTGATGGAACAAAATGGGATGTTAGGGGTTATTAAAGAATCTTAAATTCAAAGCAACTTCATCAGGACAACCTCTTCTGGTCATCCTACAAGTATTTAGATACATCATCAAACTTTGGAATCACATTGATCAGCCAGGCATACATAGCTACTGCTATGTAACTGCAATAAATAATATTAATAACCTGAGAACTGCTAGAGCACAGCCACTGACAGACTGTAATAGAGCTCAAGGTATCAGTCGTTGGTTTCTATTAAGCAAAACTGTTGTGCAAGCCAACTTCCAGGGTGAGTCCAGTCGAAAGTCAAGAAAAGAATCTAAGAAGACACAAAAACCAGAAAATGATCCAGAAAAAAAGAGAGTTTAGTTGAGACCTGAAGGCCAAAGCATACTTTACAGAGCGAATGTTTTCCCAGTAGAGTTTCAAAGTCCAGGGCCAATGGCAGAGCAGGCGCAGCTGACAAGAGTTGTCCTTTTACATGGAATAGTCAGATTCAAACAGTCATTTATAAGACAGATGAGGGCACAGTGGTACACCTGCCTATATATGTGATTCGATCTGACAGAATCAGGCTTATGTCGGAAGACTGCATTATCGAGATAATGGTCGATTTTAGTGAAAGGGGTGTCAGAGGTCGATTTTTATTTTTTTCATTTTCGTGTAGTACATGGTATAATCTACTTATTCGCCAAGTATTATAGCTAAATTCAGTCTAGAAATATTTCTTTATTAATTTTATCTGTGAATACTGGTTGTTTACAAAGCGTCAAAATCTGACTTTTTAGTGCATTTTCAAATCATTGCCGTCTCTCAAATAAGTTCCACCCCAATTGAACTTGGTATCGTTGGAAAGCTGGAACTATGTGCTATTCAACGGCGGTCATATAAATGTCTGCTATTTAAACTGATATCAAATACATATCATTGCAGTAAACATATCTGCCCGTTGCTATGGACAATTTATGTCACATCTTTGCATCGCGTTTCCCGAAAACTTTAATATCGCAGTTTCTGAGTTTAAAATAGTCATAACTCTGTCAAATATTAAGATATTGGACCAAATAAGGGCTCATTTTAAAGGGGAAACTCTTCTGATTAATACGGTATGAAAAAGTCATATTTCATTTTTGCATGATATAAGCCTGGTTTTGTCAGATCACATCACATATGTTCATTGAATTTGAGTAAAACACAAAGCCCAGAGATGGAGTAATTGTCAAAGGAAATAGAGTCAACTGTCATCACCAGTGGTGATATTTCATGAATAAGAAGTGAATAAGAATTACTTGATTTTCGTGCAGTAGAAGTGGAATAAAAATTATTTTCAGAACAAGAATAAAATAAGAAGTGAAATTAAGACCTTCAGAAGTGAATAAGAATAAGAAGTATAATAATTTTTAGAATGAAAATTAAGAAACTTTCAATTTTAAGAGTCATATTTTAGTATTGCAATACAGAAATATGTTTCAAATGTCCATTTCTTGCTTGGCTTTGGCATGATCTTAATCTCTTAGCCTACTTTAGCCGCAGCTGATGCAACATTTCCAAACGTTCTTTGTTCCCGAGAGAAATCATTTAAGTTTAATTCATTTCTAGAATTATCTTTCTTTCACATTATATAACGAGTTTGTCAAGATTGTTTGCTGGTTGTAAAAGGGAATTTGCGGTGTGGAAATACTTTTGTTACAACTCAGACATTGGAAAAAATGGAAAATAATAATGTCTAGTGGTAATGATAAAACTGGAGACAACTGTGGAGTTTAATCTCAGGAAACACCTACAAACTTGAAATTTGCAGTGGAATCACAGTTATATAGTGTGTTAAAAATGAACTCTACAATTATTGATTGGTATCAGCTTATGGACTGTTTCACGAAATTGAGTGTCAGTAAAATCTGTGTTTGAGTGGAATTAAAGCTCAGGCTACTGTATACATGTAAGTAAGGCGCCCTGCATGGCTGTCGTTTCTACTATATGTATGTTCACTGTACAGTGCAGTGTGTTTGCAGGCGCTTAATTAAAGAACAGGTTATTATTATTATTATTATCGAGTACATGGAGAAGTAAAGCTATGCAAATACCAGAACTAGAAGTAAAATTATATCAGAACCAGAAGTAGAAGAAGTAAAATCGCTTCAACAGAAGTGAATACGAACTAGAAGTAAAATTAATCAGAGAAATAAAATATCACTCATCAGCATAAAGATGGTGTTTCAGTCCACTGTGACTCAGTAAAATACCTACCTGAGTCGTGTTCAACGAGCAAAATATGGGGACAAGAACAGAGCCCTGAGGTATCTGATGATGCTCCACTGATGGAGCGTGCCAGATGTGTAACATATGATTGGAATCAGAGAAAACGAGTGACTGAATTTTGCCTAAAGCTGTAAAAGTAAAAGTTTTAATAGTGGGTGGGGACAACTGGGAGATAAAAAAAAAACCCATTAGATAGTGCAATATCAGAGAATTTCAGCCTGATGTTGGATATCTTGTTACGAAATAATTTAATAACAGCATCAGCCAGAACAGATGGTAAGGATGTCTTGGAAAGTGTGCATGGTGTTTGCTGTAGAGTAACTATTACAGGCCATCCACAGAACCTCAGGTAAGAGGAGTTTATGAAATTAGGTTTATGAGATAGAAGGATGTAAGTGTAAATTTGGTGAACGTTTGGTTGGAAATGAAATGGAGGCAGCAAGAGCAAGTTGACCAGAAAGATAAGTTTTCTTTAAAAAAATCATGAATTATGCTGCAGTTAGATCTTGTCACAAGGAGATCAAAGGTGTGGCATTCAGTGTGTGTTGGCAAGGTGATGTGCTGGTTAAGATCAATAGAAGTCAAGAGCTCGTGAGAGGTACTTGAAGTACTTATGATCATCTGAATTGACATAAATGTTAAAGTCACCTGCTACGACTAAGTCAATTTAAGATGACATCTTAGTGAAGAAACCTGTGAAAGAAAGTGCCAGAGACTGAAACATATTTAAGAGTGCAACATGTCTGCTGACAGAGTCAGAGTGGTGGACATAGTTCTAAAAGATGATACTGGAGGTACTGAAAGGATTTTTGTGAAGTAAAGCTAATCCACCACCACTTACAGTCAGTAATGGTTTTTGTAGCAGTGCAAATTAAGGAGTCATATGTAAATGGAAAGAGTGTGTGCATGAAGACAATAGTTTTTTAAATTATCTCTCAAAGCACAGATTTGGAATACTGGTCAAGGCACGTAGAACAGTCTCCAGTCGACACTTATTATTCCACAATTATATCGGAGAAAAAATTCAAATTGATAGTTGAAAAATTAGCAGGTAGTTGAAATCTTCCCACTGCAAATTTGCGGCACGTGGCTGTAATACTTTATTACAACACAATTAGTTCATAAGACAAGTCATGAAAAGCATTTATAACATCTCTTCTAGAATACTCACTTTTGAGGGACAGGCACTACGATGAGATTATTCTCTATGCGAACTTTAAGTCGCAGTTTCAACATAGGTGCATTTGAAGACGGCTGTATCAGTTCTTCCTGTGTAGGCTCTGCAGCAGTACAAGGGGAATTGGTTGGCACAAACAGTGGACCACTCACACTGGCCTTGCTAATTGACACATCAGCTAAAACTTCTGTTAGTCCAGGATTCAAGAGACTGCTGTAAGAACATCTGTCACCACTGTCACTGACGGAGTCTTCTTCGACTGATGTTCTATCTGAAATTTGCCTTCTTTGTTTCTTCAGTGATCTTTGATCTTGCTCTGCAGTCTTTCTTTTAGTGCATCTGTTCTCTGACCAATGATCATTACCAGTTCGATAAACACTCTCTATGTTTGATAGCTTCTGCTTTCTACATCTGACATCTTCAATCAACCAATCATCACCAACCATCTCACTCTCAGGAATCAGTGCAGGAATCGGCAAATTATTAAAGGAAGGTGCTGTCTCCATGGCTGGATGTTTCCGATGAGATGCTCCTCTCAAACCTAAGTGAAACCATACACTTCATTCAATTTAACAAAGACACAATTAATCAATACTCTAGGGTTAAGTCTGGGTCTTCATCTCTGATGCTATACAATAAATTCATGTGCTAGAACAAAGTCATCTAAAAAGGCTACTCAGACAAAAATGAAGACTCTTAGCAAAGTTTTGGACCCATTTGTCAATTTACCTTTTTATTAATTCATTATTAATAATTATTATCTCACATAAGTATGTATGCATGTATGTGCCTTTTAACTAGTTCTTAAAAGTATTGTGTCCACTTGCCTAACAAGCTTATCACAAGCAAATGATGGAAAAGATAACTGGAAAAGTCACTTCTGCTAGGCCCGTGCACATAATCCCAAACCAACAGATCCCAACAAAGTAGAGCCCAACCAACAGAACCCAACAATTTAGAGCCCAACCAACAAAACCCAACAATTTAGAGCACAACCAACAGAACCCAACAAAGTAGAGCCCAACCAACACAACCCAACAAAGTACAGCCCAACCAACAGAACCCAACAATTTAGAGCCCAACCAACAGAACCCAACAATTTAGAGCCCAACCATCAGAACCCAACAATTTAGAGCCCAACCAACAGAACCCAACAATTTAGAGCCCAACCAACACAACCCAACAATTTAGAGCCCAACCAACAGAACCCAACAAAGTAGAGCCCAACCAACACAACCCAACAATTTAGAGCCCAACCAACAGAACCCAACAATTTAGAGCCCAACCAACAGAACCCAACAATTTAGAGCCCAACCATCAGAACCCAACAATTTAGAGCCCAACCAACAGAACCCAACAATTTAGAGCCCAACCAACAGAACCCAACAATTTAGAGCCCAACCAACAGAATCCAACAATTTAGAGCCCAACCAACACAACCCAACAATTTAGAGCCCAACCAACAGAACCCAACAATTTAGAGCCCAACCATCAGAACCCAACAATTTAGAGCCCAACCAACAGAACCCAACAATTTAGAGCCCAACCAACAGAACCCAACAATTTAGAGCCCAACCAACAGAACCCAACAATTTAGAGCCCAACCATCAGAACCGAACAATTTAGAGCACAACCAACAGAACCCAACAATTTAGAGCCCAACCAACAGAACCCAACAATTTAGAGCCCAACCATCAGAACCCAACAATTTAGAGCACAACCAACAGAACCCAACAATTTAGAGCACAACCAACAGAACCCAACAATTTAGAGCACAACCAACAGAACCCAACAAAGTAGAGCCCAACCAACACAACCCAACAAAGTACAGCCCAACCAACAGAACCCAACAATTTAGAGCACAACCAACACAACCCAACAATTTAGAGCCCAACCAACAGAACCCAACAAAGTAGAGCCCAACCAACACAACCCAACAAAGTACAGCCCAACCAACAGAACCCAACAATTTAGAGCCCAACCAACAGAACCCAACAATTTAGAGCCCAACCAACAGAACCCAACAATTTAGAGCCCAACCATCAGAACCCAACAATTTAGAGCCCAACCAACAGAACCCAACAATTTAGAGCCCAACCAACAGAACCCAACAAAGTAGAGCCCAACCAACACAACCCAACAAAGTACAGCCCAACCAACACAACCCAACAATTTAGAGCCCAACCAACAGAACCCAACAATTTAGAGCACAACCAACACAACCCAACAAAGTAGAGCCCAACCAACACAACCCAACAAAGTACAGCCCAACCAACAGAACCCAACAATTTAGAGCCCAACCAACAGAACCCAACAATTTAGAGCCCAACCATCAGAACCCAACAATTTAGAGCCCAACCAACAGAACCCAACAATTTAGAGCCCAACCAACAGAACCCAACAATTTAGAGCCCAACCAACAGAACCCAACAATTTAGAGCCCAACCAACACAACCCAACAATTTAGAGCCCAACCAACAGAACCCAACAATTTAGAGCCCAACCATCAGAACCCAACAATTTAGAGCCCAACCAACAGAACCCAACAATTTAGAGCCCAACCAACAGAACCCAACAATTTAGAGCCCAACCAACAGAACCCAACAATTTAGAGCCCAACCATCAGAACCGAACAATTTAGAGCACAACCAACAGAACCCAACAATTTAGAGCCCAACCAACAGAACCCAACAATTTAGAGCCCAACCATCAGAACCCAACAATTTAGAGCACAACCAACAGAACCCAACAATTTAGAGCACAACCAACAGAACCCAACAATTTAGAGCACAACCAACAGAACCCAACAAAGTAGAGCCCAACCAACACAACCCAACAAAGTACAGCCCAACCAACAGAACCCAACAATTTAGAGCACAACCAACAGAACCCAACAATTTAGAGCCCAACCAACAGAACCCAACAAAGTAGAGCCCAACCAACACAACCCAACAAAGTACAGCCCAACCAACAGAACCCAACAATTTAGAGCCCAACCAACAGAACCCAACAATTTAGAGCCCAACCAACAGAACCCAACAATTTAGAGCCCAACCAACACAACCCAACAATTTAGAGCCCAACCAACACAACCCAACAAAGTAGAGCCCAACCAACAGAACCCAACAATTTAGAGCCCAACCAATACAACCCAACAAAGTAGAGCCCAACCAACAGAACCCAACAATTTAGAGCCCAACCAACAGAACCCAACAATTTAGAGCCCAACCATCAGAACCCAACAATTTAGAGCCCAACCAACAGAACCCAACAAAGTAGAGCCCAACCAACACAACCCAACAAAGTACAGCCCAACCAACAGAACCCAACAATTTAGAGCCCAACCATCAGAACCCAACAATTTAGAGCCCAACCAACAGAACCCAACAATTTAGAGCCCAACCATCAGAACCCAACAATTTAGAGCCCAACCAACAGAACCCAACAATTTAGAGCCCAACCAACACAACCCAACAATTTAGAGCCCAACCAACAGAACCCAACAAAGTAGAGCCCAACCAACACAACCCAACAAAGTACAGCCCAACCAACACAACCCAACAATTTAGAGCCCAACCAACAGAACCCAACAATTTAGAGCCCAACCAACAGAACCCAACAATTTAGAGCCCAACCATCAGAACCCAACAATTTAGAGCCCAACCAACACAACCCAACAATTTAGAGCCCAACCAACAGAACCCAACAATTTAGAGCCCAACCAACAGAACCCAACAATTTAGAGCCCAACCATCAGAACCCAACAATTTAGAGCCCAACCAACAGAACCCAACAATTTAGAGCCCAACCAACAGAACCCAACAAAGTAGAGCCCAACCAACACAACCCAACAAAGTACAGCCCAACCAACAGAACCCAACAATTTAGAGCCCAACCAACAGAACCCAACAATTTAGAGCCCAACCATCAGAACCCAACAATTTAAAGCCCAACCAACAGAACCCAACAATTTACAGCCCAACCAACAGAACCCAACAATTTACAGCCCAACCAACAGAGTCCAACAACACAGAACCCAACTAACTCTTGTTCAGCGACCGCGCCTTATTCACTCAGCATTGCTCATCCTGGTACCCTTATAAGAAGAAGCGAGCGATTAGGCGCCAACGTGCGAGTAGAGTATCGTGAGTTAAGCTAAATTGCACATGCACTTGCACATTCCATAAGTGCATGTGCAATTGCGAGCCTAAATAAATAAGTTTAAATACAAAAGCGCAGGGCTGGGCGCAGTAACCTCTTTAGTGGTGATGGTTTAACTTTAGAGAAGATTTGTGAAAAAATTGAATTGAAGTTCTTCAAAAGCATCCAGTCACCCCAACACTGTCTTCACCAATTACTGCCTGCAGAGCACCTTCATAAATTCAACTTAAGAAAAAGGGGACATGCTTTTGAATTACCGCACTTTAATACATTGCTACATAAGAAATCCTTCATCATTCGCTCACTGTACAAGTATAAAAACTGGGTTAATGCTGGTTCTAGTACCTGTTCTGATATCTAAACTGGCTCTTTTTGTAGACCATAGTAATGCTTATGTTCCTTAGAATGTAAGGCTTAGATCATAACTTTAGTTATAGATAGGCCTATGTATGTAAATAAGACACTATCGTTTATTGTTTATAATACTGTATAATGTATATGTATGTAAATAAGACATTATATAGAATTGCTTGTGTTTAAACTGTCTTACAGTGTTACTGATATTGTGATCATTTTGTATGTATTGTTGTAAAGTATGAGCGTTTGTCTTATACTAATAAAAGATTACTTACTTACTTACTTAACAGAACCCAACAACGTAGAATCAATCAACAACGTAGATACTCTGGTTGAATCCATTCTGACTTTTCTGAGTTACTATAATAATGTTGCTACAGACACTAATGCAGTAATATTGTAGTCCACAGAGATGCCATAAGCCAAGCGAAGTGCAGTTACATGAAAAGGACTTCTTCTCTCTCTTCTGTCAGGCGTGCGCCGACGATGAGGCCTCAATGTGACGTCTCCAAACAGCTCTGTCCCTGATTTTTTCAACAGCATCCCTCATCTCCATGTTCTGTGCTTTCAGGTCTTCTTTTATATTGTCCATCCATGTCTTTGTTTGCCTCCCTCTGCTTCGCTTTCCCTCTACGTGACCGTACATAGCTGCGGCCGGAAGCCTCCTGTCATCCATTCGTGTCACATGCCCGAACCATGTAAGCCTTCTTTTCCTGATCTTGTCCACCACTGTCTCCATCTGACCCAGATCCTCTCTGGTCACCTCATTTCGGATCTTGTCTCTTCTACTTCTGCCAATTATTCTTCGCAGCCAGCTCATTTCCGCCACCAGCAGTCTCCTCTCATCCTCCCTGTGCAGGCACCAGCACTCCGAACCATACAGCAGCACCGGAATGACAAAAGCTCTGTATAGCTTCATCTTGGTTCTTATGGCTATGTTGTTTGATTTCCATATCTTGTTCAGCCTGCCGAACATCGCACATGCTAGACCGATTCTACGCCTGATATCTTTTGTGCACCGACCATCTTCCGTTATCAATCCTCCCAAGTACACAAAATCTGTCACCTGCTCGAGTGTCTTATCCTCCAGTCTGATCTGTATTCCCTCGTGCTGCTTCCCAATAGTCATTGTTTTGGTTTTGTGTACATTGATTTTAAGGCCCAGTCTTCTACTACTATCATCGACCCTGTTTGTCAGCTCCTGCAGCTGTTGTGGTGACTCCGCCACCAGATCAATATCGTCCGCAAAACGCAGATTATTGAGCAATTGTCCGTTAATTGTGAAAAGGACAGCCTTTTGCAAACAGGTGCTCAAAAGGAATTGTAGCTGCTTTCCTCCAACGTGATCCTCCAAATATTTTTATTGCTATTACAATTTGTATGCACACAAAGCATTTCATCACCAATCACCAACCAATAGAAAGTGATTATTTCTATGCTATGATGCTAACTAAAACAACTCACTCGATATAGTTTCTCTGTAAGCATCAGATGCTGTGTTTGGATCATGCAGGTACTTAAAGTCATCGGATACTGGATTCATTGGAATGTAAACATCATCACTGTCTAGTTCTGCATCAGCCATCACATTATCCTTGGTAGGCATACGGTTGAGTCTCCTGCAAAGAATGTATCAATTTGCAGTTTCTTCTTGATCACAGGCTACATGCAACAATTAACAGTTAACAATTTAAACTTAGAAATTTAGTGGTCATTCAATAAATCTCAAACCAAGTACAGCATATACAACAGAGTAATTATTATGGAAAACTCTGGTGGCAATGACAGCCAACATGCACGGACCTACTTGGTATTGTGTTCAGATGCGTCAAAAATTTAGTACCATGCAGCCTGGGTACCTGTCTCCTGTCTGAGTGGGTTCCTCACTACCCATCACTTTGTCATGGATAAGCAATTTTGCCCTTCGATGCACATATTTCAGATTGGAACACTAATTAATATAATTGTCAGTAAAGGCAAAATCATCTGTACAACATTTAGATACAGGGCAGACCCCTTACCACGCACTCCCAAACCACATGGACTGCTTACTGGAAAACAGTTCTTGTCACCTAAGTTGAGACAGCCTATAAGGGCTAACCAGTGTTAAATAAGAGGGCTGGAACTGAGAGGCAAGGGCACAAGTAACTCTACTTGTCTCAGTTACAGCTGCAACTGTAGAGACAGCTCTACCGTATGCAGTATAAGCTGTACCCAGGCTTCATGGTACTAAATGTTCCTTGTACTACATGTTAAATAGGTGCCACTGGGAGCCATGGTATGACCGTGTGTTAAGCAGATCTGCGCGTAAACGGGTATCCACTGTATATTAATATGTGGTAAACTTTGGTTGAAATAAACAGTTGACACATTCAAAAGATTTGTAACACAAATTTAATGGCTGATATTTTTATGCCGCCATTGTACTATTAATAATCAAATCAAGTTATCAAAGACACAAAATATAGAAGGATACTATATATGGCACCAAGATTAAAACAGGAAAGCTAATGAAGCATAGTTTATCTACTGCCTTTGAGGAGGTGCAGTCTTTGAACAAACAGAGCCCAAGAATTTCAATCTTCTTAACTAATCGAAGATTGAATTTCTGCTACTGGGCACTCCACATCAACATAAGAAACATCAACATAAGAAACATCAACATAAGAAATACTCCACATCAACATAAGAAATTTGAATGGCTTAAATCTTTAAAACTGGATGACATATCTGATGCTGCTGTTGCTCATAACCTGGGCATTGTTTGATTCCACTATGGCTCTGACTAGCAGGCTGGACTGTTGGTCCCCACCAGGGAGAAATTCACTTTGAGATATCTGCTCCACCTTTTTGTGCACCATAGCTTACCCAGCAATGAACATATTGACGGAACACTGAGTGACTGTCCAAGGGAAGGTCTGGCGGAGAGGAAGATGGCCACCCACACATCAAGGCTTGGAGAAAGGAAGTTCTTAACACTTGGTTGCTACTCGGGGCTAGCTTAAGCGACTGCTCCTCTTATTCTATGGGCAAAATCATTGCCATTTAATACCTGATACTGACTGCTGCACAGTTTGTTAAGAGCCTTGTATGCTAAATAGAGGCATAACATAACCAGTGGCTAAGTGGATTTGCGCCTAAAAAGGTTTCCAACTCCACTTACCCTTAAAGACACAGCCAAAACAATGACAAGTGCCTTGCCAAAGACACACTTCAAAGTTGGACACTAGCAAGAAAACATTTACAGCATATTATGTTACATAAAGCAGTTGCTCTCACTGTTTTGATGTAGGTGTAATTGACACTTCATCATTCTTTTCAGAACATGTAACACTTCTTCTCAACTTCTTAGGCCTTTGCAAACCTCTGTCCAATGAGCCTGCTGCACATTCAAAAGCCACAACCAATAACCTTCAATGAGTGTACATATAATTATGTAGACAATTACTATTACACTCAATATAACGCATTTTAAGTACATAATAGAAGTGCTATCCAACTGACTTGAACATGAGCTTTTCAGAACAGTTTTAAATGTTTGCTGCACAATGCCGAATGCAACAATGTTCCAAATGGAAAGTTCAACACAACAGACGGAACATTAAACCGTGACAGTCCTCATCTGTGACGCCATTGATTCTGATCGTATCATGAGATGCAGGCTTAGTTTGACACGGACGGTTGTCATGCATGTTATGGAGTAACATGAAGTAACCTAAAGTTGTGGAATTTCAGGTCAACCCTTGGACTGATCAATTCTTTCCTGGATGAACAGATGATGAGGATGACCACAGGAACAGACTACATCTTTTGGATACATGGCTCAAGAACTGAACACAGGGCTACGTACTTGGCCACTTTTTACACATGGTTGATCTGACATAGAATAGATCATTAGTGCTCTGGAAGTGCAGATTAATATTATTCTTAAAGAGACATTTTTAATCAGCACAGTTTGAACGACAGCAATGTACGATAATTTAGACAGGTCATTAGATAGGTCCATAAAATAAGAAGGTTTTATGCATTATTTTAAAACTAGTTATTGGGAGAGAAATTTCCTTGATGGCAGTCAGTAAGGCGTTCCAGACAGTTGGGCTGGAGTAGGAAAAGCCCTGAGAACCAAATGTGGTGTAGATCCTCTAGATTTCCAGAGTTGCTGAATGCAGGGAGGATCGCCCGGGGACGGCAGAGATTGGTACGCAGCACCTGGAGAGATAGGAAGGATCCAGTCCATGCTGGCATTTGTAGGCGAGCATAGCCAGCTTGTAGTCGACATTTTGTGGGAAAGGCATCCAATGTATTTCAGATACAATGACGAAACTCGGCAAGCAGAGCAAGAGTCACACAGCATAATATCTGAAGATATATACATATGTTAACCAAGCTGTCACCAAACTGTACTCAATTTGCTACCTTTTGACACATGCACTGGTGTGACTTCCACCCAGGCAGAATAGCATAAGTACAGAAAGGAATCTTTTCCAGTTGGCTGCAGCTAAATGTGATTTAGACCCAGTGTATGTGGTTAAGAGCATGCAGGCATGGTCACAGGCTGATAAAGATTTGATGCAGCTGCAATTTTCCTGACTGGAATCGGGAGCTCATTGCTGCAACCTGGGTGTGCTTCTGAATGGAGACTTATCGATGATTGATCACATGAACTTCCTTTAAGTGTTTGCTTCATATGAACTAATAACTTATGGTCAAATTCATCAAAAACAATGTAGTTTCCAGAGTTAAGGGACTGCTCTTCTTCTTATTGATATCTAAGCATGTTTAGAATTTAGTTGTGCTCAGTGTTTGATGACTTGATCTGATCCTTCTCTCTCTACTGCTGGTGTCCCACAGGGACCATGGCCCCTATTATTTACAACCTTCACTTCACCAAACAGACACATAGTGACCAGGGTAATCACTTAGGGGTCCAGTTACAGCAAAATGCCATTGCTCCACAGTTCCTCAATGGTCTGGGCATAAACCAGGATAAATCTGAAGCAAGCAGTTTTGGCTCACGACAACGCCTACCCTCTTCCCTTTTAATTCTAGCAAAGACCCTGCTGGCACAGTTGCTCTGCTATCAACAACTATCAAACATTTGGCGTGATTCTAGACAGCAATCTCACATTTTGACCCCACATAACAAACAGACCCCACATAACAAAAATAACATGGCACAGCCCATACATAGCCTGCTCTCTTGTCTGCTCTTGCCTCAATTCAAGCGAAACTTTATGTATTGCCAAATTTGAAACTTGCTGGTGATATCAGATATTTTCCATCATAGCAAAGTGAAGCATTCACGTCTTCAAAACTGCAAACTGTTAAGAACTGTGTACTGAACATGCTAAGACTGTTTTGTTTCTACTCAAAAGCAGAAAGTTTGTTACATGTGGGGCAGTGGTTAGTTGAATCACTTCTGCCCTTAGACAAAGCCTTAAATTCAGTTACATGTGACAACCAATCAACTTCTTATAATGTGCAAATAAAATTTCTCAAAGTACAGTGAAGAAGAAATTAACTGGTACCTTTCATCTTTTGCCTGAGAAACTGCTCTAAGGTCTTTGTATCATTCAGTTCTTCAGCTGTTAATTCCTCTCGAGAGCGATGAAGGTATTCGACCAATGAATCTAATGGAGTATTACCCTTCAACAGTTAAGCAAATAAAGCATATGAAACATTGCAGCACCTTTTTGAGGTACTTAAAATGTGCTATATTAACTCCACCTACAGTTTCATGCTCATGCTCAGGACAAAGCCATTGCCCAGGTCAAGAATAATGAAATGCCATCACAAGCTGGTAGGTTAAACAAGTGTTCTGTTGTTGGATTGCTCTGAAGGTCATATTTACGCCTCTACTTCACAACCACAACACCATATGGTTTCTATATTTGCGTTTCAGTGAAAGTTCTTTAAATTTTTACTGTAACTGTCTACACTTAATCGTTTAATCCAAGTACACTGGACTCTTCCTATAACACACATCGATATAACAAGAATTTTAATTGTAATCAGTAATTCTATTGCACCAGTGTCTAATGCACAACGCATCAACCAATGGCACATCAAAACCAAGCCGTAATCAGGTCAATATCCAGAAGATCAGTTTGTAAGACAGAGAGGCAGCCTATGGTGGATAACCAATTTGAAAGATATAACTTTTAAGATGAGAATGAAATGACACAAGCAACTGAGCAGAGTGCACAGACACAAGGAGAGAGTTCCAAAAGTAGGTCCAGCAATCAAAAGCTCGTTTACCAAGAACAGTTCTTGATTTAGGTAAAGATTATTAGATGCCCGTGTTGAATAAGGAAAAGTCTGGGAATAAGAACTGATTTCAAGTATAGTGGCTGGCCAAAAATTCAAAGTTTTATAAACTATGAGCCCCAATTTGAAACTAATTCTTTGCTTAACAGGAAGCTTAACAGCTTCATTATGTTTTACTTCGAATATAAAACAGTTGTAGCCATGTATCCCAAGTGTAATTATGCACATGAGTGATTTATGGAATAAATACTTATATAGTGCATAAAGGTCGTTGCACTGATTACTTTGCTCATTGTTCACACCAAAGCTCACTGAACTGTTGCGTAGAATACCAAGTTAGCTGCTGTACCACATTGACATTGCATTTCTAAACGAATTTTCATGAGGTCACCTTAGATAGTTCACTAACCTGTGTATTGTATTGTATTGTATTTACGAATTTATAAAGCGCCTCTCGCAGTACAACCTAATCAGAGGCGCTCCTAGTGTGAGGAGCCCTGTGAGAAAAGAAAAGTCTTAAGACAGCGAGAAGTAGCAGAAATGCCCCCAGTTAAATCTGAGAACGAGTCATGGAAGGAAGATCATTCCAGAGGGACGGGCCAACAGAAGCATAGGCACGGTGTTGAGCAGATAAAGGCATGAACCATGGAGGTGAAACAGAGCTTCTCACCTCTCCTTACTTACTTACATCTGCCACTACCAAATGAGGAGACTGTGAGCTATCCGTCGATCCATCTCTCCTGCAGTTTTCACTACCATTATCCATGCATTTATCTGTTGCCACAGTGATTACTGTAATTCTTTACTGGTAGGCCTTCCACAAGCCCGTCTTTCTGCCCTTCAATCGGTACTTAACGCGGCTGCTCACCTCATTGCTCGTCATGATCGGTTCTCCTCCATCTCTGCTTACATGACTGATGTCTTGCATTGGCTTCCTGTCTCCCCTCGTATCCACTTCAAGATCATAACACTTTGCTCTCAGGCACAACAGGGCTTAGCTTCAGCCTATCTTTGTGACCAAATATGTAAACCTCTGTCTGCTTCTTCTCATCAACCCCTACGTGCTCTGAATCGGCTTGATCTGTTCATTCCCCGGGTGAGGTCTGCCCTGGCTCAGTCTCGCTCTTTTGCTGTCGTGGGCCCATCCCTATGGAACTCTCTTGCCTTGATACTGCATGAGACCTCACTTACTGGGTTCTCTCTCTCTGTTGTTCATCGTTTTTAAAAGTCTTTTCTGTTTCCACGAGGGTCACACGATGAATAGTTCGCACTGTGAGAGGTGCTTTATAAATTCCCACATACTGTACCATACCATATTTCCTGATAAAGCACTCTCATAGCTGCATCACTGAAATAATTGATTAAATTCTTTAGAACTTTGCTAAGTCTAAACCACTAAACAGGTTAAGAAAAAGGTCAACAATGATCACAGCTGGCTTAGAAACTGCTCTGAAATTTTTCAGATCTATATTTTCCCAAATTGTACATAAATAAAACATATAAAAGAGTAATAAAAAGGCTGTGAGGCTCAATTTTATGCATATTTTGGTTTGCTTTTATGTAAAGCTAGCAATATAGAAAAGTCTGAAACAGAAAGATATAAAACAGACTGAATACAGACTAAAAAAATGTAAAAAAAGTTGTTCTCAATTTTCTCAAAATCACTCTTGGTGAACTAAGTGAGCTTTGGAAATGTGCTTCTCAATTTCAGTTTGCGCGTTTGAGGACAGACTGAAGATGTTATATTTGAAACTTTGGCAGGCATGCAAGGACAGCGCATTTCATTAGTCTAGGCACATCACATTGAACGAATGCATGAAGGTCATGGGGATACTAATTATTAGCAGCAGTGTTAACAATTTAATCAAGCCTGTTGGCTGTGGTTAATCAGGCATCATTCATTTGAAATTCCTGAACTTACCTGATCGTCTCTTGCATGAAGATTTGCACCTTTTCTAATCAGAAGTTCAATAACAGGCAAATTGCCACAGCTGCATGCATCATGAAGAGGGGTGATGCCACCACATTTGTCACCTCCTCTGTCATCAATTCGAGCGCCTTTGTTGAGCAGATAGTCCACTATTTCCACAAAACCGTGATTGGCTGCTTCATGAAGTGGCAGCCATCCACAATAATCTCGAGGATTAACTGGGTGACCCTAAACAGAAAAAGAAAATTGTTAAAAGTACAGTTGCATTAAACCAAAATACTTAGTTAATTCTAATCCTCCTGCTACATACAAGCTAACACAAGCAAAAACTCAATATGTAACCCACCATCCCAAAACTAGTTACTTGCCGGCTGCGTTAATTCATAAGCAACAAACCAAACACTGAATTTTGACTATTATACGCAAATTTCATCAAATTCAAGCGTTAACATGTCTTTAAAACATAATACGTACCAAATAAAACCTTATAATTAATTTTTCTGTAGAAACCTGAGAGCTTTAATGAGCATTTCATAAAACAATAATGCAAATCCAAACAATTTTGAACGGTTTCATCAGCTTCAGACCGTCCTTAACTGCACTGCCTGGGTCTTGGCTAATCTGCCAAAATTCTCGCATGTTTCAAACTATATGCGAGATATACTGCACTGGCTTCCGGTTGAGGATCGAATTACATTCAAGATCTGCTCCTCAGCCAAGCATTCTGCAGCTCGTAGAGACCTGTTAGTCCCGCACTCCCACACACCAATTTGCTCACATCGATTCTCCTCGTGTATTGGACCGTCTTCATGGAACAGTCTTCCACTTGATATTAGAATTTCCACCAAAAATAGCTCAAGTAACATTTTCAGCTAATCTTAAACACATCTTTTTAGACCTGTGTTAAAGCACCTTTGGGAGGTTCTTAAAGAGTGCTATACAAGTGTTTGCTTAAAGTCATCAGGAATACCTATCGCACAATTCAACATCTTACATTTAAATAACCAGAAAACACTCAGCTACTGAATGTCTAGATATAAAGCAAAAATAATTTGATTTAATTAGCCAACAATGAAGCCTTTAGAAGTAATAGCAAGAAATGTTTGTCTGGCTGACTGATGCCTTGACACCACACAGTTAACATCTGTCCATGAGTGAACATCAGACATTACCAAAATGTGTTTCCTTTCAAAGCATGGCTACTTTAGACTAATAGACACATTCATCATTTGAGTCAATATTATTAATTACCTGCTCCAATAATGCTTTGACTTTTGAAAGGTTTCCAGCAATGCAAGCACGGTGCAGCGGAGTCTCTCCTTTCTCATTCAACTGTATCGAAACAAGAAAAATAGAACTTTATGCTGAAGGAATAAATTATAACTATTTAGAAAATTAGCCTGAGCTCATAATTTCGGTGGTAACAGAGCAAGTGCAAATAGAATACACTGGTATTATGAAAAACTCTGTTTCAACGAATTCTTAATTGTAATAAAGGTAAATTGTACAACACTGCAAACAGTGAGCTACTTTTAGGATGCTTTACATCTGAATCAGCAGCCTGTCACTTGCATTGAAGAATGAATGGATCAGAATTCCTTACAGAAAATTGATAAAATGCAAGTTATAGGATTGCTCATGAAGATATGCATAAATCAACTCAAGCCCATCATGCCTTGGACATTTTTTGGAGCAGTCTTCTGCATCAAGTGCATACTGTCAGCAAACATTTTCAAACCGTCTTAAAACATACTTATTTAGATCGGTTAGACAGTCATGTGTGCACGTCTTTGTGATCTACTTAAAGCACACTATATCAAGTGTTTGCTACATAAATACATGCATTCCCATGTCCAACTGGACATGATCACTGAAAAGTGAGTGAGAAGCCACTCACTGAAAATTGACTGGGAAGTGTCAACTGATGACCAAAACTTTAGATATATTATTGAGACTGTAAGTGGTTCAAAGAATATGCCTCCACCCAAAAATTAAATGTCAAATATTTAAACACACTTAAATCTCACTAGGCTGTTGCTCCTCCTACTTAGTAGTATGTAGCAATGTTGCATCTGTGTCAATACTGCCTAATTGGAACAAACAAATATTGTATTGTATTGTACTTCCAGGACTCAACTGGGCTTCCCATTTGCAAGAGAATTGCCTTTAAGGTGGCAACACTTGTTTACAAGCATCTGCATAATATAGCGGCAAAATACTCAGATTGTTTGCCAGCATCTTCAGTTTCTGGTCAGTCTTGATGACGTTCGGGACAGTGCTGACTTAGTGTGTTCTGGAAAGCCACTGCGATGCAAACACAAACATTCTCTGCATCTGGCCCAAATGTCTGACCCAAATGTCTGACTTATGCAGCCCATCGAAATCTTTGCTCCAGGACTTTTATCAAAACTTCAGTAAAAAAATTAAAGATTTATTTGTTCATAAAATATGACTAAGCTAAGCAATTATTAGAACACTTCTGGTGTATTTAGTTATACTAACTTGCATTTTAAAAATCTTCTTACAATAATACTAATAAAAATATTGACTTTGCAATCTGTCAAAGGACTTGAACAGAAACTGTTTGGAAGACCGGATGAACAGAAGTAACTCAGAAGCTGAATATGGTTTACTTCAAAGCAGCCATCAACTGATGCTTTGTGCATCATCACAACAGCAACCAAAACAATAACAGAAATGTCAAGATTACAGTGAATGAATTGTAAAAACAAACCACAGACTGTCCACCAGAATGCTACAAGTGACATCCATTCTTAGTGAGCCAAGCCATGAAGTATTTGTCTGCATCACCCTAACTGACTGAATATTTTCTTTATCAAAACACAAATTCAGTTAGAAATTGGCATTGCTTAACTCAACTGACATAAATAACCCTGAACATCATGAATGTTTTCTCAACTGGGTCTCACTTTGAACTATCTTCAACAAACATGGTTGTTTCGCAATCAAAACCATATTTTTCATATAAATTAAAAAGATTTGTTCTGAGAGTAAATGTATTTCAGCTATTGTAAACAAAAACTGCCGAAGAACAGTTGTTGTTCGCAACTGGAAAATTCCTGCTGGTCCATCACAGTGAAAAGTAAATTCCTGCTGGTTCATCACACACACTGTGAAAAGTAAATTCCTGCTGGTTCATCACACACACTGTGAAAAGTAAATTCCTGCTGGTTCATCACATGGGCACCCTGTACCGCTTCACTTGGTCCCAAGCACCCTTTCTGCCACATTTTATTCAAATCTCAAGACTGTACTCTTCAGCCGGGGTTGGGGCGGGAGTGCTTCTGAGTAGACAACCTTGAAGAGGCGCTATATAAATTCTCCATATGAATGAATGAATGAATGAAAAGTTTGGGAAGCACTGATCTAGATAATCAAAAGAAAAGCAGTGAACAAACAGAAAACATTCTAAATCATACAAAATACCTTGACTTGTGAACTTCTCTTACGACGTGGACTTTTCTCTTCATTTTCAGTGCTACACCCTATCAATAAAACAAACAGTCTGATTTAGCAGTTTGACAGCCAAGACCCTTCCACTTCATCAAAACCAACCTCCTTTGCATACTTCAAGACCATCTTGTCTCAACAGAATCTGCACTTGCTTGCCAATACAGTTTATAATCCTAGTTCCACTCTTCCTACCAATAAAAAATTCTTTGGTTAAATCTCTTCAAGCCTTAGTACTGCATCTTTCTTAAATTATAAAATATGATACGAGTACTTCTAAATTACAATAACATTCACCATTGTAACAAATCTATAGCAGCAAGTTTTTCCTCTGACTGTCGTCACATCCATCTCCCCCCCCCCTAGCGACTGACCGTGCTTCTAACTCAAGTATTGACATCTGAAATGTTAATCTCATATTATTCATTCATTCATTGTGAAATAAGGCATGCTCAAAATATTCAAAACAAATGTAGAATAACTAAACACAATACGTCTTACCGAAACAGAAAGAAAAGTAAATAAGCCGTACAGCATGTTCATATGATTTTAATAAACCTACTCTCTCTCTATATATATATCTTCAGTTCTTTGTACCATGCGTTAACACAGCACAAGAAGTTGAAAGACTTAGGGGACATGACACCGCTTCAAGTTACGAGGATTTGCTGGTAAATTGGTAGCATGTAAATGTGTCCATGCAGGACTTTCGATACCATGTGGCAATATGACAGAAACACACACAATATGAAAATGATGAACACACCTGAATCTGAAGTATCATCCAAATCAGGGTCATCTTCCTCAAGGCAGTCTGCACTGTCATCTGCATCACTTTTATCATCAGTATGCTGTTCAGACAAGTCATCAAGACAGACATTGTATTGAGCACAGAGTTTCTCCAAGTCCCTTTCAGTCTTCTCCTGGCCTTCTCTGTCTCCATATTTCTCCTGAACGATCTTTATTGACTCTAGAGTTAATGCCTACAACATTCAATGCCCAACAGAACTGTGCATTCACTGCAGAGAAGGACAGAAATCTAAGCCCTAAGGCAACATAGTCTAACAGTAGTCTTTGTGTGCCACTGTGTGGTCTGTTCAATATTGTGCAGGGTCTGTAATCCAACAACTGTGGGTTTGAGCCTGCTCAGTACTCTGTAATGACCCTGTACAATCTGCTAGTACACACTAGTGATGTTTTAGTTTTGCCTCGAGTTTTAGTTACAGTTATCATTAGTTTCCCATGCTAGGTGTTTTAGTTATTATTAGTTTTCGTTTTTACATCAAGTTTTAGTTTTAGTTATAGTTAATAAAAACTGAAACCTCCTAGTTTCAGTTTTAGTTTTTTTAGTTTTCGTTTTAGTTTCAGTTATTTGGTCACTGATAGTCTGATACTTAGCCATCGTGAATGTACATCAATTTATTACAAAAATCAATCATTAGGTTTACAGCAAGATGTTCAGTATGGTAGTATGCCATGCACATATCCATGTTTAGCCTTTTAATGACTGTTAAATTTAGTTTCGACACATTGGAAAATTCTTACAGTTGAATATAACGAGCTTCGATGTAAGTCATGTAACCGCACAAACTGCCGACTAAAAAATTAGTAAATGACGTGATTCTAAAGACTAACTGTAGCCGGTGAGCGGGATGGACGTTCCGCAGATCGAGTAATGACTTTCGGTGGTTCTACACTGGTTCTTAATGACTCATCATTGCAAGAGATTTAACGATAATGAGTTGGGGCTACTGGCCCACTGCGTCCGTTGGCAACTTGGGTTATAACTGATGCGTTCAATTAGCACCAATTAGAAACGCTCCGGCCGCTGGGAATGGGAACTTGGGAGCTGGGATGATCACTAGCGCTGGCCGCTGGGTTTATGTCTTAAACGATTGGCATCACTGGTTTAGCTGTCAGGAAATGTTAGCCTGTCGCCCGAGTGGCCCGACTGCGTCCGGAATAATTACTTCGGGAGGTGGTGGAGCTATGTTCGATAATTCATGAAATGATGAAAACCAATAATCGCGATGGTCCTACAGCTATAGGTTTTCGTTGGGCGTTTTAGTTTTGGTTTTCGTTATATGTTTTCGTTATTATTAGCTTTGACTGTTTTAGTTTGTTATCGTTTTTCGTGGGTTCCGCTAGTTTTAGTTTTTATTTCGTTATCGTTTTTGTTTAAGTTTTAGTTTTAGTTATAGTTTTAGTTAACTGAAACAAGTTTTCGTTAACGAAGGTTTTCGTTATCGTTACTGTTAACGAAAACAACACTAGTACACACTAGTCTCCTGTTCTGACACTGCTTGCAAAAAATAAATGTAATAACCAATTAACTAACTAAACAGTATAAGCTACAGATGAATGCCAGTCCTGCACAGAGCTGGTGGTTTGTGATGGGGCATTTCCAGATACTGTGTCATATACCACTTGCAAACAGAATGCCAGCTGGTGAGCGTAACCGAATGGTGTCACTGACTGTATTCAGCTGCCATTATTCTTCACTCCCAAAGCATCGCGAATCACGAACTTTGAGTATTTGCATTCTGGCAATTATGTGGGAGACTTCGCTGATCGAGCTCCACGCGTGTACAAGACCAACCGGTGGTGACCTTTAAAGTTGTATGCTTATAGGTGACCTGTTTGTTTATAAAGAACTTAAACACCACTAGGTTAGTGCAGGCATCATTTCTTTTTATGTGCTTGAAAAGCACTGTTTATCTAGTGCTTCTATAAAAACAAACAATACAGACCTTTGACTCTGATGGTCAACTCTTGGAAGCTATGCCATAGTGTCCTACACTTCAACCCTATTTTGTTTCAATTTTCATATTTCAACTGCTGTTGGTCTTGGTCTGACAAATGGCACAATCTAACCGCAGACTAAAGACGTCATCAGATCCAACTGGTGATTACTCTTACCTGAAGTTTCCTGTGTTTAGCTTTCTCTGCATTCTGTAATGCAAACTGAAAGGATTCATTGATCTTGCAGTATTCTGCTCCATCCAATTCCTGAATATTTGCAATATTCAGCCACGTCCGACATTCCTAAAGAAACAAATGGACATCTATAACATTATATATATTATATATATATATATATATATATATATATATAATTTAATAACATCTACATTGATGTCATTATAATGTGCAAGACATTATCGTCACTTCACGTGAAATCAAGTCAAAAATCATAATCCACTTGAAAAACCCATTCAAAATCTGATACGGCAAGGAACCCATAACTCAGGCTATGGTGGATAGCTCTGGTATAATAGACGAGTCCTAAGTTTAGATTTCAATTCTTCATACAGTCAGTTGCAAGCATTATCATCATGCAGATGAAGAACCAATAGTCCACCATTGAAAGAAGCTTACAGACAGACATCTGCATTGTGCGCCGTAGTCTGCACATCTGCATTAAGGATCAGTGGCTTGTCTCAGTTGCAAGCGCAATAGCCCTGGCCAGTCCAAAAATTGATTTAGTGCAGACAACAGTCACCAAGGCAAGTTGAAGCCTGGAGGACAGACAGATAGATGGTATTGTATCTGAATATTTATAAAGCGCCTCTCACAGTGTTCGCTGATCAGAGGTGTTCCCATGCAGTGCAAAAGACCCAGTGAAAGAAAGTGGTTTTAAGACAGTGGAACGAGGCACTTGGGCCATCAGCTAATAAAGAGGCACGTGTCAATGGAGGGAGTTGTTTCCAAACAGCAGAACCAATGCAAGAAAAGGTTCAAGTTTTGGCCATAGCAGTCCTGGCTCGTTGGACAAAAAGACCATGGTGGTTAAGCGATCGTAATGGACGGAGGGAAGCAGCTGAAATTGGCAGACGAACGAGGTCACAGAGGTAATTGGGTGCTAAGCCTGTATAAGATCAAAGGACTAAAGTGAGAACCTTAAGCTGAATCCAAGCAGTAAGGGGAAGCCAAAGAAGATAATCAAACATTGTGGTCCGTGTGAGTGAACTGCAGAGAAAGGGGCATCAGAAGTCTTTACACGAACGTCGGCAAATCTTTCGCGTCATCATCTGGAGAAAATCCTTGGCAGAAAAGGTGGGAGAACAAGCGGAGTGCATGTTCTGTCCCAACAGGCCAGAGGACTGAGGACCAAAGACGTTTTGGGTTGTTCTTATGTTGCATAACCAGGCTTTCCCAGCGGTCAGCCTCCTTCTGCCAACAGAGGCAGTGCAGCGACCACAGTTGGGCCACCCAAGCACGGTGATTGGTGGGGTCACAAGGTCAACGATAATGCCTTTTGAAGCAACTTGTGAGACTTACAACGAAGTCTACGACACTTGCCATAAAACCAAAACGCAAGCGGTCTATTGCGCGTGCGAACTCTCTGAAGTGTGAGCATTGGGTTGATTAGTTGAGACATGCAGAGATTGAAGAGATCATCAGTGGAGAGTAACAACATGTGAATGTTCTCATGGTCACATTCTGAATAGCCTTGCTGAAAGCCCCGTAGTGAAGTGACTTCCAGCCTCGTACCATCGGGATAGTACGTAAAGGTAGAGAGTGAAGTGACAGAAGAATGAAATCAATAAGTGAGTGATCTGAGATGGTTGGTGAATGAACACATGTTTCACATGTTTAAGTAACTCTAGAAATTGGTTTGTAGAAGCTCGAGTATTCTCCTCCAGATGGATGTTACAGTCACTGAGTATGAAAAGTTGACTGTCGCAAATGGCTATGCTCTCCAGCACTGAAGCCAATTCCTCGAAGACTTTAGCAGTAATATACATGGATCCAGGATGGTAGATGTTGACGGTACAGTTGTCAAACCACAACTGGAAAAGGCTTCAAAGGTAGTAACTTCCATGTCCAATCAGATAATTGAGGCATGAAGGGCTGTGCGATAATAGATGGCAATACCACCACCTCGAACCTTGTAGTCGCGTGGGAGAAGGTAGATGAGGACTGTCAAAGATGGCGTAGCTGATGAGTGCATCATGACACAGAGGAACATCATCTGAAGTGCGGTGCCAGCATTCGGTGACTGCCATGAAGTCAAGCTATTTTAAATGACTCCAACAACAGAATAACAGTGTCCAGTTTACTACCTGTTCTGCATCTCCTTTTCTGCAATCGAGTTCTTTAGTAAAGTAGTGAATGGCCGACTGATACTGATGCAAATCCTTGTATGTCTCGGCAATTGATACGTAAATAGGAATACATGCAGCAGCATTCAGGTTCTGGCTGCTGGCACAGCGCTCCTGAAAGAAACATTAAAATCAAGCAGAAATGAAAGAATCATTCATATTTTATTGACATGGCTACTGGACGTAACACTACAGCACAGCGCAAATTCTTTGCAGATCAAGAATCTAAACTATTCTAATAACTGGTCCAGGTTCCACAGAACCAAGCTGCCAACAAGAAATTCATCTATCATCAGTTTATTTCCTGTTCTGAGTCTCCACTTTTGCAATCAGTATCAATAGAAGGAAGTCATGCGAGGAGTCAGCAGATGCATGGCTCACTCTTCCACAATCTCCATTTTCTCAGTCATCTGCCTGGAACTGTATTCAGACTTGGTGAGTTCATTCTCTTCTTAGTGGAATGCCTAATCTTGGCTGCACTCTGGACTCTAAACCTGTTTAAATTCTTCATCTCCATGATTGCCCACCAGTGACTACATTTCACACGTCTTCAGCAGCATTCCATACATTCGCCAACAATCTTCACCCCTCTCTACCTACACTGTACTACCTTCCATAAAAGGTTCTACCCCTCATCTATGCATACTGTGCATAACTGCTAGAGCTAAACAAAGGAGCTCTTCAGTAATTCCGCTGGCATATTTTTAACACCACATTGCACCACATTTAACCAGAAAGAAATAATTCCATCTCTCCTCCTTTTCTCAAGTGGGATACTTTAATCTCTTCACGGTCACCATCAGCTCAATTTTCAGAACTCTTTGCCACAACTAATACATCCAAACATGATAGCATTAGGGTACTCGTTGTTAATGAGGTTAATATCGTTGCTAAGCTTGCTAGCTAACAGAGAAGCCTAATATATTAATTTTGGCATGTGATAAATGTATGCAATCATAAGAAACTTTTTAATGCCATCAAACAACAGGGCAACCAAAGAACTTCAAAATTGGCCAGGCATATTTGAGTTAACAATGGATTTAGAACAGAACAATAAGACTAATAAGGTTGGTTATGCATATAGGTACACACTACACCTCCTTTCGTCTTGAACCTTTCATGCCTCACCTTGTCACCTTGTGCTGTCAACTCCTGGAGCTCTAGCGATCGTCATGATACACATTTTCCATTGCTTCCTGTTCTAAGATTATTCAATGTCCTTCCCGCAATTTTTATTCCCTCTTTTGCCCCTTCCATTTCCGCCATTCTCATTATTCTTTCAGCGTATAAGTTAAACAGGAATGGAGACAAAATGCATCCCTGTCTCACCCCTTTCTTAATATTGAATTTATCAGTGTCTCCGTATTCTGTTCTTATCACCGCTATCTGATCTTCATATAGTCCCCTTAATAGCCATATCAAGTGTTTCGGAATTCCCATCTCAAGTAGAGTTTTCCACATTAAATCGTGGTTAATGCAGTCGAATGCCTTACTATAATCAATGAAACAGATGTGCACCTCTTGTCCATACTCCCTTTGCCGTTCCATTATCCACCTAAATAACTCAAAATGTTCAGTGAAATGTACTTGTCAAGGTGCTTCTTACAGAGCCATGTTTCTGTTAACAAGGCCATTTCAGCTTTGTTTTGCATTACGTTGGACTCCAAGAGCCCAAGCTTGTTGGGTTTAGCCAAACTGGTGGGATTAAGAAAGTAGACACTAGGAAGTTTATAGGGCATTTGGTTACTTGACTGCACAGTGGGTCGATGAAATGTATCACAGTTGATCATAGTGAGGTTTGGTCGGTGTTGAATTATTCCACAGTTCCCCACTGCTTAATTTCGGCACTATGTTACACATAATCACAATTTTACAATGAAACCTGTTTTTGATACAGTTCAAGACAATAAATAGTACTGACTAAGTTGAGGTAGTAGTCGAGTGCCACCTGGTAACATTCCATCTTAGCTGCAACATCTCCTAATTTCTCATAGATGGTCATCAGCTGAAAGTTATCATCATCAGAAGTTGTCTTCAGTTTGTCTTTTAAGCGTTCCATCTCACGAGCTGTAATTCATCAGTCCATATGATCAACAGAAAAATCACCAAAACAGCAATCAATTTAACATCAAATTAGTCACCTAGAGCTTAATTTAAAATGTCATCATCCACAACATTATTCACGACAAAAGACCTGACTAAGCTTTACAAATAGCAGCAATTTTTTAGGCTCTTAACAGGACTTTCTTGAGTCAGCCATTGATTTTGTGCCATGAAACACAAAGTAATCAATGACCAAACAACAACCATTCATGGCAGAAGCACCTCACTCATTAACTTACAGGTCTAAGGAAGTGCATTTACGATTCTTAGTCATTAAGCTAATAAAATTCATCCAGAAAATGCCAAAATTCATCACTTCAGTGAAGATAAGGGTCGGCAGGTTTGCAGCCTGCTCAAAACTACTACAGAGATGAGCCAAGTAACACTCTACATCAACTTCACTAACTAAACTGAATTCATTAGTATATCATCCTTCATTCGACCCAAACAGAGCATGTCAGACCACTTCCCATTAGGAACTAAAGACCGCTAAGGACATCTCACAGAGGATCTCTGTTTCATGCATGAGCAACTTAAGTTAGACAAACCATTTCTCAGAATTTCTGTTAGCTGAGCATTTTCTGATTTTTCAGTTGGCAGTTTCATCTTCAGTACTTTCTTGATACACTTCTTGGCGGCAGAAGTATCTCCCAACTGCAAAAATACCTGAAAGCAAAATTTTTACGAATTTCAGACAAATTTCAGAACAACTGTTAACCCCAAATTTCTGATTATCTCATCCAAGCTTGACACCAACATACTGTTAAAAAGTCCAACAGCATTTACTCATTAGATTACCAAAAGTTCTCCTGTTTAGAAAAAGAGCACCGTTTCTGCTTATCCACATGTAAACCAATTGAAAGCCTTTGTACTGGAGTTACTTTCCATCATCCACTGATGGCATGTTGTGCTGTGCGCTTGTTTCTCTTTTCCAGTCAGATTATCAATTATTCTGTAAAGATAAACGTAGTCACTGCAGCAGTTGTTCTCCATTTGCTGTCAGAACATTCAGAATGAACTGGATCAATCCACACTGATTCCACAGTGATAATTATTAAATGCAAACCAGAAATGGCTTTGAATCATGTTCAAAACACTCAAAATCCTGATAAGGGTCGTCCATAAAGGACGTCCGCAAAATATGACCTACTTTGGACCCTCCCTCCCCCTTGTCCGCATTTGACCGTACCCCTTCCCCCTTTGCGGATGTCCGCACATCAAAGCCAATTTTTAATGTCCTAATCATTCTTTTTACAATTATTCCACAGTTCCTTTGCACTTTTAGGTGACATTTTTGGTTTCATATCAGGATGTGCAGTAATAAAAGCCTCTTTAAAGTCACAGTAAAGTTTATACCGTTTTTAGGCAATCACCTCACTGACCTTTCTGTCTTTCAGGGAAGGTTGAAACAAGGTGGTATTTAGAAAACTATCAAATTTAAAAGTTCAAATGTGGACGTCCGCACTGGTCATTACCCCCCTTGTCCACATTTCAATTACCCCTCCCTCCCCATCATTTTGGATGTCCTTTATGGATGACCCCTAAGGTGGCATCTGAGACAAGGCACCTGAACACCGAAATTAGCCCACAAAATGTAATCATTCTAAAATCCAGAAAACAAATTCATATCTTTCATTCATTTACATTCATTCGTTGAAACAGCACCTCTCTAAACTACCCGCTCAGTTATGCCCGACCCTAATAACAGCACATAAAATTAATAAATGAAGACAAGCAGCCACAAAGTCGGCTCATTGAAAATGTGTTAAGGCATATGATTATGCCAATCAAAACCTGTGAAACTACCTTTGTTTTGAGCATCAGTGCTTCCTTTTCTGCCAGCTTATCCTTCATGTTCACTGAAGCACACTTGATGGCCATATCAACAAACCTTATGGCATGGCCAAGGTTACCAATTCTTTGGTAGATACCAGACATGTTGTACTGGCAACGGTACATGTCCTCGTATAGTTGATGCTTTCTGTTGAACATAACCATGAAACCCCAGATATTCATAGCAAACTCAACATAGCACATATCTAATGGTCGTTGATTTAAAAGATAATGTATCAATACTCATCAAATTATAAATTTCTTTCTTAAAACCAATCTTACTATTAATGATTTCTAAATTGCAGCAGTTCATCATTTTCTCCAAAATTCATGGCTAAAGAGACAATTCTTTGAGAGACTGGTGGAAGCTCTTCAAATTAATCAGCTTGTACAAACAAAAAAAGAACCACAATTAGATCAAGCTCAACAATTCTGTTACTCCTGAGGTATAATGAAGGGCTGTAAATACTGATATTCAAAGCAGAATGACAAAAGGAACACTTCCAAGCATTAAACAGGAAGAGAAAACTACTCAGACTGAAAACTATTAGTTAATTTAGGAAGGATTGCAAATATCTGACAGCAGATACTAACTCTGCAATGCGTATGGCCTTTTGGAAATAATCAGAACACACTTTTGTTTCGTTTCTTGAGTCATAAACAAGACCTGAAAGTAAAATTCAGTTAATATCAACTTCAGATTTAATTGTCCACAACATTATTCACCTGGCATATGTAACTTAATGTAGTACAAAGTAGCGGGGTTCACAAGTTGAGTTTAAGTAATTGACCCATTGTAGAATGAATGTTTAGGCAATACCAGTCAATAAATTGTATTGTATTGTATCTAGAAATTTATAAAGCGCCTCTCGCAGAATAACTATTCAGAGGCGCTCTCAGCACAGAAACCCCGGGGAAACAAAAATGCCTTTAGGGAACGCGAGACCGATGAGGAAAAGCCAGTCATTAGTTTGGCCCTGAGCAGAAGGGGAAGATCATTCCAGATCGTGGGACCCACTACAGCAAACGCCTGGTGCTGGCCCAAGGCAGTTTTATGTAAATTGTACATATGTATACAGACTTTCACAATAATCCTTTTTAAAGACATCACAAAAGTGCTGACTCCAACTATGTCACATATTATTTGTAATATTAATGCATAAAATTTGTTTCTTATAAAAGAACTGTTCTGCTAATACCACTTTCTTCATCTAAATTGCTCAAAATCAAATTTTGTCTTAATTAAGACAGCATACAGACTGTTTGGGCAACCAGTTCTATGTTGCTTCCTAATAAAATATTGAAAGCTTGTATGTATGTATCAAGAGACTTAAGATAGTGCACTTTAAGTACCTCATAAAGGTGCCTGCAAGTAAGTTTCATATAAAACGTTGCTACCAAGGCAACAGGATACTTAAAAAATTCTACACTGTGCCAAAAGTGAATGGAGTAGAAATGGTCTTCTGCTGCAATAGAAATGGCAGATGCCACTAGGCCAAGTCAACAAATTTGGTTTCAAAGCCTAACATCACAGGTTTCGTTCAAAGGAAATGATTATGGACTTCAGTTTTACTTGAAAGCGATCATGTCACAAAAATGCAGGTCAAATCTGTTTCAGCAGAAGACAGTTCCAATTGGATATTAACAAAGTAACTTCAGAGTCTTCTTATAGGGCCTACAAGTTTCAAGATGTGAGATTAAATGAAACTTTTATAAATCAGCAGCTAACATACAGTTACAATTCAAACAGAAATTACAGAAAACAAGTAGTTACCTAAATTCATGTAAATTCTTGCTTTCATTTCTGCCAATTCTGAATCTGATGTCGCATCCCTCAAACGCTCACACATGTCAAGACTTTTGTTGAAGGCCGCCTCTGCCTGCTTTAGAGACCGCTCCACCTCCATCGTGTCTGTGCTTTGTTCGGCATGTTGATAATGAACCCGCCCAAGTGTAGCATATGCTCTCTGTTGCTCCAAGATGCTGTTACACTTGTGCGATAAGTCAAGGTACTGCTGCTGGTGCTGCAGTGCTTCCTCGTATTTGCCCAGCTCACTAAGGCACTCTCCAATGCGACGATGAGCAACAGCACGCCCCAGTGAATCCTCTAAGGCTTCACAGAGACGTAACTCTGTTTCATGTTCACTTATTGCATCTTCATATTGACCTAAAAACCAAACTAACCTCATCAGCTTATTCTTTTTTCGACTGGTTTACCCCCATCTGGCAGGTGGGGGTAAACCAGGATGCACATTTCTTGTTTTAACCCACGTGACGAGCGCTGCGGTATGGAGGATTTTTAGCTGCACATCATGGAAAACACATCGGCTACAGAATTCTCCCAACTACTCGCCAGGAATGTGTGGGCCACGAAGCGAAGCGCATTACTGTGCCTTCAGTGCAGTTCTTGGCACCGACAGGAATGGATGCAGGCAAGTGCTGGGGTTCTTTGGAAGTATCACACAAAATGACATCACCAAGCATCTGCTTGACTTCTGCCATGGATCTGGTCTCAGGATTAACGGATTGTGGTCCCAGTACAAAGACATACACAATATGTCCTCGAAAATTTAAATGACGGATATACCAGAACGGAGTTGGACCACATCCTTGTCAATACCAGAGGCAGTTGCAAAATTGCAGAGAGCAGTGTGGCATGAAATTGACACCTACTCCAGGGCAGTTGTTGCCAGACTGGAGATCAAATTCAGGTGACAGAAAAAAGGAATTCCACCAAAGCTTTGATTCAACATCGATAGGTTAAGAGAACCAGGTATTGAATGTGCACTTGCCACTGATATAGAGGAAAGGTTTGCCAACTGGGCAGTGGGTGACAGCTGGGAGACTCTTCAAGACAACCTTACTGAGGTAGCAGAGAAACACCTAATAATAATAATAATAATAATATTTATTCTTTAATTAAGCGCCTGCAAACGCACTGCGCTGTACATGTACATGTTATGCGATAAATCTTAACTACTAACAGAACAGACAGCCTGCAATACACGGCGCAAATTGCAGCCTACAAAGCATGTCCGCCTATGGGACTCGATCTCTGTACCTCTCACACTCTACGCCAGATGTTATCCAATGCGCTATCGGGCCCCTATCCAATACCCCTATCCAATGCGCTATCCTGGCCCCTCCCCCACGGGGAGAGAGGCCAGGAAGGACTGAATCGCGTACGCCCTTGGCAGCTGACTTAAAGGAAGCATATGGCCAGGCTACATGTGGAAACAGGCACCTGCAGAAGGAGCACTTGTAAAACTAACCAGAGAAATGACCAAGGGCAGATGAAAAAGCAAGAGAAGCTCTTCACAAGGACATATTTGCCAACTTTTGAAAGCTGTACTCGGCGATGCCACGAATTTCCAATTAAAAGCTTGGGAGGTCACCTTCTGAATGATAAGACCTAAAAGAAAAGATCCAGTGGTGGAAGGAATGTTATGAAGATTACAGTCTTGATTTACCACATATGTTTATACAAGAAACATCAGCTTATGATGTATGTATTACCAAGACACTTAATACAGTGCATTTTAAATACCCAACAAAAGAGCTGAACACATGAGATAAACAAGTGTATTTCAGGACAGTTCGCAAAATGTATGTTGCACAAAGTCAAAAGCAACAGTACATAATGTAATGGGAGACTTCCAGGAGGTCAGTCCAACACATGAGAAGGCAGGACTCGAGCTGATATGCAGAAGCGTGGCACCTGAATATAACCACAACTGCAGACCAGGCATTTGTTGCGTGTTGGTTGGTAGATTGAAGCACCTTCAATGACTGACGTTTGAGGTCACTCCAAAGACCAGCGTCGGTCGTCCTTTGCTTAAAACACCAGGCCTAAGGCAGCGTACACGGTCCATATGGATCTTACTCGATCGTACATCAGAAGGATGGGCCTCATGCACTTCTCACTAAGTTGTCAACTTCAAAGCTGGTACAAAGAAGCCTAGTTCATCAAGATGTGAATTAGCCATCTGCCGCTAAGCCCTCCAGTTGAAACCAGCAAAGCTACCAACTGCTAGTGACTTCATTCACTGAATACTTTGCTTATTCTTTTAAATTTCGGTTTCTGGGTTTTGATTTGATAAAGACAGCAGCAGCACCAGGACGGGAGTAACACTTGCTTATTAAGGTAACAGTCACAGTGCAAGAGACTAATCAGTCACCAGTTCTTTACTTACCTGCTTGAGTGGTGTATGTAACATTGCATGACATATCATGCAATTGTTTTCATCAAAAATTGTGTCTGTTCGTAAAGGCAAACGTTGCATTGAAAATACATTGGTTTCAGCATCGATATCCAGTCGACTAAGTCATTAAGTCATTCACTAACTCCTCATCAAGCCAGTTGGTAATTCATTAGTGACTGATTCCGGAAACTAATGTGAATTGTCACCCGATCTCCTCAACTGCCATTATCTTACAGCTATACCTTCACTTACAAATCGACATAACTTTTGCCTAGCATTTGCATTACTCGAGTTCATGAATAATTGTTGAACAAAGCACAACAAAATTATTCGACAAAAACATTATTATATCAGTTTGCTTTGATTTGATCTGGAGTTAAGCACAGAAAAAGTCACTTGACTGGAGCATCTCACCTCTTTGATAGATTTCATGTAACTGAAGAATTTTCAATCAGTGTTTGCACGCCCCTTCTGCATGCTCACCAAACAAAGTACGTCAACTAATAATTCAAAGTTCTTCAACTGAGTTCCCTGTTGTCCAAGCTAAGCCTGTACATGGTAAGCAGTCTTCCTCGTAGCCTCAATTAATAGTACCTATGACTAGTGTAGGTAGGAAGACATTAAAACTCTCAGCAATTCCACAGGAAACTGTAATCAAAAAGCTGCTAACGACATGGAAATCAAGAGGATGAGCTCCTTCACAAAATTTAAACTAGCAACTAAATATAAAAACTAACCGAGTCTTGAATACAGTTCTCCAATTTTGTTACACAGTACAGCCACTTCTTTTAAGTTACCCTTCTTCTCTGCCTTTCGCTTTTCTTTCTGTAATTCTAAGTTTAAAAATAACATAACAATTCTTAAAAAAATAAAACTAAATTTACCAAGGCTAAATGGAAAATTTTTTAAAATTAAAATATATTGTAAATAAATACAACAAAAGCTTTAACAGTAAGCACAATTATTACAAATTATTACAATTCAAGAAACTGCACATTATCACATTTTCCAGACTATAAATCACGTTTACATTAGCTTCGAGGGTAGCGATGCATAGAATAATGTAATACACGTGCACAGATTTCAAACGTTTTTTTTAATATGTTGTATTCAGCAAAGTTAGATAAAACACATAATAAATTAAACCTCAAGGATCGGGCATAGGACCCATCAATTTCATTTCAGCAATTGCTAGCCTCAGCCCTGCCCATTCTGCAAATAGCCACCATAAATAAATACGCTGATAGCTGCCTGCTGGTTCCGTCTTCTAATAGTGCCTTGATGCCACTGGAGCTGGCCCATGTGTCGCAATGGGCTGCAGAACGCAATCTGAAGCTCAATCACGGGAAATCGTGAGTTGTTAATTCGGTGCCCTGGGGGGGGGGGGGGCCAACGGGCCGAGACCTTGGGTTGGAAAGGATTTACTAGTATTGAGATCTTGGGGTCACAATCACGGATACCCCGAGACTCGGAAACTAGGGCATAACCAATTTTTGTTTTTCTGCATTCCGGATACTGGACAGCATAGGCCATTATTTGCCGATTCCGAATAGTACTAAAATATGTATTTGTTAAAATACATTTTGTTTAGTATTTATACAGGCACAGTTCTGTGAGTTAGACATAAGTAAAAACGGCAACAAGCGTACTTTTATAATTGATAAGTTGTATTAAAATCTCACTTTTATAATATTAAATATGCATCTGTTATATTTTAAATTTTAACATATATACCAGTACAAAAATCAAAAACTAGGCTGTTTTCTAAAAATTTTGAAATAAAAGAAAGCTATGAAAACATCCGAGTTCTTTGTTATTGTTCTTTATTACAGATAATTTATATAGTGCTAATTTGTACGCTGATTTATATATAAACCCAATACGCTGACCTAGTGCTGATTTACACCCACTGAAGTAATTATTCCGGCCACAGTCGGGCGACAGGCAGAGGCTGACAGCTGACCAGTGATGCCTGTCAAGTTTAATCCAACTCCCCATTCCCAACGGCTGCAGTGTTTATAATTTATGCTAAATGAATGCATCAGTTATATCACCCTTCATCTGCTGAAAAGGCCTCACAGGCTCACACAGCGAACAAGCTGAGCCAAGTTGCCAACATACACAGTAGGCCAGTTACCCCAACTTGTTATTGTTAAATCCTTTGCACGAACGAGTCATTACGAACCATGGAACCAGCGCTAGTACTCCCTCAGGCTAACATCACCTACAGGTCGTAGGATGGATGAACAGCCCAGGCAGTCATCCCTTCCCTGTACATGGATATATTTCTCACTGACTGACAGGCCTAACGGTCGCCCGTCCCGTATCTGCCACAGGTCGTCGGTAGTACATTCAATGCACGGCTCGTATTGATAGCTGGCAATTAAACAGATGCGCATGCAAATCGCGCTGGGTGCACACATCTTTAACTGCAAAGCTTTACACGTGACAGACAATGTCTGTTATTAAACCCCGGAACAAGAACTGTTAATACTCGGCGGGTTAGACTGTCTCTGGATAATTCCGGGTAGTCCAAAAATTGGCAAATTCAGTTTGCCAATCCGGATTTCAGTTATGCCCTATTGGAAACCACTCATCGCATATGCTGCTGGATGTGCCAGTCTATCTATGTTTTATGCACCCTGGTTGCCACTTCATGATGTGGTGCATGCTAGCATGCTGGGGCTTTGTGGGCCAAAGCGAGCGAAACCAGTTTGAGGCTGTAGTGCATCGCCTCATCCATTACCATTACCTTCCCGAAGATACTCCTACTTTTTAGCATCTATGTCTCAGAGCAGACTCTTCCCTCTTCTCAGCTAACCTGGCAGATAGGGACACGTATTGCATGACCTGCTCTCGCCGATTAGGCCTTCTGCCTTCTGAGACAGAGGCCCATGACAAAGTTATCCCACCAGCTGAGTCTGAGGAAAACATACATTACTAGGATGTTATATGGGACCTAGGACTGTAGCTAGTAGTGGAAAGATGTGTACGGTTAGCTGAAAGATGTACATGGTTGTACACCAAAATGCAGATTGCAATTGGCTGATTAAAGAATATTCTTATCTTTATCTTATCTTACATTTATTAATAACGAAATCTCTTAGTGAATGCAAAAATTGGCTCACCACAGCATGACATCAGCCAGAAAAATAACTATGGTGTAATCCATTTTGCTAGATTAAACTTTCATGTAGATCTACACTTAGGTTTAGTTATTACTTGTTCTGATTACTAATACAATATTGACTACTATTTCATTTGTCATAAATTACAACCCAAACAGGTAACTTTGTGGCTTCCAGTGGCAGCAAAACACTGATATACAATATGGTCACCCCAGATTTCAAAAGAAAATCAAGTGTGTTCTTTGAGCATGAATTCAAAATCTGCCGCACAAGATTGTGAGAGTAACTATGCACCTGTTTCTAAATTCAGTAATTTTACAAATACTGATAAAAAAATTCAAACTATAATGATGCAACATGTGATAATCACACAAAACATTTCAGAGCAGGCTATTTATGTTTTCTATACATGTGTCTGCTTATGCATTTGAAGTGCTTACAGATGTGCAGTAAGTAAATTTGAATGAGGGCCTGAAGCATGTTAGTGATAAGGATTGTAGGACATAATCACCACGGACATAATCCTCCGGGGTAGGACATAATCCCCAGGCTAGTATATAATCACCTATATTTCGACTTATATATATCATGACTTGTGGTGACGGCGAAAAGGACTAAGCCATAGATAATCATCTCAACCTCAGCTGGAATATATTTTCAATTTGTTTAATAAGAAGAATATATTTAGTGTTTCTTTAATTATAACAATTAGCCTAATAGTACAAATCAATGGAAAGGTTTATTAGACTATAGTGGTCCCAAGTTTGTCTCAAAAACTAAAAATATCTAAAGGTGAATGTTATGTCCAAGTCCATGAAGCATTTCTTCAGTGGATTTGTATTGTATTGTATCTAAACATTTATAAAGCGCCTCTCACAGTGTTCGCTGATCAGAGGCGCTCCCAGTGCGAAAGACCCAGTGAATAGAAAGTGGTTTTAAGACAATAGAACGAGCCACTTGGGCCACCAGCTAATAAAGAGGAACGTGTCAATGGAGGGAGTTGATTCCATAGAGCAGGACCAATGCAAGAAAAGGCTCAAGTTTTGGCCACAGTGGTCCTGGCTCGTGGTACAAGAAGATCATGGCGATTAAGCGATTGCAGTGGACAGAGGGAAGTAGCTGAAACTGGCAGACGAACAAGGTCACAGAGGTACTTGGGTGCTAAGCCTGTATAGGACCAAAGGACTAAAGTGAGAACCTTAAGCTGAATCCGAGCAGTAAGGGGAGCCAATGAAGATGATCGAACATGAAAGAGGAAATATGAAACCAGTGAGGAAGTCGGGCTATTAATCTGGCCGCAGCATTTAAAACAGTCTGGAGGGGGAAAGGCAGACTTTTGGCAGCCCAATGAAAAGAGAATTACGGTAGCCAATTCTGGAGCAGATAAAGGTGTGGATGATAGTGGTAAAAACGGAGGAGGAGACAGAGCGTCGGATTGCTCTATGCCATCTCAGGTGAAAGTAAGAACAGGTAAGATTAGCAATGTGTTCAGAAAAGGTGAGTGTACTGTCAAGGACAACACCAAAGTCACGGACACTAGAGAGAAAAGTGAATGACGGGAATTTCTCAGCAAGAAGTGGGAAGTCTAGTCTGAGGAGCTGTTGACGAGTACCAAACCATATAAGCTGCGTCTTAGCTGGGTTCAAAGAGAGACGATTTTGTAAATCACGTGAGAGAGCATCAATGCGTCCAGTTAATGCAAGCTATGCAGAGGGAGTGCCATGAACGAGCGCTTGAGCGTCGTCTGCATAAAGATGATTAGCAAATACAACGGAAATGTCAGCCGTGTATAAGAGGTAAAGGAGATGGCCCAAGACAGAGCCCTGTGGCACCCCAAATTTAACTCTGACCCAATGGGTTCTGGAGTCTCCGCAGATAACCATTTGCGTACGATAGCGATTTCCTTCCATCGCGCCGATCTTGGCATCAGACAGGCCTGTAGCTGCTTGGCGCTGTGCCTGACCTGCTTTTTGGGCAGCTTACCTCGCGAATCCTGACATTAATAAGCTTTAAGTTAAGAACTAGGCGACATTAACAAGTTTTAACTTTATACCTAAGTGCCAGAATGAGACTAACAAGTTTTAATTTTACACCTGAATGACACTGGTCAAGTCTTTATACCTTTACGACACTAACAACTGACACTAGGAACAAAAACAGGGTAATTAAGGTTTATGAATTAAATGTAGAAATAGGCTAATTGCACAGAGGGGGAATTTTGTCTGGGAGGGGGATTATGTCCTACTGAAAATCGGAGGGGATTTTGTCCAGGGGGATAATGTCCGGGGGGATTATGTCTGGGGGGGATAATGTCCGTACACCGTGATAAGGGACCAGCACTAAAAACTCTTAAGAATAACAGGGTTTACCATAAATATGTAACTACACAATGCCCGATAATCAGATAGAACTCTATTCTAATTTGACCTAACAAAACTTCATTTTTCACCTTAAGTATTGTTTGTGAACCATTACTTACTAACTTACTTGAGCAGAAGGTCACGGCACTCAGCTCTATCTGATCTTGGGAGGTCATATTTTCTATTATGCAATCGGTCGCACTGGACTGATGTAAACTTCTACCAAGTTCTGCTTTAAAAAGTTCTGAAAAAGCATTTCATAATCATTTTCCGAAAATGCGGGCCTGAGAGAAATAGTTCATAAATTTCGATATTTTTTTGCACTTTACAAATCCAGTCAAATTGCCACCCAAATATAATTTTAACAAAATCTGCCAGTTAAATATTTTATTGAAAATAAGCGCCTCTTCCGTTACTTTGACAACTACAAGCACCGATGCACCTGGCTAGTCCTGCATAATATTTTGCTATTTTGGTCAAAAATAGGCAACACATTTCCCTCATAAAAACACCAAATTACTCATAATAACACTAATTACTGCTAATCGTAATCTCGAGATTTCTACAGCGCACAAAAAAGCGAAGTTGCAGGAACCAGCTTATTCACAGGCGCTTAGTCAAATCAAAATCGATAGGCGGGGGGGTCGAATCATTTCAAGGCAAGATCCACAGGAGTCAGTCAGGTAGACAGTAAGACGGCTAAGGTGGGTGGTGTTTAGGGTTTAAACGGCGACGGAGGTAGGGAGAGGAGGAGGAATCAGGATAGGATTTGTGAAAGAGCAGTGGGCGTAGTTGCAGTAACGGGGTCGGTTTTAGCGGGAAATATTTAGTATCTTTGGCAGTGCTGTAATTGGTCGCAGGAAAATGGCCGCTTAGAGTATAAGTTGGAGTCAATTTCTCAACCGTTATCTCTTATGCTACACTTCTAATTAATTTAACATTTTCATCGTTGATCCCGCTTCTACTGTTAGTTACATTTTAATCGTTGATCCTGCTTCTAATTTATTTTACATTTTAATCGTTGATCCCGCTTCTAGTTTTAGTTATATTTTAATCGTTAAACGGTAAATATGAAAGTGATCTCTCGGAATCTATAGTCAGTGTATACGCGCCTGCATTTAGCGATACCAACCGACCCCGTTACTGCAACTACGCCGAGCAGTGTTTTCAGTTTTAAGTGAAAGACCAAGTGGTGAGGTTTTGGCGAGTTCGTAGGATAGACCTGAAATTTCTCGCAGTACTGGTGGGAGTTTGTTCCAGAGGGGTGGAACAGCATGGAGCGATTCGCAAATTTTAGTGATGAGGTGACGGAAGGGCGGAGTAGTGTTAGGGCAGAAGAGGAGCGGGTTGAGTGGAGTGGTTCGACCGTGAACAGCTGTCGGAGATAGGAGGGCTGGAGGATTGGAATGTATTGTAGGTGGCAATACATAGCTTCTCACACCATCAATAATATAATACAATATAATATAATACTTTCTATATTCAGATGTTCGTCCATTGTTGACGACCTGAATCTAACTTGTTAAGTTTCTTCCAACTAAACGATTGGTTTCTTCTTAAAAATCGCCGCCACCTTCGGCCAGAGCATCGAATATTGAGGAATGAAAACTCGTACGAATAATTTCTATATCCGGTTAGATAAATAAGTAAGTAACATTTATTAGTATGAGACAAACCCAATATACGTCGATGGAGACAAACAACGCTTTAGGCTGAATCAATAAGCACAATTATGTCAGCAGGAAAAGTGACGGAAATGATGCATGTTTCTATTTGTTGTGTAAACAAGACGGGATGCGCAGGGACGTAACTAGCGTTGGGCTTGGGGGGGCTTAAGCCCCCCCAAACGAAGTTGAAGCCCCCCCAAACAAGTCAAGCCGTTGTATGCTTACGGCCAAAATTCGTATGAACACTGTATAAATGTTGCCATGTTCAAGGTTTAAGCCCCCCCCCCCAAACGAAAAATCCTAGTTACGTGCCTGGGGATGCGCTCAAACTAAGTCTACTTACTTCATAAGTCTACACTACCTCATAAGGACAAAAAAATTTCTTACTCTGGCTAAGAATATCTACTAACACTTTACTTAGGCCTACACCTCCTCTTCCCTCATTAGTTACAATTATACAGGGCTGTTAACAATACTGCCAAAATGTATCGGCAATACCAATACCAATACTTCCTATTAAATGTATTGGCAATACCAATACCGATACTGTTTCTTAAAAGTATTGCAATACCGATATCAATACTTTTACCAATACTTTTCGATAAGTAAGTTTACGTTTATTGACATAAATACGTGCCAGAAGTGTCAAGCACTATGCACTACGACACTAAGTGTTGGCAGCAGATAACCTAAAACTCTTTCCTACTCCCCTTGCAGGATATCTAACACTGGTTGCATGACCTCCCAGGGTTTTGGAATCAATCCAGTTCACTGTCACGTCCAGAAAACTACGTCTTTTAGTGGGGAAAGTATTGGTATCGAGTATTGGTGATTTACAGGCTAAAAAGTATCGGCGATACACATGCGATACCAACAAAATAAAACAATCGCGATACTGGGTGCGATACTGAGAAAAGTATCGGCGATACCAAGTATTGCTATACTTTATCGCGATATTAACAGCCCTGCAATTATACTAATAATAACGGGGGCCGGTAGAGTAATGGATAAAACACTGGCGTGAAATTGTATTGTATTGTATTGTATCTAGAAATTTATAAAGCGCCTCTCGCAGAATAACTATTCAGAGGCGCTCTCAGCACATGCAGAAACCCCGGGGAAACAAAAATGCCTTTAGGGAACGCGAGACCTATGAGGAAAAGCCAGTCATTAGTTTGGCCCTGAGCAGAGGGGGAAGATCATTCCACATCATGGGACCCACTACAGCAAACGCCTGGTGCTGGGCCAAGGCAGTTTTAGCCCTGGGAACAAAAAGATCAAGCCGATTTACAAAGCGCAATGAGCGAGAAGATGCAGATAGCGGTTTTCGCAGGTAGTTCAAGAGATATTTCGGGGCAGTAGGCTGCTGAAGAGCAGTAGGTACCAAGATCGAATGCCGTAGACCCCGTAAGGTTTATTCAGCCTTCCACTCGCTAGGTGGTGTCAGTGGTTAAATGAATAGTAGGCCGTGATTGGCGCCCTTGTGGCTGCCGTATAAACAGTTATATTCGACTCCTGTAAAAGTGTTATCATGTGCTTCTACTGTAAACATGTATGTAAGGCGCCCTGCGTGGCTGCCGTTTCTACTATATGTATGTTTACTGTACAGAGCAGTGCGGTTAGCAGGCTATTGAATAAAGAAAAAGATTATTATTATTTTTTTTCCTTTATTATTATTATTATTATTATTATTATTATTATTATTATTATTATTATTATTATTATTATTATTATTATTATTATTATTATTATTATTATTATCATTATTATTATATAGCCGGCCGTTCCAGGAATAATTTTTTTCTTCTTTTATATGTCTCCGGACAATTTTTTATCTAGGCTACCTGGGGGATCCTTGATACCCCGGGGCTAAAAAAAAATAATAATAATAAAAAAAATTATTATTATTATTATTATTATTATTATTATTATTATTATTATTATTATTATTATTATTATTATTATATAATCTGAAGCGCCATCTCAGCGTCACTCAGTGAACAATTATTTATCGTGGAAAGGTCGATGAGAAGCAGATGGCGTTCCCGCGTTGGACAGCTATCGACAGTCTCTGAAACAGGTAGCTTGTCTCAAGCGTGTCCTGAGTTGAATCCGTCAGCCTATGTCCCAGTTCCAACACAAAATCCAATCCTTCCGTACTCCATGCACCACTCGTCTCCACTGCAACCGCTGCAAAAGCATGCGTTCGGGTGATTGTGTCGTATTTGGATCTTTCGGCGGCGGCTGCCCGATTTGCGGCCTCACCTGCTCCGGTTGATGTTACAGCCAGATGTGACGCTGCATATGTGTTCGAAACGGTCACATCCCAAGTGAGGCACCTTCCGCATGACCACGGGATAAGCGTCACGCCGTCAGGTCGCTTGCCGTCCTCTCTGGTGAGGCCCAACGGTTCCTTCTGAGAAGGGATGTTTGCTCTACCAAACGATCTCCATATGACATCGTTGAGCATGTTGTGCCGTTGATGTCTGCCAGCGTTTTTTCTGCAGACAAGACCATGGAGTCCTCTGGCGTCAACTCTCTCGCCACATTGACACACATGTGGTTCGCACAGAGTCGTTCCAAGTCTTATTCCAACCGCGATCCGTATCACTTTATCAGACAAGCGGAGGCCCAATGCAGTAACCGGAGGAGCTAGCAACCAGTCTCCCGCGTGTGGTGCCCGAGAAGCTAAGAGACGAGCCCGGTCCAGTGCATTGTTCGCAGACTCGTGCAAAGTTGTCCACGCCTTATTAATCCAGCGGCTGTCCCATTCTCTTTGACGATGAGCTGTTGATCCGGTTGGTGGTTCCGCACCCGTGAGTGTTGTCAGAGCCGGATTAACCACTCGGGGGGCCCTATGCTAGTTACACACGGGGGGCCCCTTGTCGTATTGAGCATGGAATGATGGGGATGCCGCAAAGACAGGGTCAATGCTGTATGCCATGCTGCTCAGGTTAGTAGTCAATGCGCATAACGCAACTTTAACGATTTGCATAATTTGGGACTATTAAGGCCGTTTCAAATGTTTGTTACAGTTGGCCTATAATCAAAACATGCAATTAGCTTAAAATTATAATCTGTTCGAATCCGTTCTCTTCATTTTAACAGCTTAACTGCGACTTTTAGCAGCAGCAGCAGACTGTGTAATAATATCATCAACTGAAATCAAGTTAAGCACATCAATTTCAACACAAAGAAGTTCCATGAAGAGTGATAGAAACAGACATGGGCGTCCAAAGTAATTTTTCCTGGGGGGGGGCTAAATTTGTCTATGGGAAAAAATGTCAGGGGGAAAAATTAGGGCCTACGTTTTTGCATATATAGCCTAGCTACTCATGATCACAAAAAACGTGACAACTTTCAAAATCCAGGGCAGATGCCCATGGAAACAGAGATTGTTTCCCGAAGATTCTTGTGTTCATGTAGCATAGCTAAAGCAGTAGGTGTGGTACAATCTCTAATTTTTCAAAATCAGCTAGTTAAACCATTTCGTCAGGAAATGTGTCAGGCTTAAAATCGCTTGTGTATGTCGTGGCCAGCCTGCTGGAAAATTCTCAAATATTGTCAGGCTCTAATCTATCAAAAGCTGTTACAACTTGAAATAGGCCTGCATAACGATTCAACTTCACTGTAAACGTTAATTCTATGCATCAGGGGCGTCAACAACTTTTCTACAATAACCAAATAAGTTTCAGCACCAAACTTGTCTCTACCTTGCAAGATGAGCTCGCTGCTGTGTGTGTGCCAGGAAACAAATCGCTTCGTAATAGAAACAAAAGTAATGTCAGCGACTCAGCATAGATTATTATGTTGATTGAAAGAAGTCGAGTCAAAAGAAACGTATGTACAGTTGTACACAGCAGGTGGTTGCATGGCTGACATTCAAATTTGCAATTTGCTTAGTCAAATTCTTGCTTAAACTGCAGCTAGTAAAACTAAACCTTTCTTGTGAACAAATAATTATCCGGTGTTATAAATTCTGTGTTTGTCCTGCAGTATTCCGACTCTAGTCGGGGGGCCCCCTGTAAGCGGGGGGCCCCCTGCTAAAGTATATTGAGCATACTGGTTAATCCGGCCCTGAGTGTTGTCCATGCTTTCAGTGCTGTGGTTACAAGATCGTCTGAGGCATCAGCTAGTTCTGGTGGCAGCATGTGTGCTTGGAGTTCGCTTGTGCTCACAGCAGAAGCCAAGAAGGCAGAAAGTGCCAGCGTAGCAGCACAGCGTATCCCAAGGCCACCATCCTTCACCGGAAGGGATGCCTGAAGCCAATTCTCGTCCGACAGTTCCACGTTCAAAATTTTCGACAATCCATTTCGTAACAAGGAGTCAAATCTTGTTAGACTAGGACAGTCGACGCATAAGGCTGTGCGCATTGTGTAAAGGAGCTTTGGCACGCTCAATCCATTTCGTAACAGGATTAGAGCGTCATGCGAGTGAAGCATGGAGAGTCTCCCTACAGCTCGTTCCAGGTCATCCGCCTTCTTGTTTACCACCTTGTCGACGGTTGGTCCAGGCATCAGAGGTGAGCCCAACAGCGTTGTCTCTCCTAATGGTATGTGTGTGAAGCCGTGGAACGAGGGATCGTCGATTTTATTTTCATGATTCTGAAAGACTATTTCGCATTTCGCGCGATTAAGTTGAAGCCCAATCTTAGCTGACTCCTGAGCGATCAACTGCAGAGGCCCGGGAAGTGTTTAAAAGTTGGGTGAGCCAAGTCAGCCAACCAAGTCAAACATATATATATATATATATATATGTATATATATATATGTATATATATATATATATACCAAGGCGAACCTAATGTATAGGTATGCCTTGGTTATATATAAGGTGGATTATCCATTAGGTCGATCGCCTTCAGTTTCTTTTTAGATAGGTGTATGCACACCTATCTAAAAAGAAACTGAAGGCGACGATCACGACCTTTGCCAATTTCATCTACAATATTATTCATGAATTCTTTTTTCTTCTTGATGATCTACTCTGTGTAGACTTATCATACACAATCCGGACAGTCTGTCGTCTGCCATAGTAGATCGTAGCCAGGTTTTCACACGACGCAGAGTGCTGCACGATCTTTCGATTGCACTTGTAGTGGTTGGCAGAGTTAGGAGAATAAGAATAGCTTTACGGCTAGAAGGGTAGAAATCAGTATGAGCAAGCAAGTCGATGAAGTCTGGTTCTTTCAGCCCTCTTTGCAATGGTGAAGCAGACCAGACATCATACCAAGCCGATGCCTCTATATGCCTACCGACACAAACTTGGATCTTTGTCAATATTTATTTGTATGTGAGTCTAGCCTACCTGTCTGACAAAGGTCTTCCACGGTTAAGCTGCGATGGTGTCCAACGACTAGCGATGAGCACAGTTAGGCGACGAACGAAAGTTTCGAACTACGGTCACAAATGTAGGCCTACGTAGGCCTACAGTGAGTATAGTGAATGTTTATCGACGAGCGTAGTGAAGGTTATAATAAACCGGTTAAAATATCCTGCCACGAGCGATCGAGTAATAATGTCAGAAATAACACGTTGCACAGACACTTCGTGAGAAATGTACCTCTGAGCACTTGGATGCGACTTTGAAAAATATTTCATGTACACTGATTTGCAGACTGTATGGTATATCAAATGCATCCGCAAAGGTCGCATCCTACAGGACTCCATCTCAGTACCGGTACCAGCAGAGCATTCCCCGCGGTTGGCTGCTACCCCTATTTGTGCACTGCAGGTCACTTGAGAGGTCAAAAGCGACCTCAGCGCATCAGATCTAAGACAAAGCAGCCCTGTAAACGATAGCTAATACACACTTAGACAGAGCCACAACATCTGGCATCTGTATCACAACATGCTGACCGTCCAGCTAGGTCATGACCTGGGAAAGTTACAGTCTAACACTTCCTCTGGACCTACCGAGGCGGAGTCGCGAGCTTGTTTGGGGACGTGGGAGAAATTCGGTTAGAAGGATGGGATAAGGGGCGTGAAACACCGTCTGAAAGTAATTAGTCGTTGTAAATATGACACGACAGTCGTTTAACTTGCTGACCCAGGGCTGGCATTCAACGACCTCATATTGGGGCTCCAGTAGGCGTGTATAATACTGTACTGTTATTTCTATAGTGCATTGAGCTCGTCGGCGTAAGACAACGAAAAGCAGAGGCGCTCATCTTTTATCTAATCACTAGGCGAAAATGATATTTTTTTTATTGTATTAATGACCAAAAAATTGTGTGAGCATGCGCCTGCCTCGGCGCCACAGAGCCAAAACTTGTGTGAGCTTAGGCGCCTTCGGCGCTATAGGTTCCCGGGCCCCTGATCAACTGAATATCTTGGGCAACCTCGCCCAACTTGCCTCCCAGTGTCAGATCGTCTAGGAATGCCACTCTCAACTCCGACATCAGCTTCAACAGGATCGGCTGCACTGTGATGCAGAATTCCAGCGGACCCAACGGATCACCCTGCTGAGTTCCTTCTTCTGATCGAATAATATTTGATCCATGTCGTAACAACGGTTTGCAGGAATATGCGGTATGTTCGAAACGGTAAAGTTCTGGTATGTCTCTTGCGACCGCTTCCAGCAGAGAGTCCCTGCGAAGAGTGTTAAATGCGTTGACAAAATCTAGTTTTATCAGAACTCCATCTGTCGGCATCGAGGTAACCCAGCGGCGGGTTGCGTGTACTGCTGCTTCTGCGCCTCCTGGTATGCCAACCCCCAGTTATTTAATAATAATAATAATAATAATAATTATTATTATTATTATTATTATTATTATTATTATTATTATTATTATTATTATTATTATTATTATTATTATTATTATTATTATTATTATTATTATTATTATTATTATTATTTATTACTCTATATTGTTTGGAAAGGTTTATTAATGTTGAGATGGTCGCTCTTCGGCTCCGGGCAACATCGACATAGTGCCCCGGAAGGCGACCTCATTGAAGCGCTGAATTGTCATTGAAAGGCGCTGAAAAAGGAAAGTCGATTCGCGAGTGTCTCCCGTGACCTCGGAAAGGCGACGGCCCATCTCGGTGATGAAGGCGAGGCCCTCTCTGTTGAGGGGACCAAGGGTTTCCACAGCGACTGGGAGGAAATTATTATTATTATTATTATTTTATTATTATTATTATTATTTTTTTTTTAACCCTAGGTATATAGGATCCCTCAGGTGTCAGATACTACTTAAATATGTTGACTATGGAGTGGCCGTCCTGGTCAAGATCTGGAACAACGAAAGTGCTGTGGAAGGCAACTGCGTTGAAACGCTGAATAGCTATGGATATACGTTGAAACAAATAACTGGTTTCTCTTGGGTCTCCCGAAGTCTGGTGCAGGAGACGCCCTAGGTCGGTGAGAAATGCCAGTCCCTTGGAGTTGACTGGTCTCAGAGTCTCAAAGGCCAATGGGACAAAATGGTAGGATTGCATATGGTAGGATTGCGTATTTCGAGTTTTTCCTGGACTCAGCCAGGACCGCCGCACCCCCCGCTCGTATGGCGGTTGTGGGCAGGTAGGAAGGTGCTACAGTATCAGCCACTGTGACGTCCCAGGTCAAACAGCGACCGGAACGCCATGGTATTAGAGTAAGGCCATCCGACCTGGAGAGGCCTGGGGGTTCCTTCACTGCCGGAATGCCCGCCTGAACGAGGCTTCTGCAGATGAGGTCATTAAGGACCGCATGTCGGGCATGTCGGCCCGGGCCGAGACGGCAAGACATGCCATGCGAGCCCTCAGCGGTCACCAGAGTGCCGCATGGGCAGTCGTGTGGATGGCATATGATAGTGCCAAGACGAAGGCCAACGGCTATCCGAACTGCCTCGTCATCCAACCTAAGACCGCACGTGCTGATGGGCAGAGCAAACAGCCAGTCACCCGCGTGTGGTGCGGAGACTGCTTTCAGACGTGCTTGGTGGTAGGCGCTGGTGTAGACGCGTGCGAGCTCGGACGCTGTCTTTTGAATGACAGGTCTGTCCCAAGCTGACTGCTTGTGAGCCAGCTCCCCGTCCGGGTGTGGTGCAGAGAAGTTGGAGCACCATTGCTCAACCGAGGTGATAAACTGAGTATCTGTGTCAATGGCAGTATTACTAAGCATGGAGGACTGGAGGGTGAGGGTACTTGCAGCGGAAGCCAAAAAGGCGGGGAGCGCAAGCGAAGTAACCCTACGGATACCCAAGCCGCCAGCTTTGACAGGAAGAGAGGCCTGCAACCACTGGTCATCCGACAAAGGAAGATTCAGGATTGAGCAGAGACCATCTCTCAACAGAGAGTCATATTGTTCGAGAAGAGGATGTCCCGAGCAGGGGCCAAAGCGGAGCGTATGCATCAATTTAGGAGAGCTAAGCGAGCACCTGAGTAGGATAAGGGCATCGTGTTTAGTGATGCTTACCAGCCTGGACAGGGCAAAGGATAATTCGGAGCAACGGGATTCAAGACAGGTCGTGAGGGCCTCCGAGGTGGAGAGTGGAGCGCCCAGAAGGGTGGCCCTTTCTGGTTTAGTCATTGAAAAGCGACGGAGCGGTTCATGGGAGACTGGGTCATCAGAGCGGGATATCACCTCGCATTTTGCATGGTTCAGCGATAACCCTAGTTCTCTGCCTTCGCGCTCGATGGTTTCAACGTCGGCAGCCACCCCGGCTGTCCCACCCCCCCCCCCCCCAAAGTGAGGTCGTCAAGGTATCCCAGCACCAGAGGGGACCGCAGGTTCAGCAGTATCGCCTGAAGGGGAAGACAAAAAAGCAGTGGGCCGAGGGGGTCTCCCTGCTGCGGTCCCACCTCGGACAGAATGGAGAACTGACCAAACTTTAGGTCAGAAGTTTCGGCATAAGCCAATTTACAGTACGGTAGAAGTTCGGGAAGAGTGTCTAGAACCGAAGAAAGCATGCGGTCCCTGTATAGGCTATAGAATGCATTGGAGAAATCTAGTTTTACAAGTACTGAGTCTTCCTGCATATTGCTTAGGAAGCGCCTGACCGTGTGGACAGCTGCCTCACACCCTCCCGGTACGCCAACTCCCACCTGCCTGTGCGAGAAGTAAGTCGAAACTCTTGTGATGGCGAACGTGTTGGCACATTTAGAGCTTAATCTACGCCAGTAATATCCAATTACTATTGGGCGTAGGCCCCCGGAATTTTTGCGTAGAGCGAAGAGTGTGCCGCCAAAAAGAGTTGAGCGGACTTCGTTATTATTATTATTATTATTATTATTATTATTATTATTATTATTATTATTATTATTATTATTATTATTATTATTATTATTATTATTATTATTATTATTATTATTATTATTATTATTATTATTATTATTATTATTATTATTATTATTATTATTATAATTATTATTATATATTACTAGGGGCCTATTAATATTATTAATCTTTTCTTTATTAATTCAAACCAATAAGCGCAGTGAGACATGACAGGGATCGGAGCTGCAACTAAAAAAATAATTTTATTGTCTCTGAACAATGTTTTAAACAATGTTTATAGGCAAAGTTTCATGCCTATAGAAGACCACATGAAGCTGCACGTTTCGCCCCTCTAGCCAAGTCACCCAACAATTTCGTCATACTAAAAGCTAACTCTCCAAAAATGCAACAGATTACATGCTCTGCGCATGTGCTTCAGGCGAAACCACTCATTTTCTAGCAAATTGTAGCTCCAACACTCTCCTAGAACTATCAAGCTTAGTCGTCCGAATTTTACCAAAACTGCAACATTTTACAGAATTTGCAAACGTCTTTTAATCAAAAGCACTCGGTTTCACTACAGTTTACATCCCCATGCTTCGTTCCCACCAGGGCCTACTGCGTCTGGGGGGAAGGAATCAGGCTGCTTCGAATTTGTGCCAGAGGGGGAAAAGTTCTCCCCTAATGAAATGGATGTTGCTGCTCAATTGACAGTAGGCCTACTGACTCAACTGTTGCAATGCATCGGCTGTCGACTGTAATTGAGTCTCTACACTGTAAAGTTAATGTACCGTACTATGGTATTAATGGTATTATTTTATATTCTTGTTAATGTTTGTCTATAAGCCTAATAAGTTTATATAAATTTTCTGTTCTGTTAGGAAACGTTATTACATACTGCTTAATTCTTTAATATACTGGAATATACCTTGGTTCGCTTTTAGTATGACCTGAAGTGAGATCTATAAATGGAAGGAAAGCGTTCATATTCATAATCCTGTTGATTAAAAAATCTAGTTGGTCAATGCTACAATTATTGTCGTGTAGTGCAGTGAAAATGGGATTATGAGGTCCTGAAATATTCCTGAAAAAATAATTGTTGGCTGGATAACACTGTAACAGGCAGGGATGGAGCCTGTTACCGCTGTAATACACCAGAAATATGCATTCATAATGCAATCTTTAAAATCCTTATATATATCTGCTGTTAAAATTTTGGGCAATGTGGGACATTGCCCAAAATTTTAACATGTGTTCCATATTTTGGAATTTTTGTCCAATATTTATTACAGGCTAGTCCCATAAAATGTTTACAGTGCACTGGGAGCCCTGCAGAAATTAGTTCAACAGTTCCTTACCTTAGACCTTAGTCCTTCCACGCGCTTGTAGCTTCATTCTGTCCTCTGCAGCTCCCTCAGCCTCTTCCCACGTCATTTCTCCGTCGTCCAGATCTTGCACGATTGTGGCTCGCCAGGTCTTTCTTGGCCTTCCGCGTTTCCTTTTCCATCCTGATGGAGTCCAGTTCAGTTGAACTAAAATATAAACTTTACAGTTTTCCAAAACCAGTTTTATTTCTTCAAACAAATGCGCTAAAGCTCGCATACAGCAATGTAGAAATCCAAAATTTTCCGGGGAGAACCCTCCGCTTCAAGGGGAGGGGATTGGAGAGAATAGTACATGGAGGGGAAAGAAAGAGGGGAGAAGATAAGGGGTGGGAAGGGAAGGGGCATAGGGTGGGGAAGGGGAGGGGAGGGAGGGAAGGGGAGAGAAGGGGAGTTAGGAAAAAGGGGTTTCAGTAAGGGGGATTGCTTCCAGCTTACAGAGGGGATAGTAGGCCCTGGTTCCCACCAGCGGGGCTGTCATATATATCATGTTCACCGTCCAAAAATGCTCATTTTGCATGATATTCACACGTACCTCAATCTAAAACATGTCTTTTCCGACAAATTCAACGAGGTACTTTACTCCATATGGTGCTAGAACTATGTTGCATACCAATTCCAGCATTTGAACTCTTCAAAAATTTACAATTTTAAGTGTTTTACAAGTTTGCTTCAATCGAAGCACACCTTTTTCTACAAATTGTGTGTGTACAAATCACCTCTATGAATGACCTTCAGTTAGAAATAATATACCTAGCATTTCCATCATCCGAATTCTAAAAATGCAACATGCTTTCCAATCGAAAACACTCTGTTCCCAACAAATTGCAACCATGCACATGTTTCATACTTCAACAGTTAGAACTCTCAGACACGTCAGTTCCATCACCAAACATTTGCAAAAGATGCGCAGTTTCACAGGCTATTCAGTCAAAAACTTTAAGTTTTCGTAAATTGTAGGTTCAGGCTTCACGCCTCTCCAGCTAGAATCACAATACGTAGGCTATCAGTTTCGCCAGTCAAACGACGCTAAGTGTATCATTTAACAGTCCTTGCATATACGCTTCAACCGAAAACCTACATTTCCAACAAACTGCACCTACATGCTTCCACCTCTGGAGTAAACTACATCGCTCAAACGCTACATGATTGCAACTTTTACATGTCTTTTCATTCAAAAACTCGTCATTTAACGTGAGAGGTCAGTTTGCAATCCTGCGAATCTTTGTAACATAAAGTTGCCATTTAGCATTTAAGCTCCCATGCCTTGCGTCTTCGCAGGCTAAAAGTTGGCATTTTACTGTAGAAGTCATCGTTCCATTTTGTGCACAATGTGGACAGACTTAATCTTAGCATCGCTCCATACGCCTCAGCAGTCTAAAATGTGTAATTTTACAATATGAACCTCCACTTAAACTACCTGACAGACCTACGAGCAACAATGTTATCATACAAATTTTCTTCTCGTGGGTATTTCGAAAGAAAATGTTGCCACGTAAATCAGCTTCTCAACCTAAAAACCTTCGTTTCATCCATCTTAGTCTTAAAGTTGTCAAATACTGTAAAACCCACTACATCCACCGTCTTTGCAATGTATAAACTTGTAATTTTAACATTCAAACCATCGTCGCATGTGTCTCCCGAACTTTAAAGTTGACCTCTTAGTGTATAACCTATCATCCAACGTAGAAAGTCAGACTTTTACCCTAAAAACTCTTCTCTCAACAGTCTTATGGACTAAAATTCGTAAGCTTCATACTCAAACTCTCATTCCATGTGTATTTGGAACTTCAAAGTCTTAAGTTTAGCATAGAAGTCGTCAGCCTGCAGTCTTTATAATAAAAAAGTTGTAATTGTAATGCACAGGTTTGTACTCCAAACATCATAGGAATCGAAAATTCTGAATTTTGTAAAAGAAAACTACGAACGATGCGATGTTTCACCTTAAGAGTTGTAATTTAATCGTGTTAGGATTCAAACATTGTAATTTCACAAGACAGTATTTGAAGCGATGTTTCTTCTCGTGGGTATTTCGAAACTTAAAGTTTTTGACTGACTAGCCTGTGAGCGATGTAGTTTACTCCAGAGGTGGAAGCATGTAGGTGCAGATTTCTCCACTACTGATGCTCGGTTAGCCGACCTCAAGGAGATAACTAGTCTAGAGCTACGATGTCTCATCCTAGCCGCAGCACCAAAGACTTGTGAGCTGGACCCGGTGCCTACGTTCCTTGTCCAGGAACTTGTCGACGACCTCCTGCCGTTCCTCACCCTGCTCTGCAATCGGTTGATCCAGGAGGCCCATCTACCTACTTCTCAGAAACGGTCAATTCTCATTCCGGCCATGAAGCGTGACGGGCTGGACTCAACTGATCCTGCAAACTACCGCCCGATCGCAAATGTTACATTCCTCTCCAAAATATTGGAGCGCATTGTTGCAAATCAACTAATTGGTTATCTAAATATGAATGGTTTACTCCCATCCCTCCAGTCGGGTTTTCGGAGAAATCATTCCACTGAAACTTTACTGGTCCGCCTCCTGTCAGATTTATATGGCGCCATGGACTGTAGTCAGATTACCCTTTTAGCCCTTTTTGATGTTAGCTCGGCATTCGACTCTGTCGATCATGCTATACTTCTACAGCGCCTCTCTGTTTCCTTTGGGCTGGTTGGCAAACCGTTGTACTGGCTATCATCCTATCTTACTGGTCGCACTAACTGTGTTACTGCTGGTTCCTCCAGGTCCCGCTGGGTCCCCGCCCTCTTTGGAGTACCCCAGGGGTCCGTCCTTGGCCCGCTACTTTCTGTTTTGTTTACTTCTGATATTAGTTCCTTGCTTCTGTTGGGTTGATGTGCCGCGCTATTGATACCCTCTCAGCTTGGATGGCCTCAAACCGGTTGCTTCTGAACCCGTCCAAAACTCAATTCATTTGGCTTGGTGGTCGTAGACAGCTGGCGGGCGTTGACCTACACCACCTGACTGAAACCTTTCCCCATATCACTTTCTCCCTTACTGTTCGTGACCTAGGTGTTACGCTGGATCGAGAGCTTAGTCTCTCTCAGCACGTTAACTTAGTCACTCGGAACTGTTATTATCAGCTCCGGCAGTTGCGTGTTGTACTGAGGTCCCTCTCCCATGATGCTGCAGTGATCTTAGCTCATGCATTTGTCACTGGTAGAGTTGACCACTGTTGCTCGGTCCTTGTTGGTCACTCCAAGGGCCTAATGGGGCGACTTGACCGGGTCCTTCGTTCTGCTGCTAGACTTATTGGTCGCATTCCAAAATATGCCCCAATCTCTGCCTATATGCGTGACGTCTTACATTGGCTTCCTGCCTCTGAGCGCATCTCCTACAGGATAGCAGCACTAGTCTGGCGGTGTCTCTCCGGTAGCGCCCCATCCTACCTGTCTGAACTCTGCTGCCCGATTTCTGACTTAGCTTCTCGCAGAGCTTTGCGCTCTGCGACTAATGGGGAGCTACTGGTCCCTCGGACCCGCTCCGCAGTCAGGCAACGCCGAGCTTTCTCGGTTGTTAGCCCGTCTACCTGGAATGCTCTTCCGATATCCTTACGCTGCTTCCCCCGAAATAATTCACCTGTTTTCTTACGACAACTCAAGACCTATCTGTTTAGCCGTGGCTGGGCTGGGAGCGCCTCTGAGTAGGTCTCTTGAAGAAGCGCTATATAAATGTCCAGAATGAATGAATCCTAAGAGTTGTAACTTAGTCATACAAATCATCGTCCTGTGCATATCAGGAATCTTAAAGTTGTAGTTTTGGCGTCAGAGCATCCAACTCCATCTGACATTTTACAGCAGGCCTACAAATCATTATTCCACGAATTTTAGCAATCTAAAAGCATGGCTTTTACTGTAGAAATCTTCCCACGTCCGTCCAACATGTCTTTGCAACGTAGAAAACCAAAAGTTTGATGCTCATTCCATTTGCGCATGCGCACCTTAGGTTTATCTCGCACGTCTTTGTACCATACATTTGAAATTTTAGCGCACAAGTCAGCATTTCGTGCATCTTAGGAATCTAAATGTAAGAATTTTAGTTTAGTTGCATGCTAAAATTTGCAATTTAACCATACAAATCATCGTTCCACGTATTTTAAGAATCTATAAGGTGTAATTTGTGTTCAGAACATCCAACTCTATCTGCCGTTGCAAACTAAAAGTATTCAGCTTCCTACTGAAACTATCATTCCATTTGTCTTTTCAACATGCAAGTCGTAAGCTTGCCAACTGTCATCCCATATGTAAAGCTTACAAATTTTTCGGTTTAATAAACTTTATTAAAACATATTCTGCTTGTCTTTTTCTAATTACATGAAATGTCAGGTAACGTGTCAATAAAGTCTAAAGTCTTAAACATTTAACTCGTTAATGATATCCAGTCCAAGTGGATTACATTCGCGACAGTTGAAATATCCCATCTGGTTCGCATGGTCCTCGCTCTATTTTTGGTTGTCGTCGCGCCGCCGCCGCCGCCGCCGACAATCTGTCAGCGCGCCGCCGATGCCGGTTTCATATGTTTAATTGTTATTGTTGCATTTTTCATGTTTTGTATGATATTGCCATAAATTGTTGCCTTGGTGCGAAATGGAAGTGGAAATCTTGTACTTACTTAGGGCCTACTTCATTTTATTTTTCTGGGTTTCTTTGCGAAACTTGATTGGCAACACGAATTGGTGTCGTCAATGATATCAGATATGTCAATGATATGAGAGCATAATATTATATCACCAATTGTGTTGACTTTTGCAGCTATCATTGCACACATAAGTTCACTTGCATGCAGAACGGAAGGTATAATTGATTAATACTTTTTGCTGGAATCTATTCAAGTAAACAGTAAACAAGTTGAGACAGGTTTTGATTTAGTACATATAGTATCAAGAATGGTCTTTTTCAAACAATCGTCTACGTATATGAAGACCTTAAATGGCATGGCACCAATTCAAACGGGCAGCAGACCACCTGGTAATTTCATTTAAAAATTAACATGGGTGAGGCCACTCGGCCATTGTATTACCATAGGAAAACGTATATATTTACATTTCACTTCATAGCTTGACAACAGCCTCTCTCAATGGGAGGATGCTGTTATCCGGCATGCGGCATCTGCCATGTAACTTGGTGTGTAGGCCTATACTGTATCAGTGCATATAATATATTCGTTTATTAGAATCAGGATGACACACCGCATTCTGGTACAATATCGCTCTTTCGGGCTAGGATAATACAGACCTAGTCTACAAATAGTTGTTAAGAGTCGTTCTGGTACAATGGTTGTTATGTTTGAGTCATTCTAATGGGGTATAGTTAGCATAAGCTGTAGCTAGGAATCATTTTAGTGCGCACTTATAGAACACCTTTGGGATAAAGTTCTTGCTGTCCTTGTCAGGTAACTCGTATTCATGTGGTCTCTTTCTGAGATTGTAAGTTCGTTTGATGACAGGAGGGAACAATTTTGTTAGGACGTGGTTCCGATTCCATTTCACGGCCTGTAGGAGTCTATCGTCAGCAGCCTCTGCCAACCGAGTGACAGACCTCGAGTCTGCGGGCAAGAAGCCCGCATTTCTTGCTCTTTGTAGAAATCGCTCGAGCCTGTCACGGTCCGCCTGAGTGGTCATGCCCCACCAAGCTGGCACTGTCGTGGCTTCTGCGATAATCCTGTCTCAATTGTGGCTTCTGCAACCACATGCAAAGACCGAGGCTGCATTCCATGAGTGCGAAGGACTCGCAGGGCATAGAGGGAGCTAGAGCATGAGCCCAGGATCGATTCGATGTGTGCGTTGGCTCTGAGGTCATCTCGGACAGTGACCCCCAAAATGTTCATCTCGACAATACGCACTACACCAGGGATCGGCTGGGGGAAGGGTTACTCCTTTCTTCCGTACCAACAACATCTCCCTGGTCTTATAAGGATTCAGTCGCAGGTTGTTCCGTTCGGCCCAGTCGGGAACGTTAGCCAGCTTCTCATTCACCGTGTCCCTCAGCGCAGCTCCTATGATGAGTTAGGAATCGTCTGAAAATTTCACTGCGATGTTCTGCTGATGCTTTGGGTGGAGTTCGGAAGCAATGATATTATAGGCTATTGGTCCTAGGCCGGATCCCTGCACGACGCTTGAATTTATTACGGCCACTCTTGAGGTCACCCCATCAAACCTCGTGGCATGCCTTCTGTCTTGAAGAAATTCGACGATCCAATTATAAATATTATCTGGGATGTCCAATTTGGATAGCTTGGTCGCAGGGTGGAATGGCGTACAGTGTCGAATGCCTTAGAGAAATCGAGTGAGATGAGGGTGACATATTGGTTGGTTTTGAGGAGGGCTGTTACATGATGTGGTCCGCAAAGGTTCACCAGTCACTCTGGTACAGAGTAAAGCAGGGAGGCGACCTGACCGACGACTCTGATGAGCGTAGACTCGGATCCGACCTGGGCTGGTGAACCAAAGTCCTCCGTGCCCACCTTCTCGTGGTGCGGACCGTTAGTACCCTTCCTAGGAAGTACTCTTCCTAGGAGGGGGAACGAACGGGCACGGCAGGCAAAACCAGGGGAAGGCAATGGCAAACCACCCCTGTTAATCATGCCAAGAAAATCGTCATGCCACACACCAAACCACGCCGATGGTCGCGGATGGAGGGACTCCCAGGCCGGAGCGCTGAGGTGGGACTCCCAGGCCAAAGCGCGACTCAAGGGCTACTGGGAGAAGTAGCAAGACGGCAACGGAGACTGTGTGGCATGACGATCGCTAGGGCTCCTAGAGCCGACGGCACAAAGAGAGTTACATGATGTAACACCGATATCAAGGCCGCAGTTGTCGATCCAGTGGGGCGAAAGGCATACTGATCTTGAAGCAGCTCCACCATTGGCGCCTCCACGAAGGTAGGATAGATGTGTTTTTTGACCAGCTCCCGTTCGACAAATCTAGACAGCACAGGTGTGATTGAAATTGGTCGATATTCCGCTGGGGACTTAGGTGCGTCGGTCTTGGCCACAGGATGGATTATGGCTGTGCGCCACTGCGTTGGCACATGTGACTCTCGAAGCTACCGGTGTACGCAGGTGCCGCTAGTCGCAAGTACCATGACGGGAGACGATCATGGCCTTCAGCCGTATGATGAAGTCGATCAAGAATTGAGAATAGCCGGTACTCGGTGATGAAGACTGGATTACCGGTGACTGTCGCTCGACGCTTAGGCAATTCATATCTGCTGTCGGTAGAAGTTGCCGCGCAGTGATCGTTTAGCTCTTCAGCCGAGATTTGGCCATTCTCCGCAGTGGCCGGCCGGCCTCGCGTAAGTTCACCTACACGGCGCCAGAGGTCTTTAAGTCCTCCGCTCGGGTCAACCGCTCGCAGATGCGCCATCGTGGTCTTTTCAATGATCCGCACCCACTCTTCGCGCTAGTGCAGATGCCTCATCGAGTCTCCCGACTCGCATCAGACGGTTCTTCTTTCGCAGCAGATGTTTTGCTTCCGAGGTTAAGAAATGTGGATCAGAAGAGGTCATCTGGACTGTCCGAATTGGATATCCTCGTTTAATCTGCCAACGGCCTCTTCATAGAAACGATAGCAAGCCAGCTGCGGATGCTCTTCGCCATCCTTCAGTGCCTCTAAGTCTTCGCCATTCTTCAGCTAAGCAGCTGAAGGATGGCGTTGCATGCTGCTGCGGTGATCGCTTTCGGAAGATCTTTTGCTTAGAGCTCTTGTTCCGACCTGTGACTTGCATATGCAAGTGTATTCATGCAATATGCAAGTGCATGTTGCTTCATCTTATTACAATTTGCCAATACCTATGCAGATGTGCAGTGTTACAATTAAAGATGTTCATATTTGCAAGGCAAATGTTTGAAGGTGTCTTCTCTCTCAGTCCCTTTGTATGTAGTTGAGCTTCAGTGTGATGGAGTGGCTTTTGAGAACTTGGCCCTCTTGACTGGTTAAAAGACCAACGGCTGTTCAACTCTCATAATGACTCATGCTTCTGACTAGGGCACGCCGCGCCGCGCTGCGCCGACGCCGACATTTCATGGGCGCCGTCGCCGCCGATTTTTGTTCGTCGGCGCGCCGCCGCCGACCCAAAATGACCGGAGCGCCGCCGCCGACACTATGACGTCGGCGTAGGGCTCTAGCTAGAACCAAACGTTGGGTTTGAGAGATTGTGCTAGAACCAAACCTTGGGTTTGAGAGATTGTGCTAGAACCAAACCTAGGGTTTGAGATATTGTGCTACCCTCAATAGTACTCTAACTACTCGAGTCGATCGTTGTTTCCTCTACTTGACTCGACTATGAAATATTTTCTTACTATTTATTAACCTGATTTGAAATTCAGTGCAAATTATGAGCCTTTTGGCGATTTCGTATAGTTGAAGCTGGAGATACTTTCTTCACAGTTTTACGGTGAAAATGGAAAGATTAAGATGCTCTGTAGTCAGTAACGACGATCTCAAAACGGTCAAATGTCTGCATGTTAGGACGGGACTCAATGCTTCGACTTCTCGCTCTGATGTATGGCAACATTTTGGCAGACCTCACCCGGGGAATAAACAGATCAAGCCGATGCAGAGAACGTAGGGGTCGATGAGAAGAAGCAGATAGAGGTTTGCGCATCAGGTCACAAATATAGGCTGGAGCTAAGCCCTGTTGCGTCTTAGAGACAAGTGTTATGATCTTGAAGTGGATACGAGCGAAGATAGGAAGCCAATGTAACACATAAGTCATGTGAGTAGAGATGGACGAGAATCGAGAACGATAAGCAATGAGGCGGGCAGCCGCATTAAGTACCGACTGAAGGGCGGAAAGACGAACTTTCGGAAGGCCTACCAGTAAAGAATTGCAGTAATCAATGCGGCAACAGATTGGAGTAGTGAAACTGCAGGAGAGACGACTCACAATCTCCTCAATTGGTAGTAGCAGATGCAAGTAAGTAAGGAGAGGTGAGAAGCAAAGGTTAAATAACTGTCTAAGGTAACTCCCAGATCACAGATATTCGTAGAGAATGAGAAGGTCGGGAAGTGAGCTGACAGAAGTGTGAAATCAAGTTAAGATAATTACTGCTTTGTACCAAACCAAATGAGTTGGGTTTTAGAGGAGTTAGGTTCAACCGATTAGAGAGCATCCATGAGCGAAGATCTTGAGAAAGGGAGTCAGTGGATCGAACAAGAAGAAATTGGTCAGCTAGCTGGGGGACTATGGACATAAGTTTGCACATCATCAGCATAGAGATGGCCAGATGCAAGATGCTTAGAAGAGAGAGAATGCCAGAGGTAAAAAGAATGTAACGGATAGGACCAAAAACAGAACCTTGGAGGACACCAAAGTTAATTCCAACCCAGGGCGCTGTTGAGGTACTCATGATCACCCTTTGCGTCCGATCAGTAAGATAGTGAGCTAATCTCGGCCAAGTACAGACCTAAGATGGATAGAACTATACTCACAACCGATATAACCAATAAGAATATTTTGTCATTTTTACAATCAGTGGAAAAGTTTATTATACTACATGTACATACGGAGTAGATGACAAAATGGTGGAGCTGCTCAGAGACATTAATGGAACGTCACAGGCAGCGGTGCGGATGGACGGAGAATTAGGACAATGGTTCAGAACCAACAGAGGGACCAGACAAGGAGACCCGATATCACCGACAGTGTTCATAGCAGATCTTGAGAGAGCAATGGACAAGATCAGAGAAAGAGATAGTGGAATAACAGTACACGGCACCCGAATTAACAACTTACGGTTTGCAGACCATGTGGACCTATTAGCAGAAGACAGAACGGAGCTGGGACACTCGCTAGAACTACTAAATGAGGAAGCAAAAAAATTTGGACTCAACATCAACATTAAGAAAACGAAAACTATGATATTCGGACGTAAGACCAACGAATCCATTGTAAAGGTAGAAGGCGTTGAAATAGAAAACGTGGGAAGCTTCACCTATCTAGGCAGCAACTTCACATTCGACTTGGAGGGCGAAACATAAGTCAAGACCCGCCTAGCAAGAGCATACACGGCCCTCAAATCGTTGGACAAGATGTGGAAGAGCAGCACCTTCAAGATGACGACAAAGATGAGGGTCCTCAACACCACGATCTTCAGCACAGCGCTTTACGGCTGCGAGACATGGGTATACACTGCCTCGATAAAAAGAAGGATCCTGGCATTCGAGAACAAATGCTACAGAAAGATCCTACGAATAAAATGGACGCAGAGAATAACCAACGAGGAGATATTTCGGCGAGTGGACAGAGCAGAGACGATCTTGCAAAAAGCTATGAGGCGTAAGCTGGGGTTTTTCGGGCATATCGCTAGAATGACGGACGACAGAAAACTTAAGACTCTGGTTTTCGGAATAATGGATGGAACTAACAAGAAAGGTAGACCACATCGGGAATGGAGGGAGGACATAGAGGACTGGTGTGAAGACTCACTACAAAAACTGTTTCATCTGACTCAGGACAGACGAGGCTGGAGGAGGAAGACGAAGCTGGAGGAGGAAGACGAAGCTGACATTGGACGCCTACGAGCATGCTCATGGTGACTGATGATGATGATGATGATGATGATGATGATGATGATGATGATGATGATGATGATGATGATGATGATGATGATGTACATATTAATGAAATGAAAACCGTCTGTAGAACAATAAGTCAATAACTACTTTAGAAAGCATCAAATACAGAGCGTCAGCCATTAGTTGTGCGAGCATCCTCCTGCCTCGGCGTCACAGAACCAACATTTATGTGAGCATCGCCCCTTTGGCGCCATGGCTCTCAGGCCCCTGGCCAATAGATGCAGTCCAAGTCGACGAAATCGACCAAGTCGGTCGTTTTTCGATCGAGTCGACGAGAGGTCGACTAGTCGACAAAGTCGATCGAGTCGATCGTCGGCCGAGCCAAGTCGATCGTAGCAGTTCGACTCGATCGATCACGGGGTATAGACAGTACAATTATCAATATCCACTAAACGCACGTTATGACAGCCATGCAAGGCGCCCGCCCGAGGGGGTTGCGGGAATCGAACCGCGTACTGCTGCTCTCCTGGCCATGAGTGTTACCATTACTCTATTCCCCTCGTCATTCAGTGGCGTAGCTAGGATTTTACCATAGGGGTGCGTAATGCGAAGCAATAGTCTACAGAGAACCTATACAATGTATACATAGGTGGGCTTATAGGGCGATCTCCAGATGCACAGAAGTTTAGTCATCACGGAATCAACTTTCTCGATACTACTTTCTTATTTTAACAGATGCAGCTGAGTGATATGCCATTAAGCTATATGCAGTGGTTGTACGCCTGGAAGGGATAATCTGACTGCATATTAGTGTGCATGCGAATGAACGTATCTTCATGTACAACTCGGCATTCGTTTCTACTGTGGGTCGACCGGGGTCTGATACTCCGACACAAAGCAGGGTGACCTAGACAGACACCACACTTAGTTAAAACTGCAGAGAGGCTGAGACATACACGGGCTTGTTGCGGCACTTTTGAACACTGTAAGCTAAAGTAAATATGTCATCAGATGGAACAGTTGGCCAAATTTGAAATTTGTGTGCTAGGAAGAAAGTGGATGAATAAGGCCCTAAAGCGGAATGTGACAGAGAGTGCGTACACACCTTTGTATGGCTACGCCCCTGTCCTCATTTCATGTTTCCTGTTTATCCACTTTTACTATCCCTAGCTCCTAATTTTTCTTTAACTGATATTATTGAGAACTAGGCCTATTATTGCTATTATTTTAAATTAACATTTTAATCCTCTTTTGTTTTACTTATTGTATGTTTTATCCTATTGTCAATAGGCTAGTTGTGTTCTGTCAACTATCTATTTGGATAAACGAATATACTATACTATACTTGGGTGGGGAGATGGTTGAATGGTAACACGCTGGCACGAAGATCAGAAGGACGCGGGTTCGACACCCGCTAGCCCCACATGGTTAACTCAGCCTTCATTCTCTAGTTGGCGACTGTTAAACTTGTTATCATCTGTTACTACTAGATCATGTAATCTTGCGTAGGCCTATATAGCTACTGCCTACTTGTCAGTTTGAATTAATAAACGAAGATTATTATTATTATTATTATTATTATTATTATTATTATTATTATTATTATTATTATTATTATTATTATTATTGTTGTTGTTGTTGCTGTTGTTGTTGTTGTTATTATTATTATTATTGTCATTATTAATATTACTCACATACGTTGAATAAAAACTAAATTACCAGTCTTGTTGTCCTCGAGACCAAGGTCTTGGTCTCGAGTGCACTCGAGTTCGTTTTTAAAAGTCTTGGTCTTGGTCTTGGTCTTGAGGTTCAAGGTCTTGGTCTTGGTCTTGGTCTTGAGGTTCAAAGTCTTGGTCTTGGTCTCGCAAGACCAAGACCAAGACCGGCTGTCAAAATGAACAGTCATTTAACAGAATTCAAGAATTCTGTATCAAGCCTGCTTGCAACATACGACCAATATCTATGGATGGATACAAGTCTTGTTGGTCAGGAAACCCATTGGCAGCAGCAACAGTTATTCTGTATCAGACGGTAAACCATGGGAAGAGTTCAAAAGGACTCACTATCTGTACATTTACATCCAGTGCTTGAAAAGCTTCTCTCTCTCTGTGTGTGTGTGTGTGTGTGTGTGTGTGTGTGTGTGTGTGTGTGTGTGTGTGTGTGTGTGTGTGTGTGTGTGTGTGTGTGTGTGTGTGTGTGTGTGTCAGCGACTTCAGCATCTGTAGAACGTATTTTTTTCACACGACAGAATTTGAATGAGGCCAACCAGGCACGTCTTGGTCAGAAAATTCTGAGCGAATTGGTTTTTATAAAATACAAAAGGCATTTGGAATAATAGTTTGCATGAAGGACTTTTGAATACAAATTCGGATTTCTCTGCAGTTTGCATTTATGCCTAAAGTTAATTTGCTTGAATAAAATAAGAGACTCATGTTTTCATTAAAATAGCGAATATTCCGACTTGACAATTTTAGAAGTCTTGACCTGATTGCGATTTTTTGGGCCTTGGTCTTGGTCTTGGTCTTGAGGTTCAAGGTCTTGGTCTTGGTCTTGGTCTCGAGGTTCAAAGTCTTGGTCTTGGTCTTGAGGTTCAAGGTCTTGGTCTTGGTCTTGGTCTTGAGGTTCAAGGTCTTGGTCTTGGTCTTGAGGTTTAAGGTCTTGACAACAAGACTGTAAATTACCAGTCCTTTATGCTATTGAGCCATGCACTGCACAAGGTTTGTCTCAAGGACCAAGGGTTTCAAAAGAGTCTTATTAAACGTCATCCGAGCTCAAACTTTATCTGCAGAAACATCTGTGTTCAGGTAATGAGAAGCAGATTATAATGTTGCAAAAACAGTTATATAGCGCCTTTAAGGAACCTTTCTACTGCGTTTCATACGTGGCTACCTAGTTGATCAAACAAGCGCGACTTAATAATAAAAAATGTGTGTTTAGCTGAATCGATTAAAACAATATGCGTATTTAAAAGAAGATTGTTCCAAGAGAAGGTGCAATACTGGAGAAAGACATGGTTTATTCAGGGTGAGAATTGTCGGGGGTTGGAGTTTCAACCCCTAACGAAAGGTTAGGACCCTCAGCCTGTAGGCGATCATGGTGTCGACCAGCACTAGTCATCGTTGTAAAACGGAGAGCTCTTTTAGTATGCGACAGCCAATCGGGTTCGTCCGAAAAACACAAGGCACAATAAAGAGGTTTCTGAGAAACGTAAATAAGTGCACGGACTCAATTAAGTATCTTTCAAAGTTCGTAGACGGACCACCGACCGATGTAAATATAGGAACAAAGGAACAATATTGTATTTCGACCTCGAGCCGCCGAGTCGCCCGGAATTTGATTCACACTCTATACCAAGATCTTCTCGTTTATAGTCAGAACGCGTGCTTCGCCACAACAAACTTAAATCAAGCTGTGGTCCAGATCGGACGACGTTTTCACACTATTTAACTGATTTATTTTGCGAAACAGATGCGGCCGACGGTCAATCACTAGTAGGGAAATCCTTAATGCTTCGTGAATTGAATGCACGCCGATGTCACACAATCCATGTTCCCGGTTCTTATCACATTCAATAAAGAAACTGACAGTCGTATTAAAGCCTAACATTTGTAACGTAAATGTACACGAATAAATCATAATTTTTGTAAGCTATTGAGACGCCCATCCTTTTATATGTGAAGACAACGCTAATCAAACGTTTTCTAATCCGTTATGAAGTTGGTTTGCGATTTATGGAGGAGTATCAGAGTCGGAGAGCTAAGACGACCGCTATAACTATTAAGATAACGACACAGACAACGGTTGCAGTCAAGCACAGAAACCGTTTCGACTTCAGGCGCCGTCTGAATACCTGAAACAAACAGAAACACACAACCGTCTAATTCCAGCCCTATCGACCTAATTGCCTAAATGATAAGTTACATATTTAGGAACAGAAACGACTTCTAGAGAAGTTGGTTGTCTGACTTGCAGGCCTGTCGTAATTACAAAGACAAGACGTTACTCAATAGTTTAACTACGAGCTGCATTGGTTTCCCAGTAACTTTTAGTACACGCTCGTTGTTAAAGTGTTAAACAAGTTTAACTGGGCTTAATATATACATGTGTAGTAGGCGTAACCAGTTTTTTTAGGTGATTTGGTGGTGTTCCACGTGAAGCCAAGTGTATTGTTGTAAGAAACAAAGATGTAATTGAGTACTCTCAAGTTTTTGTGACAGCTGTGATCAATGCTTCGTTCGCTATTAGCTGCAAGTAAGAAGAATTTATCCAGATGCCGAAAGGAAGAAAAAATACAAGACACACATGGTGCCAAGGTCCGCGAATATCCAGGGTGTGTTAGTGTTTTTGTATACATTTCTAATTGAAACTCAATTCAAGTCTCTGATGGATCCATATTATCGGAACCAAGATTGCGCCTGGTCAAGACCTTTACGGAAAAAGTTGAATTAATAAAACGTCATCGGCTGACCACGTTTCAGACCATCGTGGCCCAATGACATCTAATACATGTACGGTAATGTAATATAAACATTTGTAAAACGCTCCTCGCTGCAGAGCTATTCAGAAGCGCTCTCAACGTGATAGGATCGTGCAGAAAGAACGGTCTTTAAGCATTTAAGTGAAGCTGGTGAAAACGCCCCGAGGATCCTGCTCCGGATCACAGAAGGGAGTTCGTTCCATAGTGAAGGGCCAGCCAAAGCAAAGGCCCGATGCTGAGTTAATGAGGTTCGCGACCAAGGTACAAAGAAATCCGATCGGTGACCAGAACGAAGGGGGCAAGAGGAGCGTATAGAGATTGTAAATTATATTGTAATAATCCATGTTCAAACTATAGCTGCATTCTAAATTGTTTGTTTGCGTGACATTCATTGAATTCTGTATTATACTTTATGACAACAGCGCCATAGAAGTCATAAGACAAGATTAGATGCTGCAGCTAGACTTACCACGATACTCACACATCACCTCCTGTAGGCCTATGCAACGAACTTCACTGGCTCCCTGTCCCGTTTCGAATTAGATTCAAGGTCCTTCTTCTAGTCACTAGATCCCAGTTAGGCTTAGCGCCTCTATACCTTTCTGAACTGATGAACAAAACAATTTCTTCACGCTCCTCTCGCCCCCTTTGTTCTGCTCACCGATTGGACTTGTTTGTACCTTAGTCGCGAACATGATGTCATTTGCTAGATCTTAATTAATTCCAGCCGAATTTCGCGTTTTAATCTGAAACTCGAATAAGGAAACTTACAGTAACTAAGCCAAATCCCTCTGAATTGACATGGACCATATCTGTATAAAAGAAAAACAAGCGATACTAAGACATGATCTAGAATAAAACATCAAATAAGTCATCTAAAGCATAAATCATTGATTATATTCTTCTATTTAAAGATCCTGCCTTGTTGTACGTTGTCACGCCATGGTATTGTAACTTCGATAACCTATAGAAGTAGGCCTATCACACTTCAGTGAAGTTGCGCTTTGAGAAGCTTACAATGGGCGCTCTGTTAGGCTTAAGCGGTTTGATACATACATGTATATATATGCCTTTCTGACAAAGTTATTCAGTATCAAGGATTGATGTCATCTTTCACTGTCATATCGAGGTTGGTAGGGGACTACTATGGAAACATCCTAATAGAAAATCCATCTGTTTTTTACTGACTTACTGGTGCAGCACGGACAAGGAACTCTGTTTGCTAACTTGTCATCAGGAATAATCGTAATCGTACTCACGAATTTGTAGGCCTATATAGCGCCGCTTCAACAGGGTCGAACTCCTCAGAGGCGCTCCAGACGCAAGGTTATAATCAGAAAGAACGGTTTTCAAGCGCTGGCAGAAAAGAGGCAAAGATAGACTAAAAGTTCATATACGTAAAATGTGCGTCATAAAAGTTCAGATACAGGTTACTAGGCAATCTATTTCAGATCGATACATTCATGAGCTGACTCGCGCTTGTAAATGTAAATGTAATGCAAATCTCCGAATTATATCTCAGCGCGGCAGCGCCACACAAAAGCCACGTCAGGGAGACAGCTTATTCACCGGCGCTATATCAAATCAAGTTCGCAATAGCCATGTCCGCCTTGTCCGTTCCGGTGCCAGGTCAGAGTCCGGGGAGGTCAAGCGGAGGAGACAGCAGGGTGCTACGGTGGTAATCGGTGATGACGGTTGTTGTGTGGTGGCGCTTGTTACTATCAACTGCGTGTCTAATCCAGTCTTGTTGTCCTCGAGACCAAGGTCTTGGTCTCGAGTGCACTCGAGTTCGTTTTTAAAAGTCTTGGTCTTGGTCTTGGTCTTGAGACCAAAGGTCTTGGTGTTGAGGTTCAATGTCTTGGTCTTGGTCTTGGTCTTGAGGTTCAAAGTCTTGGTCTTGGTTTTGCAAGACCAAGACCAAGACTTTTGACAATGTGAACAGTCATCTAACAAAACGTAAGAATTTAAAAAAATTTATCCAATAATTACTAAAACAATTGCTTTAGTATTCACACGGCGTGAATGAGGCTTTACTGTTGTTTTGGACAGTTATCTTGATTTTAGGTTATTTACCATGGAATGATTTCAAGACAGATTCACGATTTGTACATTTGCATCAAGTGCTTAAAAAACTGCTTTGTGTGCCAGTGATTTCAGCACCTGTAGAACGTATTTTTCGCATGGCAGAATTTTTATGAGGCCCCACAGGTCACGTCTTGGTCAGAAAATTCTGAGCGAATTGTTTTTTTGAATGCAACAGGCATTTGGAATAACATTTCGCATGAAGGACTTTTGTAAATAAGAATTCGGAATTCTCTGTAGTCTGCATTTGGAGTTGTTTTTTTGTGAATAAAATAAAAGACTCATGTTTTAATTAAAATTGCGAGTAGTCCGACTTGTCAATTTTTTAATAAGTAATATAAGTCTGCATATGGTTGTGATTTTTTGGTCTTGTTCTCGGTGTTGGTCTTGAGTTTCAAAGTCTTGGTCTTGGTCTTGGTCTTGAGGTTCAAGGTCTTGGTCTTGGTGTTGGTCTCGAGGTTCAAAGTCTTGGTCTTGGTCTTGGTCTCGAGGTTCAAAGTCTTGGTCTTGGTCTTGAGGTTCAAGGTCTTGGTCTTGGTTTAAGGTCTTGACAACAAGACTGGTCTTCCGCTCCCTTTCATTCCCTGCGGCTTCCACTTTGGTACATGCATTTATTGTCAATCAATTTGACTATTGCTCCTCTATTTTTGTTGGTCTTCCTCAGACTCGCCTTGCTTGTTTAGAGAGGGTTCTGCGGTTCGCTGCACGCTTGGTTGGCGGCATCTCCAGGTTTGGCCACGTCTCTGAATTTATTCTCCATTGGCTTCCTGTCCAGCATCGCATTCATTTCAGGGTCTCCACCACGGTTTGGCAATTGGCACTGTGTCCTTGGACGGGCCCGGCCTACCTCTGCGAGCTCTTTACTTAATTTCCGCTTGCGCTCGGCCACTCGGAGTGATTTTGTTGTCCCCTCTGCTCGTACTGCTATGGCGCAGCGCATGGCATTCTCCGTGGTGGGTCATAATAACGTCTTGACCTTGAGAAGGTCAATTTCTGGTTCAAGGTCACATCCAGATACCTCAGAGTAGTGTAAAAAGGACTCATACTACTACTACTATTATAGACATGTAGATGGAACCTGCTATTGTAGGTCGGCTCTGGCCTTTGGGAAAGATAAATATGGCGACTACGTAGAGCAGCTTGCTTACTGGAAACCTGTCCCTTTTGGCCTGAGAACTACAACAGGTGTAAGTGTGCTTGTTGAAGGATAGAAGGGACAGAGGAATGGGGAGGGAATGGTTGGGAATTTACAGAAGGAACATAACTACTAACGACAGCGATGACCATTATGTGTACACATTATACATATATATATATATGTGTGTGTGTGTGTGTGTGTGTGTGTGTGTGTGTGTGTGTGTGTGTGTGTGGTGTGTGTGTGTGTGTGTGTGTGTGTGTGTGTGTGTGTGTGTGTGTGTGTGTGTGTGTGTGTGTGTGTGTGTGTGTGTGTGTGTGTGTGTGTGTGTGTGTGTGTGTGTGTGTGTGTGTGTGTGTGTGTGTGTGTGTGTATAGCGCACATATATAATATTCGGTCCCAGGACTTTAAGAGAGTGGGGCCGAGAGAGATTAGGTCAATTCGTATCATTGTGGAAACTCGATAGGCGTGTTCTAATTGTGTACCGTATCGAGTATCTGTGCATCGAGTCTTAAGTTTCTCATCGCAGTTATCGGCTTCTTCGGCACTTTTCCACATAGGCATTCGTTGAATTTCATATGATTACCATTATCATTTAGGACGCGGATGGTGATAATGTCTTTAATCTTTTAAATTTGTCGACCATGTTTCCGCCCTCGAGACAGCGATGCCCGAGGCGGCTGCACCACTCGCCGCTCTCTACGCCGCTGCGTAACATGCAAACAACACTGAGTAAGCATTACCTGATGGACGATTGAGCTCAGGCTCCATGTCCCATGGCTTCAAGTAAACAAGGTTTCGAATGTCAGTAAGAACTTTTACAACGTCACAGATATCTCTGCAACAACAGTCAAAAGGACGTTAATGAGCGATACAATAGATCTGTAAAATAGGTATAATATTTTAGTGAACCGGACACACACACACACACACACACACACACACACACACACACACACACACACACACACACACACACACACACACACACACACACACACACACACACACACACACACACACACACACACACACACACACACACACACACACACACACACACACACACACACACACACACACACACACACACACACACACACACACACACACACACACACACACACACACACACACACACACACACACACACACACACACACACACACACACACACACACACACACACACACACACACAGTTGTATGCAACTGTGCAGACATTTTATCAGCACAGGTTGTTATGGTAGTGCAGCTAAGCAACGCCAGCGTCAGGATAAAATGACCGGGGGGGATACGGGAACTTTAAAGAGCGCCGACGCTCAAGAGTAGGCTACTCAAAGGTTGAGATAGGAAACATAACATCTAGAAAACTTCCCACACATTCAAATGCTACGGTCAGACGGCTAGCATGTTGAATTATTAGCGCAGAAGTCGGGGTTAAAATCCCTGCCAGAGCTGAAAGATGCTCTGTTTACGAAACTCTGCTATACGAATATATGAATACAGGACATTGTCGGATGGGAAGATCAGGCAGTGAGTAAGAGGCCAATGACCCCCATAAGCCTAAGGCTAAGAAAAATGATTTCGATAACACTTCATACCCATTTACCCTTCGGGTTTAGCTTGAGGTACTGTTCTTCTTCTTCCAATGCATTTTAGGTTTTAGTATTGTCGGACACTCCAGATTTTAATTTTATATGAGTTTTATATGAGGCAGCCAGTGCAGACTTCTGAGCACAGGAATAATATGATCGAATTTCCGAGCGCCGGATATGAATCTGGGTGCCTGAGACGACATACATTTTTAGAGAACACTAACAAGACTCCGTATATAAGGTCTATAACATTTGTCTGCCCAAAAGTATAGCGGAAGATAGCCAGGCTCAAAAGTAAAAAAACGTAGGCCTATTGAACGCCCTTTGTATAACTAGAACTAAAAAATAATACTAACTAACTATAACTGTAGCTATTACAAAAATGAAAAACCATTAACTATAACTGTAACTGTAGACCTAACTAAAATTAAATCTATAAGGAGAATCACAGTGCCGAAAACATAGCACTGCACAATTTAGCAGTCTACACTGACAGACCTTCGAACTAAGTTCTGAGATATCATACCTTTCTAAGCTGATGCATTCATGTGTGAAATACGAGTCGTTTGCAGGTATTACTGAGTCGCCAACTGCGCCGTCTGGTGTTGACGAAGGTCCTGAAGCAGGAAGAGGAGGAGGAGGGGGCTGGGTCGTGCCACTGAAGTTTGTCGTCGCCACCGATTCGATGACACCTGTCCTTATCAAAACCGTCGCTGAACATCCTCCTGATGTAAAAACCCATACAGCATATGCATATACAGACATTATGTAATCATGATGTAATACGGCAAGGCTCGATCGCATAAACTAACCTGTCCATAAAAACAGAGGTAAAATATTATGGGAAAAGTACCGTCTTGTTAGACAGATATCTATAGCAAGAGCTTAGACACATCCACGGAGCTTTCAAACTGAACTTCTTCGGCGATGGTGCAGTCGCTTCTTCTACATTTCATAAATCTACTTATCAGATGCCGCAACACTAGAGCGAATATATATGTGCAACAGCAACCGTTGGTAAAGTACATGGACATAGGATTTTAACCATCCATTAATCCAAAATCGATGACTTCAATATTTTAAACGGGCAATTACTTCTCAAGCGAGGAAAAGTTATGAAATGATCGGTGGTCGTGTCTCAGCGATAGCTAGGGGTCTACCCCAATCATGCAGAGTATTTATAATTTCGGAAAATTCTTCTTCATAGAATTCTTTTTCTGCCTTCAGGTCATGGGCCTGCAGGCAGGCAGCTTTATGAAAAAGAATTGTCTGAAGAAGAAAGGCAGTCGCCTGTCGCCGACAACAGGCGACCGATTTTTTATCCAGTGACCTCTCGGTTCTTTAAGGCAGCGGTTCTCAACCTATGGTCCGCGGACCACTGGTGGTCCGCGGCCATCTACATTGTGGTCCGCAAGCAAGCTCTACAATTTATATTCTTTTACAATTACAAACATGCAAACAGACAAATTTTGTCATTTCTAAACAAAATTTTATTTCAATCGCTAGCACCGGCCAGATGGCTCTAGCATGAAACTAATAATACGCGGATTTATGGCAATAAATTTCTTTTGTATTAATTTGTTTCTTGGCACAATTTTTAGTGAGTTTTCCGCGACCGAGACACAACATTTATAAGTGGTCCCTGAGTCTCTAAAGCTGCTTTAAGGTGTATGTTATCATGAAGGGAGCATAAGAAGGGTTCATATGGTAGCTGCTTTTCCTTACTGTTAACGACAGAAAATGCCTGTCTTGTAAACTGTGAGCAAACGCTCACAGTTTCGAGTACCGTAGCGCTTTCGAAGTTTGGAGATTATGATTACGACTATGAAAATCCGACCTCTATCAGTGGAGTCGCTATCACGTTCAGTTTAAGTCGCTAAGACATAGCTTAAGATATAGCAGCTTCTCTAAAAGGTTATTGAAAGTCTTTATAGAAATACTTAGATCCATACTTATGGGTGCAATACATTTGTATGTAAGGCAAATAGGCATATATTCTAATTTCTGGCAAAAGACGACATAGACCTAACGAATGAATTGGAAAACGACGCTGGATTCGTAGAGTGGATGACAGTTGTTGGTGCAACATTTCGAGGCAGCTCGCATAGTCATTCCAGAGTTTCTCATACTGCTCCAGTTCACCTTTTTCGTGTATTCGTCTGTAAGGAGAACAGAAATGCCACAATTATTCCAAAGTTGCAACGACTATATTATCTTCTAAAGCGTCTCATAGACAATTCATGCAAAAGTGTAATTTATTTTTCCTCAAGGTATAGGGGCTTATATGATCCCTCGGGTATAGCTCAGGAGAATTTCTGGCTAAGACTCATCAGGTTTAGACAAGGAGAAAGTGCTGCGAAAGGCGACAGCATTAAAGCGTTGAGTCGCAACTGAGAGGCACTGGAAAAGATGGAGTTTTCTTTTGCGTCTCCAGATGCTTGTGCTAAAAAGCGTCCAAACTCCGTGATGAAAGCAAGCCCATCGTTGTTAATAGGGCCCAGACAAATATGATACTGTGGCAGGAGTTGGTTATATTTAGATATTTTCCTAGATGCCACTAGTTCCACAGCCCCACCGACCGAACACGAACGAAGTAGCAGCCAAGTATGAAGCATCCACGATGTCAATAACAGTGGTTTCCAAATAAAAATACGGCCATTGCGACACGGAATTAGAGTAATCCCGTCGGGTCCTTTGCTGTCAGTTCAGGATAGGCAAGGTGGTTCTTTGACTGCGGAAAAACTATAACGAGCAGGGTTTCGACAGATTAGACGGCATGCCGGGCAAAGTGACCACGCATGGATCCAAGGCTTCCAAGCTTCAAGAAAGGCCATCGGATCCATCCGCCGCCACGAGTGATCCGTTAAGACAATTGTGAAGATCGCAAATAATTAATTGTTCCTAGACCAACAGCGATTCTCACAGCCTCATTATCAAATCTAAAGCCACATGTAGTTATAGAAAATGCGAATAGCCAATCACTTGCATGCGGTGCGGTCAAGGCTTTGAAGTGCACCTAATGATAGGCATCGATGAGATCTGAGGCTTCAGAACCAGAAGCAACCTGTTGAATCCCAGTGTGATTGTTTGTAGATACGTAAGACCTGGGTGTGCTATTTTACTCTCCTTGCTCCAACGTTGCCGCATAGTCTGAAATTGTGGGTCGTCGTTGATTTGCACTTTACTAAGCATGGAGGATAGGAGACTACGGGTGCCTGCACCAAAAGCCATGAAGTTAGAAAGTGCAAGTGAGCTCACCTGAAGTATGCCAAGTTCACCAGCTTTAACTGTCAGATAGAGAAACATTGAGAACCGAACTGAGGCCTTCATGCAACAGGGAATCACATAAAAAAATTCACATTCCACCAGGTAAGGATAGTCAAGACATGGACAATGGACATCATCGTAAGGTGTGAAGCAAAACATTGCTAGACTTAGTGAACTTGTCAGCAACATGAGGGCATCGTGTGTGTCAATGATTTCCAGCCTAAAGACAGTTTGAACGAGACTTATTGAGACCACTTGTTGAAGACACAACAACACTTTCGCTTCAAGACAGTTTCCAAACGTCAAGAAATGCCCTCGAGACCAAGACTGAAACCATAACAATAGGCTCCAAAGACCGAAAACGAGACTAAGACATAAAACCTGTCAACCTGCTGTGCCCCGCATTTTTGTGGCCTCTCCAAAACTCCAAGTTTTGGATGTTTTCAAAAGTTTGTTATTTACCAGGGACTCCAAGTAACGTAACGTAAATGCATCTGTTCAATTTGGTCACATAGCAAAAGTTGGAAAAGTAACAATAGCCTAAACTTGACTACATAATTTGAACAAAATAATAATTATTATATCGATTTGAACACTCTTTTAGTATTAGCCTAGCTTAAAACTTCAATTGTAGGCCTACCAGATGTTAAAATTATTAATGAGAATTTGGAAAATGTGAAAAACCTAAGTTAGGCTACAAACGCGAAAAGGATTTAAAAAGGCGAAAGATGATCTCAGTAAACAATTCTTTGGGCCAAATTGGGTTGTGTTTATGAGAGGGAAGGATCTTTCTGTCGGGTAGGCCTACTCATTTAATTCGGTTTAGTAGAATGCATTCTGAACAACGGAATAGAATTAGACCACCATAGAGAAACGAAAATCAGATCAAGGGGAAGAGAATTGTTGAATTGTTGAGACTAAGAAGATAAATGTAAGCTTATGAAACGGTAAAAGCGGAAAATCGATGGACATATCATCATGTGTTGCTGATCAGGCAAGGACAAAATCAGTGGCGGTTTTACCGGCGCTGTGGGCTTAGACAGTTAGTCCACTCAGTTTTCTTATCCCTATACAAATTTTAGCCCCTCTTCAGTTTACCGTTAATTGAATTAGATATACACTGCCTACAATGTTTGTTGGTAACGAATCCTCCAAATCTCCTAATGTTTAATTCTCATATTAGATCAACTGACTCTAATGAGAATTAAACATTAGGAATCTTTGTTAGCCCACCGGAGTCCAAAAACTGTAGAACCGCCATTGCCCAGAACCTTCATTTTTAACACTAAGTATCGAGCATGATAACGAGCATAACAGTCTGATATATGAGTTACAGGCGGTGGTGATCGATCGATCGGTCGGCTGTCGTGCTGCTGCTGCTGCTGCTGCTGTTGCTGCAGATTCTGCTGCTGCGTGACTGCATGCATTGACTCTATGGCAGATGCTTCTGCTGATTAGTTTAGAAAGTAGAACGAACGATGATAAATGGAACGAACGATGATACATGGTCGTCATAGACCAGTGGAAACCAATAGAGAGGAAATGGATCTAATTAATCTACCTGTATAACCTTAAGGATGTTTTGTGAGCGTCTTGATGAACGCCGCATGTACCATCGTGCATGATTGATTGTTAGTATGCTACTGACCCTCTGATATGAGGAAGCAAGACCGCTTTGTTCTTCTGCGCCAGATCGAGGGCTCTTCGGCGACATCTGCATAATTCGTCACGTATCAACAGCGCATCACATGCACTACCCAGATCAACAACCAGACGACAGTAGCACGCTGTCTCTCGGTTGAAGTCCCGCGCGATCTACAACAACACCAGAAAACAAACTAGTCAACCAACCAATATATTTATATGGTATGGTATCTGAGAATTTATAAAGCGCCTCTCACAGTGCGAACTATTCAGAGGCGCTCTCAGCATGTATAGGCTACCATAGGTCGATTATATAGAAATAAGGTTATCCTGAGACCAAGAGAAGCCTGTAAAGGTGCAAATAGTTCGATGGTTTTGCTGGTCGCCATCAGTAATCTCGTCGATTCTAAACGTTTCATGTCTGAATAACGTAACTGTGTCAGATAAGTGCAAGGTTGTCAATCATTGGGATTTACAGAGGAACAGAACAAAGCACGGTCAACACGATGAATAGCCAGGCGCCTGAACTGCATGTTATATGAACTGTCTATTACGTTTGTGTTTTGCTATTGTTAACCGTCTTTGAATTGCATTCTATAAATGAGAAAGATTAAGAATTAGACGAGAAAGAGGAAAACGATAAAGTGCACGTGCACTTACCTTAACGCATTTCTGCTTTCCTAGGATTTCGGTGACGACGACTTTTGTGTCGCTGTCGGTCCAATCGCTTCCTGGCAACGCATCGCTTAGACTCGCCAGTGTCGTCTGTCGATGAGTGGTCTGCATAATTACCTACTGTAACATTAATATTGATTGTTATTAATTAGCAACTTCTCTAACGCCGGTGTCTAATGTACCAGGCATCAACCGCATTTGGCATTACCAAATGAAGCCACTATTAAGTCAAAATCTAGAGAGAGAGAATGAGAGACAGACAGAGACAGAGACAAAGTGAGAGACAGAGACAGAGGCAGAGACAGAGGCAGAGACAGAGACTGAGAAAGAGAGACAGAAAGACAGAGCAGGTTGACATATTACCATATCTTGCTCACTTTTAACCGAGAACATTGAGTATAGTAAAGCCATTTGGTCAAGATTTGCGAAGGGACATTGTATGGGGACAGCACTGAAACAGATATGGAAAAGTCACAATAGCTTGCTTGCCACATGGATTTGATTTCTGAAGTTCTTGTGTTGTCCAGTAATTGCTACTGGACACACAAGAACTTCAGAAATCAAATCCATGTGACAGCTGGACCATTAAGAAGGATAAGGAGGCATTTCACATGAAGTGTCTTGTGGGCAGACTGTGATCGTTATGTGACTGAGGTTAGGGCACCGACAGAAAAACAGAATGAGACTGATCGCTGCTAGCAGGTGGTTTAGGCCATTAGAGCCATACCGAAGTGCCTAACAATTCACATCCAGCGTGGTATACCTATGCAGTTCTTCAACACCTTGAAAACTGTTTCGGGGTTTCAAATGCGGAGCCTTGCTCGCTCAATGGAGCCTCACTTGCTCGCTGCAAGCTCGCTCGCTGGAGCCTCGCTCGCTCGTAGAGCCTCGCCGGAGTTTTGCTTCTCGGTAAAATATCACTGGTAGTGAACATCATTTTAACAGCTTAATCGCGTGAAACCTAGACCACACAAGCTAAGGTTGACACACCTAAAAGAAAATATATCGCCATCACTTCCAGTTTGTGTCAGTAAGGCTTCATAAATTGCATAATAGTATTGCCAAGATCGCGACACTCCGTCAATCGCTCCATACATGTTTATCCACGCTGTCATTCTTTTCTTCAATATGGAACCACAGACACTTCTATTCCGAAACCGCATTGATTGAGTCATCCTTGTCTGTGTGTGGTGCGTGCTTTGTGCTGAGAATCTTCTTCGCCAAAGGTATTGATATCGCGTCGTCATTCCGGCAGTCAACGTGACAACGCGAAATCCAGGAGTCTGTAATTACTCGAAAGCTCAAGAACGCAACAAACGCAGAGCATCGCCAACACAGGACATAACATAGCTGAAATAGCGAAGTGTTTGCTCATCTAAAGCCATTCATTGGCTTATGCAGTTGCGACACTTCTAGCCTTTGTCAGTATTTGCGTAAAAATGTTAAGTAGCCTAATGTACACGATTCACGAAACAAGACCGCTTATTTAGACATTTTTCAATATACTTTTCATGATACTTTTGCACCAATATCTATTGAGGACTCTTGTGAACTGGTCAGTTGGCACTTGTGTCAAGTTGTGTGGTGGACAGGCCACAATGGCTGAACGTAAGCCTCATCAATAATAATTGTCTAAGCTTATGTCTCGCACAGTGAGTGACCTTTGCGGAAACCAGTTGGACCTAAACGTACTTGTGTGTATGTGCTTTCCCTCTGATGCCGCTGCTGCAGTCCACCTCACGTGCCATTCCACTGACTCTGACTGCCTGGATGTCTTCCAATGATCTGGAATGACCTTCCCCCTCTGCTCATGGCCAAACTAATGACTGGCTTTTCCTCATCGGTGTCACGTTCCCTAAAGGCATTTCTGTTTCCCCGGGGCTTCTGTTCTGAGAGCGCCTCTGAATAGTTATTCTGCGATAGGCGCTTTATAAATTTCTAGATACAATACAATACAACCGCCTCTAAGACTTAATTCATGTGGCAGAGCACCCCAGACAGCTCGCTAATATCCGTCACGCTAGTTCTCCTCTGAGTTTCCCCATATTATCTTTTCCACCTCTGTCAGAGATCTTAGCGTCATTTTGGATTCAGAACTCACCTTCTCTCCGCTGAGAGCCGCGCTTGCTACTTTCAGCTGCGGCAGCTTAGCGTGGTTTCCCGCTCTCTATCCCCCAAATCTGCTGCTATTCTCGTCCATGTATTCATTACCTGTCGGCTTGACGACTGCAACTCTCTCTCTCTACATTGGGTGTCCCTTAACTCAACTGAATTGCCTCGAACACGTACTCTTTCGTTCTCTACTAGTAACTTTCGTTGTCTTTCGTCGGGGTTTGGCTGGGAGGGCCTTTGGATAGTTTCTTTGAAGGGGCGCTCAGTTGATTGATTGATTGATGTTAAAGTTCGCTTAACTTCAGCTACTTTCAGTACTACTTTTGAAATGCCCACGAATAAGCTTTTCTTAATCCGATTCATGCGGTAGGCCCCAAAATTTAGGCAATTTTGCGATGGGAGGAAAGACGATATAGTTCGTACGTATCCAGGATCTGAGAAAGCCTGCGGGGTTGGTGTTGCATTGTTCCCCTTCTGTTACAACTGCTACAATTCTGAACTTACATGAAATTATGGGATTCGAGCGAATCTTATGCATGTGGACGCACCAATCGTTAGTGGCGTTGGCATGATGTAAACTTGCACAGTTTGACATCGTTATTTACGGTTGACGCCACTCCAAGCTAGGATTCTGTCTTACCACAGCATCGTCGTATCAGAGATATCCCAGTCGCCGATGGCTTAACGATATCCGCACTGGACCAGATTACCGTTGGACCTCATTAGAATGACGGTCGGACTTTGGTGATGTGAATCCAAAACGCACGTAATCCAAAACAGGTTGAAGAACTAATTTCGAAACGCAGACATGGAGCGGTCGACGTCAGATCACGGATTTGAGATACACAAGAAAATTCAGCATTATAGACAAACGCATTAGTTACAACTACACAGACCGCCACGACGCAATAGCTGTGTAATTGGACTAAGTCACTATAGTGAAACAAAGAAAGGTTCAAGGCTTGTGAAGTGTCCCAACACAGTAACCGTCGCATGGGAGGCTTGAACCCATAGGCCTACTCTGCGCATTACAAGGCGAGCGCTCTAACCAATCGGCTACCGTGTCTCACGTGGCCTACAGTTACCGTGACAACCGATCAGCCAGAATAAATAAAAGCAGGGCCTACATGGGTCTATGGAATGATATGCAATTGCTGGAATGTAAAAAGAATGTGTTTGGATCTACAGAATACTGTGGAGAAGCGAGTGGTTGACCAGGTAATGGTCATGAGGAGAACGAATGGCCAGCGAGGAAGTAGACATGTACCGACGTGACTTCCAGTAGCGACAGAATACGCGAGGCTAATAGAACTTTTGAAGTGTTCTCAATGTTTGGACAAAATTGACTTCGCTCTGGAATTACACATACGAGAACGTTAACTTTCCCTAAAATATTCGTGAAATAATTTGTAGAAGATGAACTGACATTGCTTAGTTTGAAATTCTGCCATGACAATTCACTGAAAAAGGGCTCAATTAGCCTCGATGTCAAACGTCAGTTGAGCATGTAAAACGCACGACTCCTGTGCAACCAGTGCACAGCCATCTATATAATGCGCAATGTCTGTTGACTCCTAATCCGATGCTAAGCCTATAATGTATCGACAGCATACGCACCTGTCTTCAGGTAAATCCGTTCGCTTCTTCCTCTTCTTCATCTAGGAATGCACGTCTTGAAACGCAGGCTGCACCTTCCTCTGCTTCCAACATAAATATTGTCCGTCAATGAGGCATTATCTCTGGTTCGATGACTTCAAGGTGTCAGTTTCCCTTCTCCTTCTGCTTCTTCCTCAGCGAATTCTCCGCAATCGCATATTAAAACGTCGCTCCCAGGTCAATACAGGCTTCATATATATATGCACTGTATGTAAAGAATGCGTTGGAGATAAACCATACCATCATCGTGCTAATACAATAATTATAATCTGTATGAATATCGGAAATTGATAGACGTGCGTGCGTGTTTATTCAGACGACGTCGTCAGTGCAGTGGCCAGCTCCAGCGGTGGCGACGGCCTAACGCAGCGACGCAGGCCCTCGTCCTTGGCCTCCCGTCATAAGGGCCTACAGCAGCGACGCAGGCCCTCGTCCATGGCCTCCCGTCATAAGGGCCTACAGCAGCGACGCAGGCCCTCGTCCATGGCCTCTCGTCATAAGGGCCTACAGCAGCGACGCAGGCCCTCGTCCTTGGCCTCCCGTCATAAGGGCTTAGAGCAGCGACGCAGGCCCTCGTCCATGGCCTCCCGTCATAAGGGCTTAGAGCAGCGACGCAGGCCCTCGTCCTTGGCCTCCCGTCATAAGGGCTTAGAGCAGCGACGCAGGCCCTCGTCCTTGGCCTCCCGTCATAAGGGCTTAGAGCAGCGACGCAGGCCCTCGTCCTTGGCCTCCCGTCATAAGGGCTTAGAGCAGCGACGCAGGCCCTCGTCCTTGGCCTCCCGTCATAAGGGCTTAGAGCAGCGACGCAGGCCCTCGTCCTTGGCCTCCCGTCATAAGGGCCTACAGCAGCGACGCAGGCCCTCGTCCTTGGCCTCTCGTCATAAGGGCTTAGAGCAGCGACGCAGGCCCTCGTCCTTGGCCTCCCGTCATAAGGGCTTAGAGCAGCGACGCAGGCCCTCGTCCATGGCCTCCCGTCATAAGGGCCTACAGCAGCGACGCAGGCCCTCGTCCTTGGCCTCCCGTCATAAGGGCCTACAGCAGCGACGCAGGCCCTCGTCCTTGGCCTCCCGTCATAAATTAACAAAATTATCTTGCAAAAATTAACCTTGAGGGTCTGGCACTTGAATTTCCCTGGGTTTCCTTTGCCTCCTCAGTACGGGATCTTGGTGTAATTCTGGATCAAGAGCTCACATTCATGCGACATATTAATTTGCTTTGTCGGGACTCTTATTATCAACTTCGTCAGTTAAGGGTAGTCTCCCGCACTCTGACGCAGGCAGCTGCTTCTACCCTTGTCCATGCGTTTGTGGTTTCCCGTCTGGACTACTGTAGCGCCCTTTACGCTGGCCTCCCAGCTGCCCGCTTTGGGTGTTTGGACCAGGTTTTGCGTGCAGCCGCACGTCTTATTGGTCGCATCCCCAGATTTGGCCAGGTTTCTCTTTATATGCGGGATGTTCTGCACTGGCTCCCTTTCCCGCTGCGGATCGCCTATAGGGTCTCTGCACTGGTTAGGCGTTGTCTAGAGGGACTTGCTCCCCCATACCTGCGGGAGTTGTGTCGCTCTACCTCGGGGGTCTTGCGGAGATCTGCTCTTCGCTCGGCTGACCAGGCCGAGCTATTGGTCCCCCGCACGCGGACAGCCATTATGCAGCGACGTTCTTTTTCGGTCGCTGGACCTGCAACCTGGAATGGCCTTCCTGTTGCACTTCGCCTGGTCCCTATGACTCACTCTACCTTGTTTCTTGCAAACTTAAAAACTACTCTCTTTAGCCGTGGTTGGACTAGGAGCGCTCCTGAGTAGATAACCTTGAAGGGGCGCTATATAAAAGCTCATTAATAATAATAATAATAATAATAATAATAATAAGGGCCTACAGCAGCGACGCAGGCCCTCGTCCTTGTCTTCCCGTCATGTAGGCCTATAGAAGCGACGCAGGCCCCTAACCCTTGCCTTCCCGTCATACAGGTCGATGATACTGCAGCAGAAGTCGTATCAAAATTCTCAACCCGGATGAAACGGTGGCGTTCTCGACCAATCCTCTCTTCCTCCGTCTGTCCGTCTCTGTCTCCTCAGTCACATCAGCTGGAGCCCATCAGGGTTATGAACTGCGTATGTCAGACCTTAGTCACCTTTCAAACGAATCTCACATATAATAGGCCTACCCCCTCACACATTGGTTAATCTATACTCCACTCTTATCTATCCTTATCTTACTTATTGTAACCTTATATGGACCTCGACTTATACCACGAACTTAAATAACCTAAGAATTTCCCCAAAAAAGGCAATACGGGTAGTAACTAAATCCCCTACAATTCACATACTAAACCTTTATTTACACAATATAACCTACTTAACATTATGCAACTCAGATTTATGCAAATTTGCGAATTTATGTACAAATATCATAATAATCTTCTTCCTCCCTCATTTACGTCCTATTTTATTCAAATTCCGCATACAATTAATATGAGAAATAAATAGGATTACAGAAGCATCTACGCCAGAACAAATATTCGTCAAATGTCTATCAAATACCAAGGCCCAGACCTATGGAATAGCCTCCCGCTTAGTGTCCGAACTTCCTTATGTTACAGACAATTCAAACACTCATTGCGTGCACACACAGTGGAGCATATAGTTTAACTGTTTAGTTAAGATGTAGTTAAGACGATTGTCATGTTTTGTTATTCGTTTAATGCAGGCATATGCTGTATATTTAATTTATGTCTAAAGCAATCTCTCCAGTATTTCTCTTTGACGTTTGATGCACAATTGCATGCATCGACTCCTGCTCATATCCATTCATCCATTGACCCCTGCTTTCATTTCTACTCATACATCCTCTGTCATCTTTTCCCACCTTATTTTGTAATGTAGGCCCCTTCCTAGCGGGACTTGTCCCTTTTGGGTGCCTATTGATCTCATTAACAACAATACTATGTTGAGGATACCTAACAATGCACGTTTTACAAATGTTACCCAATGGAAATTCAATGTCATGATATTACTTCCCTGGTGCTACTTTTCCTCTTATGATTGTTTGCTGCTTGTTTGTTAGTATTATCCTGGGATCAATAAAATTGAATTGAATTGAATTGAAATTGTCGGGAAAAGTGTCATCATCATTATCAGCAACAACACCACCTCAGCAACAAAAACCATAGTTAAACAGATAGGCCTATTCATTTTTTCATTCGTCCTCATTTAGGATTCCTAACAGATTACAACAAAAGATCAACCAATGGCAGATGAAGAACTTTAGGATATGTTTAATATATTTGAACTAAAGAACATGTCTTAACTAATGAACACATCTTAGCTATAAAAAAACTACCGTATCTTAACTAAAGAACTACTGTATCTTAACTAAAGAACAAATTTAAACTAAAGAACTATGCTAACAAAAGAACATACCTTAACTAAAGAACTATCTTTAAAAAGGAAACACCTTAACTAAAGATCAAATCTTAACTAAAGAACTATTTAACTAAAGAACACATCTTACCTAAAGAACATCTTAACTAAAGAGCACATCTTATCTAAAGAACTAGATTAACTAAAGAACACATCTCAACTAAAGAACATATCTTAACTAAACAGCACATCTTAATAAAGAACACATCTGAACTAAAGAACATGTCTAAACGAAAGAACTATCTCAACTAAAAAACACATGTTAAGTAAATAAACTATCTTAACTAAACAACACATCTAAACTAAAGAACCATCTTAACTAAAGAACACATGTAAACTAAAGAACACATCTAAACTAAAGAACGGATCTGAAAGAAAGAACTATCCAACTAAAGAACACATCTTAACTAAAGAACTATCTTAACTAAAGAACACATCTTACCTAAAGAACATCTTAACTAAAGAACATATCTAAACTAAAGAACTATCTTAACTAAAGAACACATCTAGACTGAGGAATTAACTAAAGAACATACTTAAACTAAACATATCTAAATGAAAGAACTATCTCAACAAAAGGACACGTCTTAACTAAAGAACACATCTAAACTAAAGAACTATCTTAACTAAAGAACACATCTTAGCTAAAACATATCTTAACTAAAGAACACGTCTAAAGAACAATCTTAGCTAAAGAACACATCTTAATAAAAGAACCATCTAAACTAAAGAACATATCTTAACAAAAGAATACATCTTAACTAAATAACTATCTTAAGTAAAGAACACATCTTAACTAAAGAACTATCTTAACTAAAGAACACATCTAAACTATGGAACTATCTTAAGTAAAGACAGTGTTTTTTCTGCCGGAACGCTCCGGAACGGCGTTCCAGCATCTTTTTCAGCTATTCAAAAATAATTTAATTATTTTAATAAAAGAATAATTTAGTTATTTTAATTTAATATGACGTCAAAAAGTTTTGCGAGGCCCCTCCCCAAAGCTCACCCCCATTTTTTCGGGCTTCTCCCGCTAGTTAGCCTTTCCATATTTGTTCAGTTCCAGAACCTTTTTCCCTAGAAAAAATGCACTGACTAAAGAACACAGCTTAACTAAAGAACAAGTCTGAACTAAAGAACACATCTTAACTAAAGAACTATAATAACTAAAGAACACATCTAGTAAGCAAACGTTTAACTACCTGCCTTTTAAAACGGTTTTAGGCAATCACCTCACCGACCTTTTCGTCTCTCATGTAAGGTTGAAACAAGCAGGTGTTTGAAAAGCTATCAAATTTAGAAATTTAGATGCCACCGTCTGCATTGGTCAAACCCCCTCCCTCTGTCCGCTACTGCCCGTATTGTAGTGATCCCTCCCTTCCCCCTCATTGGGGACGTCCTGTATGGATGACCCCTAATGCCTTTCTCGGGTGATCGCCTAGAAATGCCGCAATCACATCGCCGTGTAGACTGTAGAGTATTCCCCGGCGCCGCCGCCATCCGCCACCCTCAAGTCGAAACCAGTCGCTAAGCTATCGACTGCTAGCGACTTCGTTCACTTAATATTCTGCTTGTTGTTTTAATCGCGGTTTCCAAGTTTCGAGTTCGTAATCTGCAATTTTCAAAAGCGCCACTGTAAAGTTAATCGCGAAGCGCCAGCTTATTCACGAGCGCTGCCACGTATCCGAGGAGTTGTCCAGAGATCGATGTCCATTGGTGGTCCGAGAGACCGGGGAGCGTTGATGAAGACATCAGCAGCAGCTTGCAGGACATGAGCAACACTTACAATACAATACAATACAATATTCCTTTTAAGAGGAAAACAAGCTGACATGCCGCAACTTCGTACATTAGGCCTATAAGAGAAAGAGTTTGCTCTATTAGTTAAGAGTTCAGAGTTCTTATACGGGGGATATAGTTGTTGTTGTCTTTTTTTGGGAAAAGTGAATTTATTCATTCTATTGCGAAGATGGTGTTGATGATTACGAAGAGGGGGAATAATTGCTGGAGTAGGCCTACATGATTCTCGTTCTGTGCTACTGCCTGAAAGAGACACGCATTAGCAGTTTCGGCCAACTGGTTGGCAGTAAGATCGGGTACTGCTATAGCCTAACTTATCCTCGCTTCATTCGATTTATCAAGCGCTGAAATTTGACTTTGTTCTTCGATCTAGCATAATCCCCGGCACCACGCTGGTGAGGCTTACATTAATTGTGCCATTGCGATGTCATGAAGGGCAAAAGACTTGCTGAAAATACGTTGGTTTCAACGACTTCAGTCAGCGGTATCACTGCAGTTGTGAAACCAGGAAATTGGTAATATGTTTGTGAAATTGGGGAAAATAGGCGGGCATTTGCGTTTCCCAGAGAAATCCGGGGTTTGGGCCCATTTTGGCGAAATATCCTACCGTAGGTGTGACAAGCAATAGGCATATTACATACATGCATGCCATAGTTTTTTCGTATAACTTTAACTAGCATGGCCACATGAAGCAGAGTCCATATAGGACCCATATTCCCATATTGGACTTGTACAGAGCACATATGGGTTCCATCTAATGCCCACGAAAATTATGGCACGGTCAGTACAGTATGCGGTAAAATGCATTATATTGTTAGGTATTCAGGTATGTCCAATAGAGTCTACATATCTGATTACCTGAGAAGTCGATAGCAAGTCGATAAGTACAAGCGACTTAGTCAGTCGATAAGCATGCGATTTATTCGACTGAGTCGCTAAGTCAGTCGCTAACTCATCAAGTCAGTCGCTAACTCCTTTTAGTCAGTCGATAAGCATGCGACTGAGTCGACTGAGTCGTTAAGTCAGTCGCTAACTCATCGTCAATCCCTAACTCCTTAGCGATCGACTCCGGGTGCTAGACTAAGTGTTGAGTACAAACTGCGATATGATTGGCTGCGGCACATCCCCGCGGAGTTAAAAGAAAAATTCTTATCCTAGTAATTGTAATTACTAGGATAAGACCCATGTATGGACCCCTATGTACCCCCTGGGGGGGGATGAAGGATTATGGGAGTTAAAGACTGAGAATAAGTGGTGAAAGGCTTGTAGTCACATAAACAAAGCCTTGTACTCCCATAATACCTTTCTCCAACAAACGCCAAGAAATGATGGCTGCTTGTGCGAACCGTAGCTTTCTGGAGCCAGTCTGAAGACGTCTATAACTGAATGGTCAGTGAATGCTAATGTTCAATCGATCATTCATACGATCATAAATTGATCATTTGTTTAAAAGAAAAATTCTTATCCTAGTAATTGTAATTACTAGGATAAGACCCATGTATGGACCCCTATGTACCCCCTGGGGGGGGGGGGGTCCATAGAGTAGTGGTAACATCACTGGCGTGAAGAGCAAGAGGTAGCGAGATCGCTTCCCGCTACCCTCCCAAATTTAGGTCCACTCAACCTTTCATTCGCGAGATGGGGCGTTCTTAAAATGAGATGTATGACGTGGTGGGCGCCTTGCATGGCTGCCGTGTACAGTTAAATTCGACTCCTGTAATAACTTGTGATCATCCGTTCATACTGATTTGTAATCATACTGCGTTATTGTCAGTTTGAAGATATTAAACGAAGATAAGATTATTAGTATTATGTAATTGGTTTTTGTAAAACCTGAACAGTTTCACGCCTGATTTGGCGCGAGTTGGGTCCAAATCTTTCGCTCGTTTAATTCGCATAAGCTACAGAAACTAACAAGCAATCAATTTACCGTATTTACGTTTTCGGTAATTATCACATTTCTGGCCAATCTCAGCATCTTTTCCGACAGCCCCACTATGATCTAGGCCTACTAGTTAATAAATATTACTTTTCGACTTTTCGCTCTAAAACCAAATTGGTTTGTAATGAAACTTACATCTAGGCACCAGAGTTAGAGCAGCGTCATTCAACAATTAAAGAAATCTGTCTCAATATTTTCGTAATGGGCGTCCACCCTTCCGCAAAACTTGACAATCGAAGGCATGATGGCAGGAGTCAGGACAAAACTTTGCTCATTCCGATGAAGAGTGAAAGTTGTTTTGTCAGCCAAGCTATAATTTACTGATTACGGTCCTTACAGCTTAGTAACAGCGTGCGCAACGAACTAACTTAAATTAGTTATCACAGTCGACTTGAGTGTATCGCGGGAAGCCACTCCCGTGACCAAGAAAAATCGCAATGACGTCATTTCATATTAACAATTCGATGCTAATTACAGTAAATACAAACAATGAAATGACGTAAAATGACGTAATTTCAGTCGTATGAGGAATAAATATGCAGTCTTGTTGTCAAGACCTTAAACCTCAAGGCCAAGACCACGACCAAGACTTTGAACCTCAATCAATCAATCCATTTTCGTTTAATCAAAGCATCAAGCTGACAACGCAACTTGTTACACAGAAATAATTAGTAGGATATATCTAGAAATCTAGGGATAGACTATTAATGGTGAATGTTTAAGCTATGGTTTGATTCTTATTATTAGTTAAGTCTATAGTTTATTATTGAAAGGTTATTCGGTCAGTACAAATCCTTAAACAGTACTCGAGGCAGAGGCGTAGCGACCGCCCTCCGTACCCTCCGACCGGAGGGGGCCCCGCAAGGAAGGGGGCCCCTAAAAGTGGCAAAAATAACCGTGAACGGCGTGAAGTCATTATGATACTGTTTTGATAGATCACATAATGCTGTTCAGACTTCAGAGCCGTAGCAACAAAGAACATACGTCCGGGGCCCCTTACAATGCGGAAACTGGAATGCGGTAATATACAATATACAGGGTTCATATTATGTATACATAGGCCAATTAACCAATTTGCGGAGAACAAGGGTCGAAAGAAGCACTGCGTAAATACGGAGATGGAGATGGAATACATGTACATGTACACTGTAGGGCGTAGGCCTATGTATACATAATATGAACCTGTATATTGCATATTACCGCATTCCAGTTTCCGCATTGTTATAAGGGGCCCCGGACGTATGTTCGGAGGGGGCCACGTTCTTTGTTGCTACGGCTCTGACTCGAGGGATAAAATTTCGATCATCTTTTTCAGGGAGTAAGAAATCATGGGGTCTTGGGCGAAGTTCGTATCGGCCTGGACCACGATGCGGGGGGAAAGTTTATGTAAAATATGGTTTTCATTAGAGTTTACAGATCTAAATCAGCTGCAGAATTTAAGAAACCTCTTCGTTTTATTTTTCCTAGCAATTTCTCGATTTTATCTCTTTCTTCAGCATTAGTAGGCCTATATGGCTATATCCCCACCAAGCAGATGAGGCATACATGAGTTTTGCTAGGGTAGTCATTTTAGCGACTTGTTGCAAAGACCAAGACCAAGACCTTGAACCTCAAGACCAAGACCAAGATCAAGACTTTGAACCTCAAGACCAAAACCGATAAAAATACCCAAAAAATCACAACCATATCCAGACTTCTATTCCTTACTATAAAAATTGTCCAGTCGGACTACTCGTTATTTTAATTAAAACATGAATCTTTTATTTTATTCAAAAAAACAACTCCAAATGCAAACTGCAGAGAACTCCGAATTCGTATTTATAAAAGTCCTTCAAGCGAAATGTTATTCCAAATGCCTGTTGCATTTTATAAAAACTAATTCGCTCAGAATTTTCTGACCAAAACGTGACCTGTGAGGCCTCATAAAAATTCTGCCATGTGAAAAATACGTTCTACGGCGCTGAATTCACTGGCACACAGAACAGCGTTTTAAGTGCCGGATGTAAGTGTACAAATTGTGAGTCTGTTTTGAAATCATTCCATGGTAAATAACCGGAAGTCAAAATAAATGTCCAAAACAACAGTAAAGCCTCACTCACACTGTGTAAATACTAAAGCAATTATTGGATAAATTTTTAAATCCTTGCATTTTGTTAAATGACTGTTCATATTGTCAAAAGTCTTGATCTTGGAAAACCAAGAGCAAGACTTTGAGCCTCAAGACCAAGACCTTGAACCTCAAGACCAAGACTTTTAAAAACGAACTAGAGTGCACTCGAGACCAAGACCTTGGTCTCGAGGACAACAAGACTGGGAATATGAAAAATTTCTACCACGAGTACACATTCATCATTGACCAAATAAGTAAGTAAGTAAGTAAGTAAGTATATTCTTTATTACTACCAGCTGCTTATACCGCACTGTGGCTTTGTATATAGTTTATACAAAATAAAGCATTGTTGTCAAAAATGTTTTCCTCATTAGAGTGTCCGCCCAAAGTATTAATCTTGGCCTCATGGAATAGTAATAATAATAATAGTAATAATAATAATAGATACTTTTAGATAGTAGTAGTAATAATAATAATAATCTGTTTTTTAATTAAGCACCTGCAAACGCACAGCGCTGTACAGTTAACATACATATAGTAGAAACGGCAGCCGCACAGGGCGCCTTACATACATGTATATAGTAGAAGCACACATGATAACAGCTTTACAGGAGTCGAAGATAACTGTTTTTAAGCGGCAGCCACACGGCGCCACTCATGGCCTACAATTCATTTAACCACTGCCACCTAGCGAGTGGAAGGCAGAATAAACCTTACGGGGTCTACCGGGTTCGATCTTGGTACCTTCAGCTCTTCACGCCAGTGTGTTATCCATTACTCTACGGGGCCCCCCAGTAGTAGTAGTAGTAGTAGTAGTAGTAGTAGTAGTAGTAGTAGTAGTAGTAGTAGTAGTAGTAGTAATAATAATCATCTTTATTAATTTAAACTGAAAAGTATGCAGTAAGATTACATTGAAACATGACAGTACACAATCATTGACACGTTTTGGCAGCCAAGCAAGGCGTCCGCTGTAAAAGGGGGTTACGCATATCGAACAGCGCGATCTAATGCTCTCCAGGCCATGAGTGTTACCATTCATCTATCCCCCCTCCCAAAGATAATCAGATAAGATGACCTTGTTGAATGATATATCTGGGGAATTAGAACTGGTCGCAAGTAATGTGGCTGGCCAGAGTTCAAAATTTTTATAAACTATGAGCCCAATTTGAAACCAATTCTTTCCTGTACACGAAGCCAATGCAAATATTGGTTTAGAGGTTCAAATATGGACGTATTAGTTACGTCCAAATTAGCCAGAGTTCTGAACTCTCTGCAGCTTCACTGCCTCGGCACGTTTGACTTATTGATACTAGTAAGAAGCGAGTTACAGTGATCTAGGCGGGATACGGAAGATTCGCCCCCGACATTTCACCCCCGGAAGATTTGCCCCCGGAAACTGGATTAGCGATGAAAATGTAACTAAAGCTAGAAGCTGGATTAGCGATGAAAACCTTTCGGGGGCGAAACTTCCGGGGGGCGAAATGTCGGGGGCGAATCTTCCGGGGGCGAATCTTCCAGGGGTGCGAAAAGTCCTAGAACCGATCTAGGCGATTGGAAACCAACGCATTTGTATGTTACTTTAACATGTAGCGAAGGATTTATGTGCGCCGTCGCGTTTTGCATAATATGCTGTGTCAGTGTGTGAGGATAAATGCAAATTACTTCAAGAGGAGTAATTTTCAACTAGGCAGCAGATCAAGAGTTGGTGAAATTACCATCAGTTCAAATTTATATTACACAAAGACCTCATGCTACCTAATTGGCACCTTATTAGATTACACACATTTTTGGGGAAGAATTTTTTGGGGAGGCAAATGTTTTTTAAATTTTCATAGAAAAAAATAAAAATAAATAATGACGAAGGACTTTATCTAAATAATTGTTTTTTTTGCATTGACAGTGGCATTGGGACTGTTGTAATAATCATAATAAAGAAATTTTATTTTTGTAAAATATTTGCAAAATTCAGAGGGCAAAGACCCCTTTCCCCCTCCGGATGCCCAAGATTACACACATATATTATTTCTACTACTTGTATGAAAAGTGTATGTCGGCTTCATTTCACGGTCTGGTCTCTGAGGCGCCTTGTGTGGTGCTGGGATTTTTTGGAGCTTTACATTATGTGTCATCTCACCTATTTCGAACCTCGGATATATCGAACTGTTGACGATGGTCCCTTGAGCGCAGACTCTGGGTGGGCAGCTGGGGCACATGCCCTCCAATCAGGCCCACATTAAGGGGGTGCTAAGGGTGCTGCAGCACCTGGGCCCACAGTTTTGAGGTGCCCGCATTTTCGGAAGTACATTACAATTAATTTTTTATTGTATTTGTAATTGGGCCCTGCGCTGATGGCTATGTAGGTAATCACAGCCTCTGGGCCCGCACTAGCCTTAATGCGGCCCTGCCCCCAATAATTGAGATGGACTGTAGATCCAATGCAACAAGTATAGAATGAATAAACAAATGCCCCCCAATATTTTGGACAAGTTTATGCCAGTGCCTTGAGGTTCGATATACCAGTTTTGCTGTAGGTTAAATGTTCTACAGATGTTGCACATGTTGAGTTGTAAAGAATATATTTAAGTAGATCCACTTAGCCTAGTTTAGTTCTCATATATATATGTATATATATATATTGATGTTGAAGCGGAATGGGTCTTCCAACTGCAGAATGATAGATTAAATGATTCATGTTAAAGTTCGTTTGCTCAGTCAAACTTCAACTAATAATGAAACGTGTTGAATCAGTCCTTTCGACCCAGACGAGGCCGCCATAACCAAAAGCAGAGTAGCTATAGAACCTAGAGTTGTAGGCTTGTAGCCCTCTATTGAAGAAAGAATATATATGCAGTCGTTATATAGTTTAACACAAAGTCCCTCTGTAGAGTTCCCATTCTAAGGATATATAAGGAGTCGAGTGAGATGCCAAAGGAAGGACGCCAACAAGCCGTTACTGCGAGAATAGAGGACTGACTAAACTGGAAGGATTTGGGCTTGGCACAGGACTGGGGTTGGATAACTGCTATCTGATCTTCAGAGTACCAATGGGCTTGTTATTATGCTGGTCGGGTTTTGTCAATGCTATTAAACAGACTGAAAGTGCAGCAGTGTGGTTGCACGTTCTGGCAAGTCTTCTGCTATACCATGGAAGCCGGGCCAACGGACATTCTGGTGAATGGAAGTGTACACAGTTCAGAGTAGAGGAGGCCATCTTGTGGAAGACAAACATACCCACCCTTGTCGACTGGAGCAGCCACCCCCATTGCATGCATAGACGTGTGGTCAATGTCATAGCTGTAGTTTATAGTTATACATACAGATATACATATATATTTTTATATCCCTTCGTAACCCAATCCTTACAGCAAAGAGAACCCTCTGTTCCTTGACTTGCAGAGGCAAGCCAGGCACCATCTCTCAGCTTCTCCCATTCTCAGCTACCAAAACAAGAAAGCACTAAGCCATAGCAACCAGGACTGAAATCAAATTTAGAACGAGACTTTGCAACAAGATAAAGTCCATATAATTTTAGAGGGTCTATTGGAAGTGTATACGGTCCGGAGTTGACAGTCAAGTACAGAGTTCGGTTGTGCTTCAAAACCCACAGCAGACAGTGGAGTCGACTAAGTACAAAATATAAATGAAGCAAATGTCTGGTGGATCATCCACTTGATCAGTTGGCCGTTTCACCAGATGATGCTTTCTTGATGGAGTGCTAATCAAATGGCATTTCATCCTTCAGCCTAAGAGGACGATATCTGAGAAACTTGAGCTGAATGACTTTCAATCTGTCTGTTCCACATCATCTGATTTGTCAAGACTTGATTCACTTGAGTCGGTGAACAAACATCCTGTGTAGAAGAACAAAGATGGGATTAACACTTTCCAAATTGCACCTGAATCAATTCATCTATGCACCTGATACACAGATCAATGGTTTCATGCACAAGAAAGTTTTGAATTAATATCATGTTTTTACAGAGCTAAAGTAGCTACATGATTTCTGTTGTTTGTAATGGAATACAATACTAAACATATTGGTTCAAAAATGTATTAGTTCAATTTACATGACCTCCTTGCACAAAAACTACTTCACAGGCATTCTGATATGAGATGCTATAACAACAGTAGTAAGTTTTGCTGGACACAATGAGCAATTCACCAGTTTATTACCATCTTCCAGGTAAAGGGTGTGTAATGATGGGTGACAGACTCAGACATTGGCAAACACCTTGGAAGATTTTGGAAATGAAATTAGGAGTGAGTTGGGCATTAGTCTGATACACAGATCAATGGTTTCATGCAAATGGTAAACTATGGTGTTCATGAAAGTAGCAGAGACCGGGCTTCATCATAACAAGTGGCTAGTAGAAGTGATAGATAATAGTTCAGGTACTCAATGTGAAAGGTAAGAGTTCATCAGGTAATCAAACCAGAAGAGCAATATTTAGGCAACAGGTCTAAAGCAGATGGAAGTGATGTTGATCAGTCTGTATGCTACTCCACAATAACTTGAGTAGGACCTCAAAAGTTGTAAATAAAATCAAATGTTTTGCAAGATTTGCCATAGGAAGATGCAAACATGTCAAAATCACGACATGGTGAATCTGATGGAACTTTCAAGGCGGCAGACAGATCTCAACCACACAGACAACATCCAGGTCATGACGGGTGATGACATCGTATTTTCTGCCAAGGCCCATTCCATACCCGCTGCCATTCAATCTGTCCTGCCAACTTGTCGAGTTGCATAGGCAGCACCTGTGTTCAGGAGTTAATGTGTTAGGAATACATAAATATATAGACAAATATATGTACATATATATATATATATATATACATAATTACATATGCATTATGAATTTTAAATAAGTAAGTAAGTAAGTAAGTATATCCTTTATTCAAAACCAACTGCTAACCGCATTTTGGTGTACATAGTTAATAAAATTAATTTAAGCATATAACATTCGAATGACAAAGGTCTTACGAGCTAAAGAGTCGGCATTCGGTATTATTCTATTGTGTGCCCTGGGGCACAGTGAATATACAACAGTTTTCTCTGGAGGTAATAACTGATGCAGAACACGTGTTGGGTTAGTTATGATGGCTGAGAAAAGGTTACAATCAGCTTTCTGGCAGAGTTGCTCGAAAGTAAGATAGGATTCCGGTAAATATCGAGACCGCACCAATCTTCGCATTGTTGCCTGAAGACGTGTACATCCCATTCCTCCCATGTAGCTCCACCACGCCGGTGCCGCATACAACAACCGTGAAACTGTGGTTGCACTTACCACATCATTCAGTGATTGGCCTGATAATCCATGTGCTTTTAGGACGCGGAGGGCATACATCGACTGCCTGGCTTTGATGATTATATTGTTCCGGGGTAACCATCAACATTGGGCAGCCTCAGTGCCTCCAACCTACACACCCATGGGGCCAAGTGCATGACAACTCAAGTTCAAAGTTTGTAAAATTGTCATAGAATCAGAAGTAAATAGTAAATTTTCATTTTGGCAAAAATATCCACAATAGTGTAACTTTTGGCCAAGTGAAAATTAGAAAACTGGCCAAGCTCACATAGTGGGTGCCACCAAACTTGGTGGTACCAGTCAAAATCATAAAGAGATCTGAAGAGCAGAATGCCAAGAATAATTATGGTCATGGCTTTACAATTAAAGTTATAACCATCATTATCCAACTTTTATTTGCAATATTAGTTATTTTAAATCTTTCATTGGACAATATTTCTTTAGACAGTAAAATTGAGTGATATTGTATTGTATTGTATCTAGAAATTTATAAAGCGCCTCTCGCAGAATAACTATTCAGAGCACAGAAGCCCCGGGGAAACAAAAATGTCTAGGGAACGCGAGACCGATAAGGAAAAGCCAGTCATCAGATATCAGCAAAAGTAGTTTGGCTATGGTTACTTACTCGTAGATAGACGGATGCCAGGTTACTGAGCCTTTTGTTGGCTGACAGAGAGAACTTCTGCATTGCATCAACAATTGGCATCTGAGTCAAATCTGATTAAAACAAAATCACATATTTAAGCTGACGTTTTATAAGAAATAGAGCGTTCAATGATGGAATTTTTTATATACTAAACAATGCCTCTTCTGCTAACTTGGGAACACAAACGACTTCTACATGCATGTAAAACTGGAGATGAAACAAGAATACAATACAATACAATACAATAGAACTGTATTTTGATATTGCCCTCCTTCCAAAGTTCAGAAGTGCACACGACCATATGACAGAACATCGATGGTGCTACTTGATGAGAACAGCATCATTATATTATTTCTAAGTTGGTAAGTAGTTGAGTAAAAAGTCATCAGAAGTCAAATAAAAGATTTAATAAGAACAGATCTATGATGACTTAGAGCAACAGGCTTATTGCTGGTAGCCTAGCATTAACAACCTGTGCCTTACAGGTTGTTAATGCTAGGCTACCAGCAATAAGCCTGTTGCTCTGAGTCATTTCAGTTGCCGCCAAAGACGCTGATGAGCATACTCCAGCTTGTGACTTCCTTCAAGGAGTCAAGCCATCAAAGTTTTGTGCACTTGAAATCAAGTCTGCGTCTGTAGCATTTGTTTCTTGCATCTATTGGATTCTGTTAGGTTTGGGAACTGTTTTGAACACCAGGTTAAGCTGTTCCTTTGAAGGATGATGACAAAAGAAATATACTGTACATACACAGAAGCAGTCTAAAGACTTGCCATCAAACTTTACCAGCAGTGCAGGCATTTGGAGTTCTGGTAACCAATGCTAAATGCTTTCATCCATGCACGTTCAGGCAACTCGCATGTTGTACTGGTAATGTCTACAGACCACTAAGACTTCCATATCTGTACTAGCACATGTACAATGTTGTACATGGGTTACTGTAATATTGTAAGCCTTCCAATATAAACATACACTTAGATCTTGCTAACTAATCAGCACAATTACATTCACAAATACCTTTCTTTGAAGCAGGTGTAGCCAGAAATATTAGTGTTGTTATGGCAGACAAAACAGTTTCTTCATTTGAACTGTAAAACAGGTCCACAGGTTAAAAATATAAACTTCAATAACGTTAAGCTATAGATAAATATCCACAGACTATAGGACTATTCTCAAATGAGCTCCCAGCATATTTCCAGAAATGACTCAAAAAAACAAATGAAAAGTGAGCATTATCATGACAAATGGTATCATGAACATCTATCTTATGCAGGTCTCTTGAGCTAAATCGATGGCTGCAAGCAGTCTAGATGATGTAAAGCTAATACATGTATAGGTTGGCAGCAAAACCTCATATGTTTAAATAGTTTCCAGAATCTTCTTAACACTTTAACGATGAGCTGCACTGGTTTCCCAGTCATTTTTAGTACACACTCGTTGTCAAAGTGTTAACGGAATCCATCAGACTTATTAATACTAGCAAAGCAAGTCAGAACAACAGAAAACAATATACGAAACAACATCAACTGTCCTAACTGAGAAAAGTAAAGTTTACAAAGAATTGGCACAACAAGAAGTTTATGTCTCCTTCCCAGTAGCTTGGTATAATAATTAGTGCAAAAGACTGTAGAAAGTGCATAACTGAGCATTGGTATATAATGTTTTTCACAAACCTCTGACACACAAATGGCTATACAACAGAAGTTACTTATACTTAACAGTAAAAATTCAATGCCAGTAGTTATGAAACCTATTTTTCTGCATTTATTATGCATTTATGAAGCACCACTATCTAATGACCAAGCATCAATTGATGGTGTGAGCAATTCTGAGTTAAAGACTTGCTAAAGATCTCTACACAGTAACTCTCTGGGGAGGCTTGAACCTGTACCCTCTGCGTTACATGGCGAGCGCTCTAACCAATCGGCTACTGTGTCCCATTACTGTTCATCTGCCCAAACAGTAAAGTTTACAAAGAATTAGCTACCTGTTTTGATGCACTGACTACAATTACTATTATTATAATACCAATACCTCCATTAGTGTGCCATTGTTCATTAATTTCTCACTAATATACATTTTAATAATAGCCAACACTGCTTGAATATGAATGAATATGATACCTGTGTCACTAAGAATGAACAGCAGGGTTACAGCTAGAATCAGATTGCTAAGTTACAGTTCTCAGTTTTGGCAGCTTTTTGAAGATTCATAAAAGGATTCACATAATTCTTGCTGTCCAAGAACTCTGCCACTTGTCGTAGTGGCAGAGTCCACCTAGCCTGGACAAGGAGTGTGACGCTAATGACTTTGTTACCACACAGTGTCGTTAAACTGAAACTACTACTACTGCTGTCCAAAGACCTGCTGGCTAGGGCTTTAGTACAATCTGACATAGACGTTTGAGAGATTCTTGGAAAGGTACAATGTTGAAACATTTGAAATTGGTTTACTGGCTTCAGAGTTCATTTCATTCACTTGTTAGCAGAGAATGTTCAAAGAACAACAGTATTTCCTCATCTAAATATCAGAATTTAAACAAGTTATCATTTTATCTAAGTGTAAGAAACCAGTTTTCATCACAACCAACCTTGACAAGCAGTGCACCATGAGATTTACTCCATCATTTGCCAGAATGTGGTCTTGGTTCAATTTATCTGAATAAAATAAATTCAAAACTAGCAGTAAATCCCATTACTCAGACACAACAAATCGCTAACAACCAAGAAGAAGCACAAATGGGTAAGGTTGATTTTGATTGATTTCTGATTTATCTCACACAGAGCTGGCAGCAACAGTGATATTAATAAAATAAAGCCATATATTAGTACTTGGATGGATGACTGTCATCGAATACCTGTAAGTATGTATATACCTAGGCACTTAACAGAGTGCCTTTAAGTACCTCTCAAAAAGTGCTGTGTTCACTAGCAAAAGTGGTGTTGAAGCTCACTAACAACATGTTCCGTTTTAGCAAATAATGCCAGATAATTATAAAAGTGCCACTGTGGTGGGCATTTTCACAGACCAAAGAAGTTAGTTAAAGCAATCGCAGACTGCAGCCGAATTCATAGTTAAGTAAGCAGTCACCTTACTTTGGACCTATTTCAGTCAGGTACGCAGTCACCTTACCTGTACGAACACAATATCTTTCAGCCACCCAGTACTGAGGCACACTAATTTGTTTTAAGAAATTTGTTCTTCTGTATGCTTCATTGACTGACAAGTGTCGACTGAAACCCAATACCTCTCACCATCCCATATTTTCAACATGTTGCCAAATGTCACTACTGGATGGGAAACCATTGTATCTCTGGGGCCAAGTTTTGGTGGTTGGCTCTGCCATGAGTCCATGACATACATTAGGGCAGCAGTTTTTAAATGGTGGTATGCATACCACTAGCCAGGTGTCGTTAAGAGGCACGCGAAAAAATTCAAAAAGACTTCTTCTTTATGTTCTCTGCCCATTGGCAGGTTCGTATGACCAATGACGCCATCGTTCTCTGTCTTGTGCTCTTCTCTTCAGTCCACTGTATCCTTCGTCTTTTGTCATCATCCAGTCTAGCAGCATTGCCCTCGGTCTTCCTCGCGTCTTTCTCCCCTCCATCCTTCCCTCCATGATGTCTCTTAGCAGTGTCTCACTCCTTAGGATGTGCCCGATCCATTTCCTTTGTCGTCCGCGTATAGTACTTATGAGTGATCTTTGTTCTTCTACCATTTGCAGGATTTCCTCGTTCGTCCTCCGTTCCACCCAGCTAACTCTCTCCATTCTGCGCCACACCCACATCTCGAAGGCCTCCAATCTTTTTATGTCGTCCTTCCTCATTGTCCATGTCTCGGAGCCGTACAGCACCACACTCCACACCAGTGTCTTCACCATTCTCTTCTTTAGATTCTTGCTTAAGGTTCCTCTCATCAGCTCTCCTCTTTTGTAAAATGCATCTTTTCCCATGGATATTCTTCTTTTTATTTCCTCGTGGCATCTTGCATCGTCTGTGATCACACTTCCTAGATAGCAAAACTTCTCCACCTGTTCTATTTCTTGTCCGTTTAGTGTGATCTTTATTGTTTGTGGTATTATACCGCTTCTCTTGTTTATCTTCATTACCTTTGTCTTCTTTATGTTTATTTTCATTTCATATTCCAGTGATACCGTATTTAGACGATCCATCATCCTTTGTAAGCCCTCCTGGCTAGTTGCCAGCATCGCCTGGTCATCTGCAAATCTCAATGCCTTCACCCTTCTTCCTCCTACCTTTATCCCCTCCTCCATATCGTCTAGCGTTTCTCTTATGATCTCTTCTATATAGATGTTGAATAGGAAAAAAAAAGACTACATTGTTAAAATTATATATTAATTTTCAAATTTGTCTACCTACTGTCCTACACTAATTAGAAGAGGACTTCGTGCTTGCAGTAGCAGGTTTTTGATTCAACCTTTGCCGGTGGTACGCTAACATTCGATTTTTATATGTGGTGGTACAATAAAAATAAAGTTTGAAAACTACTGCATTAGGTTGTTCACATTCCAGTTGTGGAGATATGCAGGTACTGAACGCAATGAACTCGATCCTATCATGCCTTCTCCGGTCTTGAACCTTACTTTTGGAATTTACTTCCATTATACAACCTGTTTACGTAGGTCAGTCACAATTACCGCATTTTAATGGACCAAGGTTTAAGAGGGCCATACCGAAATACAATAGTGTTGTATGATTTATGTGAGTTTAGTGTGGCTAGAAAGCTCAGGCTGTCTGATGTGAAACCACTTACCCTGGAATCTGCTATCAGACGATTTTGCCCAATTACTTTTAATGACCACATGCTGTCTGGTTGTGGGATTCGAGATGGAATTTTCAAGAGAGTCGTGTTTTGTCTACATATCCCTAGCGTGAAACCACTCACCATGTTCATAAATTAGAGCTGTACCGATTAATTGGCTATACTCATTTATCAGGCTGATTATTAGAACAATCTGTATAATTGGTATTGGCAAAATTAATTGGTGCCAAATATCAAAAATTTACAATAGCACCTACTAACGAAATTCAATGTTTTTGTTTTAAAAATTTCAAAGAGTGTACGTCAATTTAGTTTTTAAAACTTTTTACTAGACATTATATTGAAGAGATAATTGAAAGAAGTAAATAGTTTTTTTGTAGTACCTGACAACCACCCATGCGCCATTTTTATCATGGTGGGCGCAAGCAGCAAAACACGTGCTTGCATTGCAATAGCAGGTTTATGTTTCCGAAAATTTTGAATAAACAAATAATGAAATAATTGGTCTCATAATCGGTATCGGCTATTTTAATAATCGGCTGTATGCGGTATCGGCATAATCGGAAAAAAGTGATATCGGTACAGCTCTACCAAAAACGTTTAGTTGTTGGATGGCACACAGAATGAATGGTAAAGTTTCAGGACCAGAACTCTGAAGGAAACCCAAGACTTCAATAGAGCAGACTGAGTAAACACTACTTCAGTTCAGTATCATCTTTATCTGTAGCATGCTCCTCTCTGGAGCTAATGCTTCTGTTTGCATGACACACGGCCTGTTGTCTGTATTCTGGGCTCGTCCCCAGGCCGTTGGCAACCAAAAGTTTTATGGGCGCAGGTCAACTTCCATTGTTCAGTTCAGCATTTATAAAGACAATGGTTATGGGCATGGCTGTGCTCAAATCAAGCCAGCTACACAGTAGACAATATAAGTACAAATAAGACTATCGTAGTAAAACCATACCTTTCATGCTTACCATTTACAAGATTACATAAACCTCCAAGAGCAAATTCTACCAATTTTTCATTTGATTCGTCAAGACAATCTACAAATTGCACAGACAACACAAATAGCACCAACTCGTAGAACACTTAAAAGACAGTTATAGATCTTTGTACTTTACTGTATTTGTCAATTTATATGCCTCTTGACTCTCTTGAGAACAAATTGCTCATAAGTGCTTTTGGCATGAAAGTCCCAAACAAATAGGCGAATTTGAAGGCAGCAAGTTGTAACAGTCCATCTCCCACACCCACCTGAGCATTAATAGTAAATTGCAGACTGTTGCAAAGTGATGGACCTAACACCATGACTACCCTATGCTGCACCATGCAAGTCCTAACTTGAGGCACAAGCAAATCACCCCAGTTAGATGAATGAGCAGAGAAACACAAACATGGCTGCAGCAGGTGGGTGAAGGACATTAGAGGTATATCGACGCCTGACCTGAGATCACTGCTATCAGAGACAGCACTTGTCCAACACTGGACACCCGTCACACCACCATTTATATGTGTTGTGTAACGATTCTCCTTATATCCACATTCACCTACATTAAATGTGAAACTGACTGTGTAAGTTTTGCAATGCTAGACTAGGGTCAAGTGTTTGGCCATAATAAATTAATGATCAGCATCAATGTATAGACTAGCATCATAGATTGGTTGGTGAGTGTCACACTGTGTGCTCATTTGTAATTGCAACCACAAATGTCACAGTGCCCTTTATTTCTATAAGATAAACAAGTCTTTCACTTACAACTCTAAATCAGTTAGTCTAGTAGGAAGCAGTTTTGAAAGGTTATTAAAAGGCACTTGAGAACTGACAAGAACAATAGACACAGCATATAGATATAGCATCTGTTAGCCACGTCGTACTTAACTTACTTCTGAATCTAATGTCATCAGCGCTATTATGCAAAGTAAAACTCAACAGGCTAGTAGGTATATATTCCATGAACTTATTTCGTTAAAAAATCATCAAAGCTGCAAGAGATAGCTAAAAAAACAGATGTCATAACCCACAGAATCAAAATGTAAACATAAATCAATTTTAATCTAATTTCATTCCTTTGCGATTTCTATTTTGCACAATAATGGCTTCTGTGAGAATTTCTCTTAGTAGTCTTTTCCAATGTTTCAATTCAATCAATCAATCAATCAATTTCGTTTATTCAATGCAAGCTGACATGTGCGCAACTTGTTACAATAACAAAATGTCATCAAAAATGAGCCCGGCTACAGGATTTATATACTAATTATTATACGAATGTGCTATGACAGAAGGGTTGTATCTATCGTCTGAGGAAATACCTTGACTATCTATATGTGGCATACATGAAAAGCTTAAAATTTCAGTATGGTATAATAATCTTTAGCTTAGTGGGTAATTGTGCTGAGATTGGTAAACAGTTCATATATTTATATAGAATTCTAGATAATTGCATCAGTTAAAGTTTAAGTAAAGCCTACAAATTCCAAGCAGAAAGTACAGTAAGTATTTTAAGACAACAGATTAAAACCAGTAAATTTTACAAATGACACAGTTCTAAACAGAAACTATTTTCACTTGCAACATACCAACAAGATTTTATAAATTTGTTTGACTAATTACAATAATAAGAAAACACTTACCGAGAAATAAGTCAATGACATTGAGTCTTCTGATGTAGTCATAATTCACTGGATCATAAGCAAAATTTGCTAAATTTGCCAACACTTGTAGCTTTGATTCTGGAAAACAGAAAGCAAGACTTTAGCTTTTCAGCAGTGCCAGCAGGTTTGTCATCACCATGTATCAAAAGTCATCACTGGAAGGAACCTGACTTGCCTTGTCACAGGCTTTCAATCAGTCCACCCACCCTAGATTTTAACTGAAGGCAATTCCCAGCTTACTACAAAGTGCAAAGTGCACCAGCATTATCCATGAAAACAGGACCAGAAATTGGAGTATTGGGTCTGTGCTTGTTTGAACCAGACCAGTAACGCTTCATCTATATCTTCATGATTTGTCTGTGTAGAAACTTTTACTCCAGATGTGCTGCACTCAAATGCTATGCTTAGTTATTTTCTCACGACTTTTTATAATTGTAGACGAAGTTGGATTAGGAATTCTATTTGCACTGCAAATGTTAGTTTTTCATTCCTAAACTTTATCAACTGCTCCTAGCAGCAATTTTTTTTAACTCAAGCAGAACAGCATTCTGATTTCTAACCTTCAGACTTGTTATAATTATATATATAAAACCATATCGCAACAGCGTAAACTTTGCATGTTACGCCAGTTGCATCTTCTCATTGGCTGGCCAACTAATCAATATTCTGGCCTCAGGCCAGCGACGCGCGGCTTAAGCTCGACAGCTTCCAACTAATTAATGACATCACTTTACAAAATGGCCAGATTAAAACGGAGCGATTTGTTAACTCAATTCGTTCAAAGTAAATTTCAATATAGCATAAACGGCTCCACTTTTAAACTAACGGCTTCAAACAGGCTTAGAATAATTGCTTTAGGTCGCTTAAACACTGCAACATGGGTTTAAACGGACCAGAAACATAATGAAATGACGGACTGAAAAGCACCCAAACGGCTATTAGCAACTCGATTTGATATAGCCTAGCGCTGATAAATAATACCGCCTGTACAATTGGAAATACATTTCTAAATTTTTATTACACCCTATTAATTAGGACAGGCAATAATTAATTTTATTAATGTTTTAAAGGTTGGAACTATTGTTACGACTCTCGAGTAGGCCCATTTAGCGATGGTATATTTGATATAGCGCACCCTGCGATATAATCAGCGTTATTCGCTACTTGGCGTGGGAAAAAGACTTTAAATCTATTGAAAATTGAAATACTGTCTTAGGACGGGCAAACATCTAGTTATTGACAAATTATTATAAGTCAATTTTTGAAGCACAAGAAAATTTAGCTATCAATTGTTAAATTTAATGTTGAAAAAAATACTCCATAATAAAATAAAAGAACTCGCTGAAAAGGGCTTGATGTTTACTTTAAAAGTGCCAAAAGAAGTGGCAAGTATCTACTGCAGCTAATGTAGGTTATGACATACACAGAGCGTCTCATCTGAAAAAAGTAGGCGGTTTGAAAATCGATCGCGCTGGATCGAGTAGGCGAGCGATGTGCAGTCGACCTTAGGAGCTTTTGTGTACAGCGTATACATTTTGTGTATCGTATTTCGTATAGCTGCATATAGTACTCATCTAGTAGGCCTATCTCAATTCAGTTCCATTATCTCAGTAGGACTCTTGAAGAGGCACTATAAAAATTCCCAGAATGAATGAATGAAATGAACTAGAAACCCATCACCGACGTAAAATGATGTGTGACGGCTGATTTCACAACTTTGGTTGAGACTTCAGCATAGGTTGAACACTCATTTTTGGCTTGACCTTTCAGCCGGCAGTCCAGTCGAATTTTGCACGCGTGTTTTCTGCAGGACTTGCAGTTCATTTTGATCGCAGTCCGGTAGTTTTCTATCTCGACTACATCGACATCGAACGAGTCACCTAATTTCAATGACAGATATGTGCTCAACTGGACATTAATCCATTATTATTGGACTTGCTCCCCTTTGCAAGCATTGTTGTCTCAAATAATTTCTGAAATTAGTGACCTGTATACGAATGATGTCACATGGCGTGTTGTTATGGCCAATCATATTGGACGAAATTGGAGTGATCAGTCAGCAGTAATTAGGACAAGCATTCAACTGCCTCAAGTAAGTAAACTAATGTATATTAGGCACATAAAATAATGGTCTCGCTCCAGGTTCGTCTATTGTTTTGAAGTCTAACTTAAACTCATCGAGTGACAGTGCGACGCCTTCGGCAGGGCCGCCGACAGAAATTCCGGGCCCCTAGGCAGAGCAGTCACGGGCCCCTAGGCAGAGCAGTCGCGGGCCCCTATGCAGAACAGTCACGGACCCCTAGGCAGAGCAGTCACGGGCCTTAAACTATCTTTAGGCTTTATATTAATATCTTATGGTCGTACGAAAAAATAAGAAAAAAATAAAAATGAAACAATAAAAGTGCGGGTACGACCGTACGATATTATATTTATATATAGGCCTACATCTATGATTTTATTCAGATGCTTATAGTCTAAACTGATTGTAGTTAAGCGTCAGATAATATTTTCAAAAAGGCATACATCTTATAAACTTTGTATAACTGATCATAATATTTTTCATAAGTTGATTGCGGGCCCGGCCCGGGCCCTAAAACGTCGCCGGGCCCTTGGGCATTTGCCCCCCTTGTACCCCCTCTCGGTGGGCTTGGCCTTCGGCTAGGCGAGCGATTTACCGCTTGCCGGGACCTTTGCTAGGCGAGCGACCAAGCAGAGCGATCGATCGATCGCCTCAAATGAGACGCTCTGGACATATAGTGCAACATATTATAGTGTGTTCTGCATTAATAGTATTTTCCATGAGGTCATTACTGATTTTTAGTGCTAGCAAGGCTACAAATGATGTAAGCCAGATGTCACAGTACTGTAAACACTGAATGTTTCAACTGCTGCTACCCAACCACCGCATAGACCCAAAAATAAATAAATCAGCATTTTAACGCGGTTACATAGTTTGAGAGAGGAAACTCGTGAATAAGTTTGTGTCCTTCGCCTAGCCTTCAAGCACCCTTTTAAATAGCAGTTTTTAAGTTTTTACCATAGCGACTAGGGCAGAGACACAGAAAGGAGGGGTGTGGCCCGAAACAAATTTAGACCGGATCCCCATAATCGAGTTTAGACTAAAACTACAAATAAACGTGTGAATAGTCAGTATATCGAGATACATCAAAGCCACGCTAGGTCTATGTCGACCGGATCCCCGTAATCGAGTTTCGACTAAAACTACAAATAAACGTGTGGCATATACTTAATAATAATAATAATAATAATAATATCTTTTCTTTAATTAAGCGCCTGCTAACCGCACTGCGCTGTACAGTGAACATACATATAGTAGAAACGGCAGCCACACAGGGCGCCTTACATACATGTACACAGTAGAAGCACATGATAACAGTTTTACAGGAGTCGAATACAACTGTTTTAAACGGCAGCCACCCAGGGCGCCAATCACTCACTTAACTACCGCCGCCATCTAGCGAGTAGAAGGCTGAGCAAACCTTAGGGGCTGCGGGGTTCGATCTTGGTACCTTCTGCACTTCACGCCAGTGTGTTATCCATTACTCTGCGGGAGTTTTCGGGAGTTCTGCGCTTTCTATAACACTGTTTTCGGGAAATCGGGCTTTTTTGTGTATTTCCAACGTTTTCGGGATTCGGGTTTCGGGGATTCGGGTTGACCCGGAAAGGAGTGACCAACCAACTACCTCATAATTTTAATTCACATTTAAAGCTACTTACCTTCACTTTCTGTCTCTTGAAATTCGTTAACTAACGACTGTAAATAACTGAGTCTACCGATCCCAAAAGGACCGGTTCGTCTGTCTAACCTATCTTTGCTAGTAAACATGTTTCAAGCGTCTTGCCCTTATCCAAACCATATTTTAAGAAGGAACTTATTAAAATCTGTGATCTAAGCTACAATCTACAATAACAAGGTATAGTCACAGATATTAAATTATTGATTATTTATTAACCCTATTTGGTATAGTAATAATGCACGAACCACATTACAAACACATGGACCAAAGACTACAAAGTAACCAAGGGCGTCCGATGTTCGCAGTTCTAGAGGATAATTTATTTCACACGTAGCTTGCAATCAATCAATCAATCAATCAATCAATCAATCAATCAATCAATCAATCAATCAATCAATCAATCAATCAATCAATCAATCAATCAATCAATCAATCAATCAATCAATCAATCAATCAATCAATCAATCAATCAATCAATCAATCAATCAATCAATCAATCAATCAATCAATCAATCAATCAATCAATCAATCAATCAATCAATCAATCAATCAATCAATCAATCAATCAAGCAAGCAAGCAAGCAAGCAAGCAAGCAAGCAAGCAAGCAAGCAAGCAAGCAAGCAATCAATCAATCAATCAATCAATCAATCAATCAATCAATCAATTTCGTCTAATCAAAGACTCAAGCTGACATATAGGCAACTTGTTAGACCATAGGCGTCGACTATTACTTTTGTCTCTGGGTGCACGGGTCCTCCCGCCCTTCCCCTATCTCCAGGGCTGTAGTCGAGGGTATACGCGGGTATACAGCGTATACTCACCTCTAGAGACCGTATACTCACCTCACAAAATATTTGTACGCATTTCTATTGTGTTTCGTAAATATAACCGGTAGCGTATACTCACCTCTAATTTTTTTTAGGAAAACTAACCGGTGGCGTATACTCACCTCTAATTTTACCACTACAGCCCTGCCTATCTCCTTCCCCTCCCCTCCACTTCCCTCCCCTTAGGTAGGTGTACGGTTTGTTTTAAACACAGTACGTAATTATTTATACTGTGGCAAGAAATCCCTGCATTGGCGCTAAAAAGGTTAGACTATATTGGGCTTCCCCTCACTCGAACGCGTACAGCGTTCCGCTGCGCGCTTGATTGGACTCATTCCTAAATTTGGCCATGTCTCTGAATACATGTATGCGAGATGTCCTCCACTGGTTACCACTCTCGCAAGTCGCAACGCGTTCTCTAGCGGGTTCCCTCCATTGTCTGGAAATGTCAGCTTGCTGAGCTTGGCTGTGCTCCCTTCTAGGCCCTATAGACTGCGTGAGCTCTGTTCTCGGTTCTCTGTTCCATCTGGTCACCGGTGGTGATCTCTCTGTTCCTTTCGCATGCACCGCTACTATGCTGCGCGCTTTCTCCGTGATTGGACCCACAATTTGGAATGGGCTTCTTCCTGAGCTGTGGTCTCCCTCGAAACTCATCCACCGCTTTCTTCTCTACTCTAAAGACTGATCTCTTTCACCGAGGTTGGGCTGGGAGCGCCTCCGATTACCTTCCTTTGGGGGCGCTATATAAATGCTTGCTTGCTTGATTGATGTAGTTTAGATTCCATGGTGAACAAAGTCGCGTAATGTCAGTAGGAAAATAACTTCTCAGTAAATTGCCTTTTTTTGAAGAAATCACAATACAATATAACTAAACATGCATTTATAGCGCGCTTTAACAAGAAATGTCTTGCACGAGAGCACGTTGCGCTGCATCTATTCACATAGACTACTTTGAAGTAGCATGAGATAACATTGATTTAAGCTTAGAATAAAGAATTGCGCTAGAACATCTCCTTGCACTTATGCTGCACCGTAACTTTGATGCGTAACAGCCAATCAAGTTTTGTCCCGCTGTTCAATATCAATTCAAAATATTAATCGAGTTTGTTTCGAAGTGCGAATCTAGTTGTAGTATCCGAGACATTTATTACAACAAAAATTATATATTTGAAAATGACGGACACCTGCATAACAATGCCAAAGACGTTCGAAGATCTGAAGTACGGTGATTTACAAAGATATGCCAAGAAATTTGGCATTAAGGCCAATATGAAGGTAAGCGCATACTAATTGAGATTATCCTTTTTTGTCCAGTAATTATTAAAAAATTAACGCCTAATTTCAGTACCTCGAGCCCTCGACAACTGATAATTTATAGCAAGTCGGGTATAAATTTCAGCGTTTTCGGGGATTCGGGTTTCGGGGATTCGGGTTGACCCCCCATGTTAGAGCCCTGAGGCATATACGACCTGTTCTTGCTGACTGACGACATGGCCGCTTCTAATTGCTGTTGCTCTTGATCAGAAGATTAGATCCCAGCAATAATTAAAAAACGCCTGGTTTCAGCAGGCGATTAATTATCGAGCCCCAACAACTGATAATTATGGCAAGCAGGGTATAAATCGAAAATTACTAAGAGACCTGAGGCATATACGACCTGTTTTTACTGACGACATGGCCAAATAAATATTGCTGTTGCTTTGGTTCACAAAATTGGATTATGGTAATTCCGTTCTGTATTACACCTTTTCTCACAATATAAAAAATTGCAATGGATGTAGGACTTGGCGACCCTAGTAGCAAATTCTCATTCGCTGATCTTCAGTCACAATCCACTGGCTCCCTATCTCAAGGTATAACTATTTTAAAATGTCTGTTATTACCTATAAATTTCTTAACACTTGGCAACCTGCTTACATCTGATCCACAATTTACTATTTTGTCGCTGTCCATTAACATTTACATTTGCCCATGTCACACTATCCGTGCACAAATGAAGATAACTGACCAAAGGCCTACGATAACGGCTTTGGCTTCCAGTTGTGGTAAATGGTTGATTATGTATGTAAACTTGTATTTATTCATAAAAATTTCTTAATTTAATTTTGTCAGGTTGTTAATATAATAGTGTAAAATAACCAGGAAACAACCAGATGAAATTGAATCAAGAAGATAGAAACATGGTTTAGTGTAACTCTGCATATTATTTCAGATAAAATTATTTACTTTGTTCACTAAAAGTATTGAGTTGTTGCAGTTCATAGAGTTTTTAATGTTGACAGGCAGAGAAGCTAATAGAAGCACTGACCAGTTGTGCTGTTCGTAATGGATTGATCACAGAGAAGCAAGATGTCCAAGTCACTCCAGATGATCCATCTGCAGAGAGTAAGATAGAAATCCAGAATGTGGCATCTGCAGAATCTCAGTCAACCAAACCTGTGTCTTTGTGTTTTGGAAAGCCTGGAGCAGCGGCAGCATCTAAGGAAGTAGAATCAGGCAGAGTTTCATCTGCTAAGGATTCCAAAAGAGCTGCTTCTCGTAAGGTGACTGGAAATGATGCGTCTCCAAGTGAAGACTTCAAGGTGGAACATTCCAATACTGCTATTATTGACATCACTGAAGAAAAAGAAAATGCTGAGAAGAAGCAACGAGATTATTTGACAGAATCAACTTTTGAGGTAGGATTTACTTCATTGTGATCGGATTTGATCTCCAATGAAAGCCAAAAACAACTTGTAGAGCAATGAACATGTGCAATTGTGCATCGAGTGCTTTGCACCAGAGTGAGGCTCAAATGACAGTCAGTTAAACTTGTTTAGATTTTATAAATATGTATACTTTTATGTATACATGTATAAAAGTCTAGACATTCAGATACAGCCTATTAAATGCCTTACAGAAGCACTGCAGTAACTCGCAAAAACACATTTATCACAAAGAAATGTCCAAGGTGAGAGGCACTTTGTCCATGCTGATGATGTGTTCAGGTGCCTTGCCATGTTGACTAATTTATGATTCCATGAATTCTCTAAAGTTGTAAACTTTCTTCTTGCATTGGTTTTCATTGACCAATAAATTTACTGTGTGGGCACTAGGTTGTATTCGATAGTCAATGATTAACACAAAATCAAGCCCAGTTAACACCTGAATGGTGATTCAGGTGTTAACTGGGCTTGATTTTGTGTTAACGTCTGGACTGCCAACAGCATATCAACAAAACCGACATTCTTTGATCTGTTTACGTTATTAGAATTTTGCCTGCTATTTGCTGTAACACCAGTGTTATGAAATCGTAATTGAGAACATTTAAGAGCTTTTACTGAAATATGCTTTTTACGTTGTAGATTGCATTGACTGGATATGTTTGTGAAAGAAGAAGCAAGAGGAAGCGCAGTTCAGACAAAGAGGCAAGTCACTGTTTTGGCTTTTATCAGTGGTTCTTTATTAAGTCATTATTGTTAAAATTTAAGGACATAAACTCTGCTGTCCTTGCCATCTGTATCACATGCTTCTTATGAGTACACTAGGAATGTTGTCTACTCTAGGAATTTTGATTGAAGTAGATATGCCTGCCTTCAAATCAGCTTCCACTGAATCCAACAAAAATTTAGTATGTATAGCAGAACAGCAGGTATGGTCAAAGATTTTTGAGGATGTGATCAAGTCCTAATTCACTTGACTGGAACCAGCAGCTCATTGTTTGAGTGCTTAGGGATGGGAGAACTGTCTGTGGCTGATCCTGTGAACTTCATTTATAGATCCTGTGCCTATCAGATGCACATTTTTATCAGAACTATAGATTTAATAGGACTTCTTGATGTTCAACTAAAAATATTTCTGGAATTACTTGGAAAATTATATAATGGTACATTTTTAAAAACATAAATAAATGTACTATTTCATTAAATGACAATCCAAAAATGTGAAAAATTTGACTTCTAAGGGTCTAATTTTGTTGGAGCCAGTCACATGTAAGTGAAAGTTCTCCAGAGGCTGGTGATGTTCTCTTCATGCTATTTAGTTGAAAATTTGACTTTGTGAATTGCAACTGTGTAGGTGGTGCAGAATGTTGAAGATGATGAGGTGGTCTTCAACATTAGAGAAAACAAGCGACATTGTCAGGTTTGTGTATGGTTCTATGGCATCGTTCCATTTCATCTACAGCTGATGCTGTAGACGAAATGGAACGACATCCATGGGTGATGGCTGCATCACTTCTCACCCATGTCTTTTCATGTTGCTTTGCCTCCACCTCGGTCTTATTTAATGACTGTCAATTAAGATGCTTGTATTTACACATTTGTGAAAATGTCTTCAACTTCCATCCAGGTTCCCATGTCCCATAGTGGGACTTAAGATGCTCATTCTTTTCTTAGGCCCACAGATCAGCAATCCCAGGGTCATGGACACAGGGCCATTATACTGTGGGACTTGCCATGTACTTTCCAGCTCTCACCAGTACCAGATTCAACTGCTATTGATGAGAGTGGCATGTGTACACAACTTGCTCAGAGCTGTTACATGGAGTCAAACCTGCAACTGTGATTTTGCACCAAGCATGTTACTGATAGACTATATTGCACTTCTTAAGTAAGATGTTGCATTAATCATGCCTCATAAATTTCACACCCAAGCATTAATTGCACATGACCAATAACTGGCATACAAGTTTTCAGCAAGGTTGAGTTACATTGTCACTTGGCATAATGAAACTGACGTTTACAGTGAACTATAATCGAAAACCATTTAATTTATGTATACACTTTTCAAAAATAATTAGAAGCTAATTCAAATTTTCATAATTTAATCTAATGAAATTCATTGAGTTTATTAAAAGTAAAATTTAACAAATGAAAATGTGATTAAGAAAATTGGTAGTAATTAAGTATTTAATTAAAACGTCATCACTGGTAATGGTTATTTATTATTTTTCTTCTGCTCTGTTGTATATTATTACAAGTTGATTTGTAAAGGTCAAGATAATGTAACTTCTTAATTCTCTGCAACTGTACTTAAGCAGTTTGCTATTAAGATTATATAAACAATTAAGTCTTCAACATTTCTCGAAAGTCCTCCAGCCATTTTTCGGGATCTCAAAGTGCAGCAGTCAGAGCATTCTATATTGTTGGGCCAGATACGACAAACATCCTTGCGCTTGACCTGCTGGCTTCCCCTTCATGCTAGATCATAATTCACGATAGAATGCACCACTTTGGGACTAATGGCACTGATGATGCAGCACACAATTATCCACCGGGCATGGAGGTGCAAGTGTGTGCAGAAACTTGTAAACCAGCATGGCGAACATAAATACAATCCTCTCACATATTGGCAGTCAGTGCAGACTTTTGAGAAAAGATTTTTGAGTCTTTTCCGTAATACTTTTCAGACGATTGGTGCTCATCCAGCTCTGAATACAGGCAATATAAGTCATAAATCTTCTGGTTGCAGATAAAGCATCTGCAGCATGCAAACTGAGCTACAGCTGAGCATTATGAGCATATGAGCATGTCCAAGGTTTTCGATGATGGTGAACAGTTCAGCTGTGTACAGCAGGAAAGGTATTGGGCCCAAGACGGAGCCCTGTGGCACAGTGCGCTTTAGGCAGAGGGTTGAAGATAGCTGCCCCTGGAAATGACTCTGGGAGGGGGGTAATGTGTATGTACGCAGAATTAATTTCTAATTATGACGTCCACATTAGCCTATTTATAACTCTGTATTGTCCTATAGTCGTCTGATGGCATTTTATTACATTATATAACAGCCATACATGTGCAGTTATTCTGTGCTGTGAACGAGACACCTATAATTTGTCTATATTGGCCCTCACTCATCCTTCAATCTGACCTAAAGTGCAGACAGTCGCTGCCAAGACACTTTCTGCAGCTGGTCTTCGGGGTGGGGGGTGTGCGTCAAGCGTACGTACGCAGGGGGTTGTGGAAGAAAGTACACTTGCAAATAGGGGGAGGGGGTCCAATTTTCCCTGATTTTTGCGTACGTAATATATGGATTAGGGATTGACCGGAAAGAGATTTTCCATCGGAAACCGGAACCGAGTATTTATATGAACTATTTGCCGGAAACGAACCGGAAACGAACCGGTACCATTTGGTCCATATGCGAAGAAATTATCAACATAAATTTGTATACTTGTACTAAGTGACTAATACAATTTGAATTGTAGTCATTTCTGTGCAGTTGTGAAGTTTTCTGTGTAATTGTTTTAAGGTTCAACATTTATAATTTTATATACGTAAGTTTATTGAATAAGTTTGTAAAGAAAAAAAATTTCCTTAAGAGAATTTTTTGCAAGTATTTGCGTCTACAATATTTGCCGAGGCGAATACTTCCGGAAACGGGATTTCCGGCCGAACCGAGTATCCGAAACGGTTTCCGGTCAATCCCTAATATGGATGGCCCCTGTCCTGTTGAGCAGAAAACAGTTTTCAAGATTCTTCTCATAGAGTGGGTTTCTTTGGCCTGCACTGCACTGGCATACCTCTTTCAGCTTTCTTTTGCTATCTTAAGTCAACCGAGTAAGCAGTTTGTGCATTTTCTGCTCATGGAGGTAATGCAGGTGCTGCACTTCCACTCTTCACTTAAGCCCATTGTGCCTTCTCATGTCTTGGACCTTCATCTTGGAAAAATCTTCCACTACACACATTTACTGTTGCATTTAACTCTGTTTAGAAAACATTTTAAACTGCCAAAAGCACTCTTCTTCAGATCATTTAGATCAGGCATGGAGAACCTATGGCATGCGTGCCCAACCTGGCACGCCAACAGATTTTGCTTGGCACGCCACCTGAACTCTGAACTTTCTTTTTTTCATACTTTTTTCTTTCCTGTTTCATTATCACATAAAATTCTAGTAATTGCTAGGCTTTAATTTTAAAAATGCATTCAATAGATAACGCTACGGTAGACCATGAATTTTTACTCTTGCATTGTGTCAGTCTGCTATATACTGTAATCTCTAACATGATCATTTGAAAGAAGAGTATTGGATATTTCGGCAGAAAATTAAGTTCTTCGAACATGGATATCGTTTCCAGACAAATACAACACACTCAAAACAGTCGCATCTGGAATTTTATCGATTTTTCCATCAAGTTAGGCCTACTCATGCGAATCTTTGTTCTCAACCATGAAATTCATTAAGTGTGATATTAGAAACAGATTAACCGATCAAACAAGTGCTGCATGCGTGGCATCGAAAACAACAAAATACAAACCAGACGTAAAACAATGCGACTTGGGCTATATTTATAATTTTACTGTAACACTGACAATGCAATATGTCCCATATGTAAAATTATAAATATAGCCCAAATCGCATTGTTAAGTAGCCAAGTCTAAAAACGATGCAATGATTTTTCAATATTAACTTTCATTTTTGGGGGATTCTTCATTCCGTGTTCACTGGTTCAATAAAATTTTTGGCACGCGAAATTTTTTACTCTATTTAGGAACCATTCTCTGGCACGCGAGCTAAAAAAGGTTCGCCAAGCCTGATTTAGATAGTCATATGTGCAGTTAGGTTCTTGAAGTGCACTACATTAATCTATTTTGATACATACATACAAACAAGCCTTTCCATATGAATACTTTTTCTTGACTGAAAATTATCCGTTTCATGTAACATTCTGATATCCGAATCTTGACAAACATGACTAACCAAATACTGTGATTCCGTTTTCAGATTAAGACCCCTGATAACCCTACTGTTGCAAAAGTGGTTGCAAGTTCAGGCAGGAGACGACACAGTACCTACACTGTGGAAGATGCCAAGGGAGAGACTCACAAGGAAACACAGCCTGGCCGACGCCGTGGCTCTGTTATGAACTGTGAAGCATTGTGTAAGTGCAATCTTCATTGTTGATTTCAGTTAAGGATTTAAAGACAAAACACAATATTTAAAAAATTGTTATTTTGAGATTGCACTTGTTTATAGTTAGCGGTGCTAACGGAACTGAAGTCTTAGAAAATATTTTTGCCCTGGTGGGGAACTGAGGACTTTAATGTTAGACTTTGCAAAACAACATTGCGACATCAGAAAACTTTCCATGTGTGCCACAGGTGTAGAATTTCAATACTGTAGGTGTGTTTACTAAAATAATTTTTATCAGAAAACCAGCGATCATCCTATGAAAATTAAATTCTGGGGTAGTTTCATCTGAATAACAGTGCCACTTGTTGGCCTTCTGGTAATTGTGCAGCCTATGATGACCATCTTTATGAAGTTCAGCTTCTCCTATCACCCTCAATGTTAACTGGAAAACTATACCATTCAAATTGTGAAATGACTGTGGATGATAGTGTCACTGCATTGAAAGGCCACATGAATATGTGTGATTATGTGTGTTTATAAACCGAAGAATCCACAAGTTGGGCATAAGGACAAGTTACATACATGTGAAATTTGAAGATGTATTGTGGTCAGAAGCATTGTCCAACACAGGGCTCCATGTTTATATGGAGAATGTTTCAGCTCACCACCACTGTTGTTTAGGGGGAAATGAATCAGCATGTGGGACCAATTGAATGGGAGTGCAGCAGAAAATCAGATCAACCAAGCTGTATAAGTAAGGCCCAGCTGTGATAGAGAGAGAGGTGGTGATGGTCTTCTGTAAATCTCTTGGTTTGTCTACTCACAATATACTCTTTTCTTTCAAAAACTGTCCGTACCAAGTCCGCAACCACTCGCAGGCGAGTAATTGACAAGCTGGCTAGAGGCTGCTACAAAACTCTAAACTCGAATATGCAAGGCGTTGAACGCTCAGAATAATTCCTTTGGTACAATTTGACCAGACTTTGACAGCAGAAGTGGTGGAAGAAACTTTGTGTAGCTTCTGAAAGTCTGTCTGATCAACACCAGCTTCACATATCATTGACTACACCAATGCCAACACTGATCCCACAAAGTTCAGTGTGGATGTTGTGCAAAGGCTGCTGGCTAACCTTGAGTGAACATAGACCATCCCAGCCTTCGCCAAGTCAATTAAATGACAGACCTATCTTGGCCTACCTTGCCAGACTACAAACCCTCACACTCAGACGGTGTAGTCTGTTCTGATCACAGAGTAAAGCAGAACCAGATCGAGACATGTTGCAAGCACTCTAGATTATAAATGAATGTGTGCACTGCCTGGCTTTTGAATGTTACCATACTGTGTTGGTTTAGAAGTGTGAAGTGTACTGAAAAGTACCACAAATTGTAAGTCAATTGAGCTTTGGCATACTGCTGATTCAAATAACACTTCATTGGGTATGTTTGATTTGATAAAACTGGGAGATGAGTCACTCTGCTTCAAGATTCAAGAAATTTTATAAAACCTTGTAAACGAACAAGTATAAACTATTTGCAGTATTTTATGATGAACTATAAGAACATTGGTCTTTCTTGATGCACCATTGTGATGTTTTTGGCTGTAGTCCCTTTTTAGTGCTGTTTCAGAAAAATCAAGGACATACTAACTAATAAATGCTATGTATTTGTTCAGAATTTAATTTTTTTAAATCCATATTTACACTTTACTTCTGTTGTGTTTAATGGTTGATGAGGTTTAACATTGGACGAAAAACCAAAATATGTATATGTATGTATATTCGTTTAATTCTTGAAATCAAGCTTTGCTGGCAATAGCGCAGCAAATTACAGACAGGGATAGAGAAGATGCTAAGTGTCTTGGATGGGCCTACGGGAGCTCCTAAGTGTCTTCAAGTCAGTGATATTTTCGTTAACGGAAATAGGAATTAGAAGTAAAATTATCAATTTCCGTTAACGAGAATAAGAACGAAAATTGGGAATTATTTTGAGAACGAGAATAGAACGAGAACTGAAATACGTTACAGAGAACGGAAATAGGAATAGAAATAGGAATTATTTTCCGAACGGAAATTATTACATAATAATTTTTGCGGTATGCGATTTGTACAAGTGGGATCCGTCATGCGACCGTGAGCCATTAAGATCGGTAATCTTCGCTGTGGTTTCTTTGGGATGCATAATCTGTAATCAGACATGAATCCTACAGCAAGATTGCTTCTGTAATATTATTGAAGACCTTCTGTCAGCACCAGCCTCATAAACAGCAATTCCGAGAGTTTGCGTCCGGGAATTCAAAATTTTAAAGCTGGCGCAGAAAATAAGGGTATAGAGTCTTTCTGAAACTTTACAAAAACATTTTAAGTTCACGCGGTTGGAACTGACTAACAACTGCACGAGTTGTGGTTTTGCGTTGTTATTTGAGAGCTCAATTAATGGGCCCTACTACTACTTCATAACTGGAATTATAACTGAAATTATTTCAGAACTGTAATTAGAACTGAAATTATTTCAGAACTGAAATTAGAACTGAAATTATTTCAGAACTTGAATTAGAACTGAAATAGGAATTATTTTCAGAACGAGAATAGAATTGAAATTGAAATTGAGTCTTCTGAACTGATTTAGAAGTAAAATTGGGAATTATTCTTAGAACTGAAATATCACTGCTTCAAGTGTCTACTAGAGTTTAAATTGAAGTTAGTAAATGTCTTTGTACAGCATTCTTGGAATAAAATAGCGTGCCGGGGCTAGAACCAGGGCTAAAGTATCTGGCATGCAAAGAGGAAATATATGTAAAGCACTGCTTGTTGTAAATCTAGTATCTATCTGAATGTTTATAATTTGCTTTTAAAGTGCATCCAAAATACTAGATAGGGAAGTGGTCTGTATAGGACAGACCTAAAATGTGTGACTTAGAATAAGATGAAATTGTTTCTTAAGAGCTTTCTCTGAGATTATTTTGGATATGCTTTGAATCTTGAAGCAGGGTGACTCATATCCCAGTTTCAATTGAAGAATCACAGTTAAGTTTGGGAAGCAGCAAATGACAATTGCAGTTTAGAAGTCATTGTAGTATTATTTGGTTTTGTTTTATGTGTATTTCAGCTGACGTCAAAGTGATCGGTGCTGCCCAGAAGACATCCCAGATCCCTCGGCTGAACCAACCAACGAAGAAGCGACCATCAACTGTTAAGGCTTTTACTGCTCAGTGTATGTAAGATCTTCTCACAGCTTGAAATCAAATTGTTTAAAGAGAGCTGAGGATCCATTTCTTCTCTAAACTGTATTGACCATTCCAGGTTCTTATCTGTCCAAGTGTTTGCATTAGTTGGAAAGTGGTGAATGTGTCCAAACAATTTCCTACAAGAAAAAAGTCGTGTAGAGCAATGCTATCATGATAAAGAAATACTAGTGAGGTTGCTTAACTTCGTAAAACTTCTTTTTCCATTTTGGTTGAAAGCAAGAAAATTGCTGTTTAGACTAAATGATTCCAGCGTCCTATCCTTGTAACAGTTAAGTTAAATTCATGATTAGAGAATACTATTGTACATATGGTGCTTTGGATCATATGAAAATTGTTGTTTGTTGAAGTGGATGGCTGCACGGTCTGATACTGAGCACAAACTGTCGTTATTTATCTTTATGATGTGTTAAAGAGCAAATTTCTACAATGCCTGGCATAAAATTTTCAACCGAGCGAATGTTTATACAGGTGATGGTGTGCAGCAAATTGTCTTAAGGTGAATCGTACCATCTCTGCAATGAGCTGTTTTTAACTGTTTTCTGGTACTTGGCATTTCTCTAATCCAATCAACCTTTAACCTGCTGTGAATGAATTGTTTTTATGTCATCAGATTGGGCAAAACTTCATAAGAGACAGTTTGATCAGATGGATTCCTTGGATGTCTATGTGGAAAAGAAAACTCAGCGAGCCCTATCATTGCTGAGTCCAAACCATGCCAATGGTTCAGCTGGACAAGAAAGGAGAAGTGCTCAGCAGGTACTTCTTTTCACTTCAAAATGTGCTTTAACATTCTAGTTGTTTCTTAAACGAGATGAAAAAAAATTAGTTTTCAATCTTTGAAATCACTCTGACAGGTAAGAAGAATGGACCCAATTTATTTGTCTCAGTGTGTATTGAACTGGCTTCAGCTGGGTTTTGGTATGTGATGGGTTAATCCTTGTGCATTAGACATCAGCTCTATAGAAGTTACAAATTATGTATGCCAGTTATATATATTTAATGTTCATGTATGTCATCCATCTGTTACTGTTACATGGCTAGGGTAATTTAACGGATCTTGACCAGCAATCCAATGAGTGAATGGAACATTTATGAATCTAATCTAGACCAGAAACTTCTCTGGTGCCTCAGTCGATGGTCATTTCTATGCAACATCGCATTTTAAAATTGCAGTCCATTGGAGAGAGCCATCCTGTACCTGTGATCCATGGAGGGGCCTCTGAGACTGAGAGACAGGCTGTTGGGGAGTGTAAGCAATTCACAACAGATGAGATTTCAGTCATGACCTAAACAACATTACAGATCACAGAACAAGCGGAGTGTCTGTGCACTCTGGCTGTCAATTCCAGAGCTGAGGAATATGACAAAGATTGGACTCCATTCAGTAGAAAGCTAGTGCAATCATTGCACTGGCCTCCTATTAAACATCCATTGAAGAGAGCAAGTAACTGTCGAAGAAAATTGAAAGCTGAGTATCATCAGCATACAGTCGGTAGTTCAGTGATCAGTCAGCAAGCAGTTTACCACCCGTGATTTTCTGTTATTTTCTGTATTTTTTAGAAAAAAACTGCACTGAAGCCAGTGAACGAGTCTTCATTTGTTCCAACTGTTTTTTCCACTACAAAGATGAATACAAACTTTAACCAGATGTATCAAAACCAGTTTCCGTCGATAAACAAGAAGCAACCAGAGAAAGCAGAGGGTGGCAACACAACGTCAGTTGGAGCAAAGGTGAAAGCAGAATTTGGTTCGGCCAGGAAATCCTTAGGTACGACTTGAGAGCTTTAGTAACAGATTGTAAATGCCTTACGACTCTGCATCCAGGTTTAAATGTTTGCTTTGAGGAACGTAATCTGTTAAATGGATGTCTGGTTGTGAGATTGCTGTTGTTACATTTGAATTTAGACCAAGTGATCCATGTTTTGGTGTAAAGCATAATGAGCCAGGAAAGCGAAAATGTTGAAACTCTAGTGTAAACTGTGATACTGAGTGGTGAAATGATGGTATTTAAAAAATTATATATAAACTCTTTGTGATAAAAATCTCGAGCTATAAAAATCCAGAGAAAGCTCTTACTAGACATCTAAGATATTATTATAAGATATTGCACAGTTTAAGAGCAAGTGACTATGACCAAACTAGAAATGAAAAAGTAAAACAGCAAACCTGTTCCATCTGACAAGGCAATCACTTCATTCTTCTGATCATGAACTCAGCTGGGCATAGCTGTGTCAATGATGTAACACCAAGCTGTTTTATCCTTAGCCTGGAAATGCAGAGTAAGCTTTTCCAGGCACGTTGCATGGGCTCCAGAAAAAGAAATGCAACGTTATCCTTTCCGCTCTGAAGGAGCGGAAAGTATAACATGGTCGATTGATGACCACTTTTGACTAGAGTAGTGAATAAGGATATGACAATCTTGAAATACAGCACGGACGAAGGCTAAGGATAGAACAGCTTGGTGTTACATCATTGACACAGCTATGCCCAGATCTCACATTTACTACAAGCAAATTCAGACAGTGATCCACGACAAGTGCTGAGTAAATAAGTATCTGTGGGGAAAAAGTAAGCAGTATAGCACATCAAAGTTAAAGTTTTAATTCCAAAAGTTTTAATTCCAAAATTGGCCTCTAAAAACTGTCCAGTCTCTTGAGGAAAAGAGGAGTTGATCGACAAGTTTCAGCCATAGATCTTCAAGATGGCCATCCACTTCGATGCAAAGCACTCGAGCAACCAGAGCCACAAAATATTTGAAAAGGAAACATCGACCTGCTTGATGTCTGGCATGTTGTACTAATTTTCTTGTTGCCCTGTTGTTGTGAATGTAGCAATGTTTAGGATGTTGTGGTTGTATTGCTTGTGTTTGGATGGGGGTGAGTTGGATACCTTTGGGTATCTAAACTATTTTTTACTTCTTCAAAAAAGTGGATGAATGAATGGACAGAGGAATTAAATGCTAACGAATGATAATTGAAGTCTTGCTGTCAAAAACTTACCAAAATATGATCTGTTAAAAATTTCTTCCTTTTCAGGCATTGCTTGTAAGTGTAAAATTGCTGACATTTCATGTGTTTCCTTATCATTTCCTTCACTTTTTTATATGGTCTAATTACTAAAAAATTGTAACTCCTTCATTTATGAAATTCTTTTTAAAATTTCTTTTGTGTTTTGTATGCTTGAACATATTTTATGCTAACATTACATATGTTGTCACTAAAATATTTGTTATCTAGGGGCTTTAACATAGAAAAGTAAAAAATTGGGAGGGGTACACTTTGGGACAGCTTGTACTCCAGAATTTTTTCTAACTCTGGATGGATGGATGGATGGGAAGTAGGGTGCCAATCAAAAATGAATTTTTGAATTTCTTCTGTGGTACCCTCCCATTTTGTTACCTATCATAAGAGAAGTTCACAGTAATTATTTTAGAATTTTTGATGCATATTTAGAGGTTGCTCAACATAGATCTGTATAGGTTACAGAATTACTATCCGACAGTATGTTATTCTCACTTATTTATCACTCAAAAATAATGTTTCCGACACAATATCAATACAGCATTGTCAAGTGTTTATCAGAACTGTACTTTTAATAAAATAGATAACAAAACTGCTATGACAAAGTCGATGGAAGCAATCATTGACATGGCACCTGCATGTGCTACATCAAATAGTTTTTCCAAATCTTTAACCATAGCAGTTCAATTAGCTAACTGGGTCTCAGTTCTGCAATTAATGTTCTTCCTCAGTTTCTGCCATCGGTAAAACATGTCTTCCAGCTTCTCAATGGCATTCCGTTCAATTGTTGTTGAGATACGAAATATGATGACAATTATGTATTTTAATAAAATTTGTTGTATGTAATAATAAAGACTGCACCCAAAGAATATTTACAGACCAAATAAATTAATAAATCAATAAGTAACAAGTATAATGGTGAAACAAAATGCAGTACGCAAGAAAACTGGAACAGGTACGAAAGATTGCGATATAGTAGAAACTTCATCCATGTTGAGCAACCAGTAAATATTAATATAAAATGCTGAAATTTTACACTGTTATTTTACTGAACAGAGGTAACAACTTCAGGGGGTACCACATAAAAAATTATGAACTTGAAATTTTATCATTGGTTTGCTTGGCACCCTAATGGGAAGTGGAGATAAAATGCTAAAGAATGATGTTTACATTATGATTCTAGGTCAAGAACTGACTTAAAATATCACAAGTTCTAAATTATTGACTTTATAGCTTGTTATACAATAAAATCTCTCATCGTCAGGTCCTAGGTGATAAAAATTCTTCGTTTCATTTAAGGGTTACAAAGTGCTTGAAGATACTATCATTATATACTAAAATAATTTAGTAAAATAATTCAGCATAACTGATAAGGTGCAAATCCAAAGAAGAAGGGACTAGGTTCAAATCAGCATGGAGGATACAGATGAGAGTAGAGGTCTTAAGATGGAACCCTCTGGAAGACCAAGTGTGACCATTCGGACCGCGTGTTCACAAAATTACCTGACAGAACGATGGCGTTAAGCTGATGGTAGTAGTTGTCAGTTTTAACGGCTTGTCAGGCAGTGGAAAATCAGTTTACTATGGCATATGCAGTGTGCATTTTACTATGGCTTGACTTTGGAAGTGTGATTGCATTGTCAATTGAACCACACCCAGTGGATGTCAACATGTCATGTTAACAAACAGCTATTGTTACCAGATTTTTTAATTTTCTGTTTGAAGTCACATGCACATCTACTTGTTTAAGGTTTACTGCCATAAATGTTGTTTACAGTGTTTGTTGATCCAAATACAATAACTATTTAAATTTTACTTTGGTAGGAAATCCATTCAATGTGAATCCCTTCTCACCTGGAGTTGTCAGTTCTGCTCAGAAATCAAAATTTAATCTTCAGGCAAGCTTGTCGCGTCCTATCACTTGGAAGCCATACGTGGGAAAACTGAAGGAATCTTACGTCAAAGACCATCATCTGGATGTTAAGAAAGTCACAGTAAAAACTCGGTGGGTTCAGTTGTAATTAGTAATTTCTATCATGCATCAACCAGTGGTGCACCAAAACGAAGCCATAATCAGGTCAGTATTCAAAACAAGCCAAATTGTAAGTAAGTAAGTAAGTATATTCTTTGTTAACACCAACTGCCTATGCCACACTTTGGTTTACATACAGTTTATACAAAATAAAGCAATCTTGTCAAAAATGTTTTCCTCATTAAATTGTTCGCTCTAGGTATTAATCAGTCGTGCAGCCGCTGAGGCCACAGCACTATTCCATGAGGAATAGTGCTGTGGCCTCAGCGGTGGGAGATAATGGTTCAGCACATGGCCCTTGTCATGCAGTACCGCTGCGAAGAGGCCCCAGTCTGCCAGGCTACATAATTGTTCGAAGGTGGAGCTATCCGCAGGGAGATCGTGCAGACGCACCAGACGGTCTAAAACGGACTGCAGTTTATCACGCTCCTGTTGACCTGCGAAGCCCCACCATGCCGGGGCCGCGTATAACATACGGGCTAATGTAGTCATTTTGACCACGTCATGTAAACTTGGGCAGCGCAGGCCGTGCTGAACTATGCACATTTTAAAGATGCTTTTTAAAATAATTTCTGAAGAAATAACTGGCACAAAATAAGGTTATCTTGTATGTTAGTCCCTCTACAAATTCTAGTAAGACATTATGCTTTAAGCACCTAAATGTACAATAGTAAGGAATTAACTTTGACTAACTTGGTAATACTACTACCCATAATATTGGCAAATGTCTATTTTCAAAATGAAAATTGTTTTACATATGTGAAAACGTACATTTTTTACTTAGAATAGATTAGATTCCTGCAGTCAGGGGGCGTCTACACCATAGAAACCTTGGAGCAAATGCTCCATCCAAGAAATAGGGGGGGAAATATTTGTCCGTGTGTGTGCCACCATTTTAGGGGGGAAGGAACGGGGAGGGGGGAAGAAGAGGGGGAAAAGGGACGTTGCTCCAATGACTTAGGGGGGATAGACGCCCCTGCCTGCAGTTATGCTAAGTACTGATATGCATAATTATGATGATAAGAGTTGTTATGATGAGATATGGTCATTATTCATTAACTGTTGCATGAATGTATTTCTTGTCATTTGCCTTTGAACAGCGATGATCGTAGAAGAGAAATGAAGAACGCAAGAGCACAGAAACGCTTGGATCTACAAAATGAAAGGCGTGTTACTGGAAATGCTAAGTGATTGGGAATTAGTTGCTTATTAAGGCAACTGTCAAGACAGACTTCAACTGATACTGTTCGTGTTTCTAGGTGTTTCTATGTTAAGATAGCAGTAGTATGGTTTGAGAGTTCAGAATTTTTCAAGGTAAATCGTAATTTCTTTTACTGGTAATGATATTTGAAATTGCATTCTGTGTCTCTAGAGACAAAGTTGGTGCATGTAACCTGTTTTTGCCATTATTTATTGTTAATCTCTTGTTTGTTTACTGTTTATCTCTTATATTGCAAACTTTGTTTAAATTAATGTCCAATCCAGAAACTTCTGTAGTGCCATTATTGTAATGCATAAGGCGTGAATTATTTTTCACTTTTAAGCAAAATCGCATTTCAAAATCACAAACCATGGAACAGAGGATTGTGAATGTTGGAAGCAATTCTTGGGACTGCTGCACAAATAAATAATGATTTAGTGCAATGTAAGCGTCATAGATGAACTCCTGTCTACTCTGTGACATCTTTGGTGCAGTGAATGCAATGCTTTGAAGCAACATTGAGTCTTGTTAGTACTTGTCAGTGCAATCCCTAGCCAGCGTGGTTTTTAATATTTTTCGGGTCATTATTTGAATCCAAGTTGAGAGCTGATAAAATGTCCTGCTGTAGGATTGCTTTGTGGTCTTCCACCATAAGATTTACCAGAACTAGGGTCCATGCTTCTAAGAAGTATATATAGAAGTGTGTAAGCAACAACTTAGTTAGCTGCACTGTTTTGCACACTAGTCTGTGACACTATGCCTTGAAACTTTAATGATGAGCTGCATTGTTTCCCAGTTGCTTTTAGTACACTCTTGTCGTTGAAGTGTTAAAAATAGTTTCGTTACCACTCGGTGTCGCTATTACACGTACAGAGAATGCTTCTTCTAATGCTTGTTGAATCTAAAATTTGAAGCTCAGTAATTTTGTAGTGAACTGTGTTTCTTCAGATCTATTTCTAACCAAAGCTTATGACTGCACACCTTCTGTAGACACGGGTCTATAGTCAGGGATGTGCAACAGTGGTTAACAAGCCATACAATGTGTTGTCAAGTTATTATTTATTTCGATCTAGATGTCTGGGGTTGAATCCCCACCATAACAGAAAGGCTTCAGATTTGTGTTATAAGCCAACTAAGCCAGTTGCCACCGTCATGATTTGTCTATGCAGAAACAAAAGAAGTCATTGCAGGGATTGGCTAAGGGTTTTGTTAGATGTTCTGTGCCTGGTCAGAAAATGTTATGATCCACCATAACCATGCTGTTCCTACCCAAGGAGAGCAAGCAACATGAATGTCCTGCATGGATGGCATCACAATGTCAGTAATTATCTGCAGCAGCAGAATCATGTCCGTTGTCTCTCTGTCTTAGCAGACGGATCTTATAATAATAATATTCGTGTTTATTGACAAGCTCACTGACAAACCGCAGTACGTTACATTGAAACAGTTAAAACATGACAGTACAATTATCAAGATCTTAATTAACGTGCCTTGGCAACCTGTAAGTCACCCACTCATTTTACTGCTGCCCCTAGGGAGTGCTAGGCTGAGTCAACCTAGAGGGGGTGTACAGATATCAAACCGCAACTTTCAATATCTAATGTTCTTCGGGCCAGAGTGTTACCATTCATCTATCCCTCTTCTGCTGCTTGGCTTTGGTGCACCATCAGTTGATAGTGATACCTTGTGCATTAGACACACACGGGTCTTATAGAAGTTTCTAATTACTGTACAATGGCATTGTTGAATATTTTTTCTGAATTCTCTTCCAGGGTGTGAAAAAAGTGTTGCCAATCACAGTTACCTGACAATGACAAGAGTGGTTAAACAGTTGTGAGCCAGTCCGTACTTGCAAAAGTGGCTAAGGGGTCGTTCATAAAGGACAACCGCAGTAAGGGTGGAGGAAGGGGTCATTCAAATGCAGACAAGAGTAGTATAGTAGGGGTTATGACCAGTGCAGACGTCCGCATCTAAATTTCTAAATTAGTTTTTTAAACACCTTGTTTCAACCTTCCCCAAGAGAAAAAAAGGTCAGGGAGATGATTGCCTAACACCTTGTGTTGTGTACTTGAACTTTAATACACTCTGGGCTTGAAAACTCTCAGGAATAACTTGTTTTTTTTTCAAATGCAGTTGATGTACGCTGCTTACTTTTCAATTTTAAATAGGTTGACTTTTTAAGTTAGGTAATTTTAAATAAGATAGAAGTGGTAGCTTATGGATGACATTAGTCACAATGTTGGTTTTTGGTTCATTGGCTTTGATGTGCAAGTGCAAAGGGGGGAGGGTACGGTCAAACGCGGACAAGTCGGGAGGGAGGGTCCAAAGTAAGTCATATTTTGCAGACATCCTTTATGGATAACCCCTAAGAATAATACACTGCATGTATATATTTGATGACATTCTAATAATGACAACCATGCATATAGTCACTGGCAGTAAATTAGCTCATAAACATAGCATAACTTGATGGAATTGTACTATGGGCTTGTTGCACATACCAAGATTGAAGTACATGTATAAGGATGACACTTTGGAAAGCATCATCAGCTGCTCGGCTATTCTCGATGTCTTCTAAGTCTTCCATAGACGTCTTGGGCAGATGAAAGTCTTTGGTCAAGGTTGTACACTCATTCCTGTTGAAAGCTACTACGGTGTTGGTATGTTTGTGTTTCCTCAGTACATGTATCTTTAATACTGGCCAGAAATCGTAATATCGAGATTTCTACAGCGCCCAAAGAAGTGGAAACCAGCTTATTCACAAGCGTTTAGTCAAATCACAATCGATAGGCAGGGGTGAAATGGGTTCCAGGTCAAGATCCAAAGGGATCAGGCAGGAGACTGTCAGACGGTTAAAGGTGGGCAGTCTTGTTGTCAAGACCTTAAACCTCAAGACCAAGACTTTGAACCTCGAGTCCAAGACCAAGACTTTGAACCTCAAGACCGAGACCAAGACCCCAAAAAGCACATTCAGCTCAAGACTTCTTTTCCTTAAAAAAATTGTCAAGTCGGACTGCTTGCTATTTTAATGAAAATATGAGTCTTATTTTATTCAGGAAAATGAACTTTAAATGCAGACTGCAGATAATTCCGAATTCGTATTTACAACAGTCCATGCAAAATGTTACTCCAAATGCCTTTTGTATGTTATAAAAACCAATTCGCTGGGGCCTCATAAAAATTCCGTCATGTGAAAAAATACGTTCTACATGTGCTGAAGTCACTGGCACACAGTAGCTTTTCAAGCACTGGATGTAAATGTAGAAATCGTGAGCCTTTTTGAAATCCTCCCATGGTTTATTAGACCGTCTAGCTTCAGAAATAGTCTCGGCAAGGCTTCCAGACACGGCATAGCTGAGTTGCTGCTGCCGATGGGTTTTCCTGATCAACAAAACTTGCATCCGTCCGTAGGTATTTGTCGTAGGCTATGATGCAAACAGGCTTGATAAATTTTTAAATTCTTGAGTTTTGTTAAATGACTGTTCAATGTGTTCATATTGACAGCCGGTCTTGGTCTTGCGAGACCAAGACTTTGAACCCCAAGACCAAGACTTTGAACCTCAAGACCAAGACTTTTGGTCTCAAGACCAAGACTTCTAAAAACGAACTCGAGTGCACTTGAGACCAAGACCTTGGTCTCGAGGACAACAAGTCTGAAGGTGGGTGGTGTTTAGGGTGGAAATGGTGAGGGAGGTAAGGGGAAGAGGAGGAATCGGGGTAGGATTTCTGAAAGAGCGGTGTTCAGTTAAAGACCTGTGGAGAGATAGCAAAGGTGAGGTTTTAGTGAGTTCGTTGGATGGATCAGATATTTGTTGTAATACTGGCGGGAGTTTGTTCCAGAGGGGCTGTAGAGCGATTCGCAAATTTTAGTGATGAGGTGACGGAAGGGCGGGGAAGTGTTAGGGCAGAAGATTGAGCGGGGGTGGTTGGACCGTGAACAGCTGGCGGAGATAGGAGGGCTGGGAGGATTGAAGTGTATAATTGTAGGTGAGTGATTCGGGTATTTTAAGCAGTGGAGTGATTTGAAGACAGGAGTGATGTGGTGGTGTTTGGGGGCTTTAGTCACAGCACGGGCGAGGGCATTCTGAATAGCTTGGAGGCGGTTTATTTAGGTTATATATATATATATATATATATATAAAGAGTTCAGAAAGAGCGAGCTGCAGTAGCCTAATTTTGAGTGAACTATATAGTGATTGTAGATGCAGTTTTGAAGTCAAGCATAGGGCGGATTCTGCAGATGGCCCAGCAAAGGTCTCCAACAGCGTTTCTAACATTCAACACACTAACGACCGCATTTTTGACATTTGATATGTAGGCCTAATTAAGGCTTCGTTAACAGCATTTTATAATATATTATTAGAATGGCTGTGAAAGGCAGCTGCTTTTGTCCAAATTATGCTAATTTTGGAAAGTAAGCACAACTAATTTATATTAACTTCACCACCTTATAGTTTCTTATGCTTCTTCGTCTCTTACCTTCACTTCCGACTCCTTGGTCCGCAATCTTGTTATTACTTCTGAGTGTCGGTTTCTTGGCTTTTGACCTCTAGCCCAAATGGGTTGGACATGGGAAGCCAATCGCAGAAACCCATTTCTCACCCACAAAAGAATCGCTTTAACCACAATGCGTAAGATAGCTTGGGACGCGACGCCCAGGGCAGCTGTGATAGGCCTACGTACGCGTTTAACTTGAGCAGCACACGGCCATAAGCTAATCGGTCTTCTGCCGTCTAATGACGAAAATCTTAATGACAAAATCGCAGTCTTGTTGTTCTCGAGACCAAGGTCTCGAGTGCACTCGAGTTCGTTTTTAAAATCTTGGTCTTGAGACTAAAAGTCTTGATCTTGGTTTTGAGGTTCAAAGTCTTGGTCTTGAGATCAAAAGTCTTGGTCTTGGTCTTGCAATAATTTTTTCACCTCCCTTTTTTAATCAGATCACCTCTTTTTTGACCAGATCAGTTCAAAAGTGTCCCGGCCGTGTCCCCCCACCTGTCAAACACGATCGCCGCCGCTGCTTATAGTATGCGCGTGAACAACCCCAAGACATTATTTATTGCTTGTACTAATGCATATGACTATGTAAAATTTATATGTTACTATATGAATAAGTTTTATTAGTTTAATACTTCGTCTCTCGTGTTGAATGTGATGACGCCTAACAGCGCGGCGTAGCACAGCATGAGGTCTATAATGCTGTCAGAGCCGCAAAGAATGAGGTTGCAGGTGCTTGTCATTGGCTGACCTCGGGTGACAATCATCATTATCAGTCGCCAACACCTGTAACCATATTTTGTAAAACCCATTTGCACTGATAACCATTAGGCATATATTCATCGCTGGAGACCTTTGCTGGGCCATATTCATACGTACATATTTTCGCAATGACTAATCTACGTATAGGCCTAGGCCTATTAGATCAGTGTTGCTATAGAGTATAGGTGTATATGCAAAATTAAAATTTAATATAAATAGAAGTATACTAGTTGTACACTTCATGCTCTGAAGGAATAAGAGAGTCTGGAGCCCAGATTCATCAGCGTAGGCTTACTGATGAATCTGCAGGCTCCAGGACTTAAAATAATCATGCTCAGACCGCGATTTTTACTACAGAGGCGACTGAGCCCTGCGAACACTGAATCTAATGGGTGTCCAAACTGAGTTGTCAAAGTCCATGGCAATCCTAATTATACGTTCATACAGGAAAGAACGAAGCCATGCACTGCTACGACTGGTCTACAACTCCAAATGAGTAAGAAGGATGTCGTTATCCAATTTATCAAACGCCACCCTCATGTCAAGGAGTTCGAGCAGTATATGGCGTGTCCGATATCAACAACATCACAGACATCTGATATAAGTCTAAGAAGAACTGTGCTGTTGAATGGCCTTTTCTAAAGCCGGTGTCACGATATAAAGCCTCCCCAAAACAGAGCCTCTCCAGATTAGACTACTTGGGCCTATATAAACTATACCGTTATACAACTCGTCTAATTATTTTATAACTTATGCTGCAACCACTTAGTGTAGACCTATTCAAGTTGCTTTCTGACAGCTTGTATTAGGCCTATTAATAAACGAAAATTGATTGATTTATTGAGACTGAAATACTGTCTGCCTCGTTTCCTTTCATTTCTCCTCACTAATGAAAGCCCATCTGCTTAGAATTATCAGTAGGCCCCTAACTTTAAAACAAACCTGATATAGGCCCTATATTTTCAAAGAATGAAGTCTCCCGGGGTAGACACACTGGATGAAATATTTTCTCCCCGATGACTGCTTTAGAATAGGCCTAGGCCCCTAAGGTGTGGTTGTAAGCGAACGTGAGCTACATAAATAAATGCCCGGCTGCAGCCTTAGACTGTATGTAAGCATTGAACAGATAGTGACATCAATGTGTATATGAATACCAGAGTCGAGATATATGACAGGAAGAGGGTTGAAAGGATAATTCTCGGTCGTCAGTCATCAGTTTGTCGGTTCATTGCCCAATAGGTCAACGAGAGGTCGATCTATACACGCCCCTTTGGTAGAGAGGAAGATGGAGTAGCATATACAGGCGACTGCTCAACTTGTAATTGCATTTACAGCTTAATTGTTGGCCACTACACACAGACAGGAAATGCGCCGACGACATCTGACATACATCACATTATGCACCATGCATGTAAGTCTTAACATGCTCATGCTCTACTAAACATTTCTTTGCGTATAGGCCTCGGCTTCGATGTATACAAATCCTGGTTATGTTATAGGCTAAGTGCACATCAATACACACCCTTCAATGTACATGTTAAGTCACACACAGTTGTATGTGTGTGTGTGTGTGTGTGTGTGTGTGTGTGTGTGTGTGTGTGTGTGTATGCATGTGTCTATGTGTGCGTATAGCCTACGTGCATTCGTATGTGTGTGAAGGAGGAGCAAGTTGTCTCCAGTGATCGAGAGCCAGGAAGTGGTGCAGGAAAAGGCGGACTTCAACGGAAGACGACGACACAGTACTATGTCAAATCGATTGAATGGGAGGGAGGAGGTAAAAGAAGAGAAAACGAGAGAGACAGACAGAGAGACAGACAGAGACAGACAGAGACAGACAGACAAACAGACAGAGAGAGAGAGAGAGAGGGAGAGAGAGAACGCGTCAAAGTGGAAGAATAAGCAATTTGAAATAGGCCGTCGAATGAATAATATTTCTATGAAGGTCAGATCGGAGTATATATGGACAGTCCTATACTTCGATCTGCACTTCCATTTTCTACTTTTATTCTGCTCATATGTGCTGCCATTTAATTATTGGTCGTGTTTTGCATAAGTTTGCGCAAAATATGCTCGACATTCTTGTTTCTTCGGACTTCAATAGGCCTATATACTGCGACTGAGTCTTTATGCTTTGGTGCATATTCCAACATTGTTTTTATACGCCGCCTTGGACAATATTAATTCGTATGTATGTTTGCATGCATGCATGCGTGTATGTATTATATCAGAGCACTTGCATAGCTCCCTAGGCTTTAATAACTGACAAGGACACATCCCCATATAATATTATGTCCAAACAAGCCAAAGATGTCGATGTGAAACCGGATGATGATACGCTGTCTATAGTCTATACATAACATAACGTAAATGAAAATTTGTAAAGCGTAACTTCAGGGAGAACTCATCAATACCGCTAGTACTTCCGAACAAACAAGGAGAATCCTCATTAAAACAGAATAGACTTCAAGCGCTTGTAGAACAGAGAAGGAGATAGGCTGACTAGCTCAGCTCTGGTTTTATGAGGAAAGTTGTGAATTCCAGGCCACAGGACAGACGAAAGCAAAGCTTCTATGTGCTGAGTTGTAGAGGAGCCCTGTGGACAAGAAGAACACCCTTACCGGCCGAACGAAAGGATCTTCGGCCCTGCAGGAACTGACGAGGCAGAGATACATAGGCCTAGTGAGCCGTGATGGGCAATTTCCACCAAGAAGTTCCTCGTGAAAGTTAAAATCTTAAATTCGACGCGTTGAATCACGTCGCGAGTTGCAACGTTGAATCTGTGCAAGTAGCCTATCGCGCATGTAAGTAGATATGTGGCCAAATTTCTGGATGCCACCAATCAGGCGAGCAGAAGCATTAACAGACTGTAATTTCAAGGTAAGAGAGGAGTCCAAACCAGAATAGATAGCATTTTCAAAATAGATTCTGGAGGAAATAAAAGCGTGGATTAGTGCAGAAGCAGCCGCTGTAGCAATTAAGTGATCGTCGCACAGAACGGATCTGACGGAGGTGATATTAGTAACACGTAGGGGCCTACGACATACATTGTTTACATACTGAAGAAGCTTTTGCTCTTCGTTGCTTTGCATTGAAGTCTTTTGAAGATCATCGTTCGATCCTTGGCGTTCGTCTTCAGCGTTGACGTCTCTTCGGCCATCGTCAGCTGACCTGTCAAGAATAATGCCCAAGTCCTGTAAATTCATGACATAGCATTTCACCAACTGTGTGTTTCGTTAAAATTCAAGATTTCTATTAAGGAGTGGCGACAAAATGCCATGGCTGTGCCACTGCAAAGATCTGCAGCTGGCTCAAGAGACGTTCTGCGCTGCGTCATCAATGACGGTGAGGCAACCGCGTGTCCCTATGGTGTCTAAATAACGATGTTTTATGGGTTTCCTTTGGGTGGGCTGTCAACTTATGTTTGTGCGAATTTCATTAGTTAAAATTATTCTCATCGTCATCATCATCGTCGCCTCTTCTTCCATGTAAAGAAACCGAAGATGCTTTTCTTCAGCCAGGAATCCCAGCTGTCACGTGATCCTTTGTTGGACAATTATGCCGTAGTTAGGAGCCGGGGTTTTTCTTGGGCCTTAGTACTGGACCGCATCTTTGGTTCGTCCCAAACACTTGATACGATTACTGAATGCAGGTGATTCGTGAATAATTGATCAGTTTTCGTCATTACGGAGCGACGATTGGTTTATACACCAAACATAAAGCGGAGCAACCTGTCGGTCATTTCCTAAAGTTCAGTAAATAGGCGGTGCTTATGTCTGATTGGTGGCTACGAGAGCCCAGCGCGTCCTCGGTTACTGTAGTTCAATTGAACGCGTAGTGTTGGCCAAAAACGCCTCTGTAGCTTTGGTCTGATTGGACTATAAAGGCCCTGCATACACCACACTCAACCGCGTTCTTTTGCGGCCTCTGTAGACGAACTTATCGGCGCTGCTTTGCTTCGTACCTAAGGTCTTTGAGTTAACTGTAGTCAGTTATTCGTCTGATCGGTCGATGCCATGTATGGATTGAATTCGTGGCATCCTTCGATCTCATTCTACTCACTGCCTGATACGTGGATCAACGGACGTCTCGATCCGATGACAGCATCAGGTCTAAGGAGGAGCAGTGAAAACGTCGTCAATGTCTCGTCCTTCAGGCGATTGATTGGAGGAGGAGGAGGAGGAGGAGGAGGAGGAGGAGGAAGTTCCTTCTGCTCCACTCTACCAGAGGACGCCATCTTCGGTTTCCCAGTCCGAGGCGACGACCACCTGTACGCACCGCTGCCAACCTTTCCACCTGTTGTTGGTCGGACTCGTTTGCTGTCAGATCATTCAACGCCAACGTATTCCATGTTTGACCAAGTCTTTTCCAGCCATCTTCCATCACGACGGTCGAGTGATGAACTGACGATGGCCGAAGAGACGCTGCAGCCGCTGAAGACGAACGCAGCCTCTGCCTCCGCTGCCTCCAAGGATCGAACGATGATCCTCAAAAGACTTCAATGCAAGGCAACAGCAGACAATAACAAGATCCGTCGACATCTCAAAGCGAAACGTCAAAATGACATCACCAGACGACAGACTGCACCACCAACACAACAACCATCACCACAGTCGTCGTTGTCATCATCATCATCATCGTCATCATCATCATCACGGTCTCAATCACAATCACATCCGCAAAGGATGCTGTGGTCGCCGCTGCTTCCTGCTCGGAGACATCCTTCTCATCCTACCAGCCTCACCGACAACGACGATGATAAAAGCTCATCTTCTGACAAACAAGATGAGGGAAACGACGACGATGGCAACAACGACGACATCATAATCAGCCGAGAAGCAGACGAGACAAGAGGTTAGATAATTTAATGTATGTATGTATGTATGTATGTATGTATGTATGTATGTATGTATGTATGTATGTATGTATGTATGTATGTATGTATGTATTAGGGGTCCACCGGAAACCGGCTCGGATACTCGGTTCGGCCGGAAATCCCGTTTCCGGAAGTATTCGGCTCGGCAAATATTGTAGACGCAAATAGTTGCAAAAAATTTCTTTAAAAAAAATTTTTTTCTGTAAAAACTTATTCAATAAACTTACGTTTATAAAATTATAAATGTTGAACCTTAAAACAATTACACAGAAAACTTCACAACTGAACAGAAATGACTACAATTCAAATTGTATTAGTCACTATTATTACAAGTACACACATTTATGTCGATAATTTCTTATTACATAAAATGTGAAGCTTCGCATATGGAACAAAAATGGTACGCGGTTAATTCGTTACCGGTTCGTTACCGGTTCCGGCAAAAATACATCCAAATACTCGGATTCGGTTTCCGGCGGAAAATGTCTTACCGGTGGACCCCTAGTATGTATGTATGTATGTATGTATGTATGTATGTATGTATGTATGTATGTATGTATGTATGTATGTATGTATGTATGTATGTATGTATGTATGTATGTATGTATGTATGTATGTATGCATGCATGTATGTATGTATGGCTCTGCATCTGTTCAGTCATATTCAGTCATTCATAATCATATATAGGGGCCTACTATATGTTTGGATATCTTATGTCATTGTTTCTTATTTCTGTAGTCTTGAAAACCCTGCGATCTTCCGCAGTCAGCTCATGAATGTTCTTGTACAGTGCGTACAATTCTTCTCTGTGTGTATTTTACGCTGCTGCCTTCTGCGTTTATTAGCCCTCCTATAGATAGACGAATTGTTCTATAGGCCTACTTTGCTCAATAGCTTCTCAATGGATGTTGATAGTTATTTGAGTACATATACCGCAATACATAGGCCTATCTCTATGACTCGCAGCGTTTACTAAATGATCTGAGGTTGCATCACACAAGAAGCAGCACGAAGTGTTAGCGACTTCATTTTCTTGCCTCGGCATATGAGGGCAGTTGCCGGACCTCTCCTTCGCCGTTTCATCTTCCCACCGACAGTGTACGGTCAGTGTACTCATTATAGCTGACTAAGCTGAGTTGGCTATAGGGGGTCGCAGGTGGAACAGAAATCTCGAACCAATTTTTCTGCCCTGGGGATTTGAAAACCCCCCCTCTAGGCCGACCTATTGATTAACAGTCCAGCACGCTAACCGCTACACTACGCGAACCGCACAAGACCGTGCATCAAATGACGCTTATCATTGGGAAAGCAAGAGGAAAGTTTGGTTAAATTTAGACTAAATTTAGCGAAAAGTTGCCCAGTAGGCCTACTGTGCCCGAAAATAGGTGTCTTTGATATCTATTTAAGCCATTTTACTTTCTAACGGCGAAAAATAGCCTATGCCCAATACATCCAAAATTTACAATAATTAATTAATAGCTCAAAATAAAATGACGCAATAAACGCAAAAATTATGTTTAAAAAGAAATGTTGATTTGGTTGACCTTTTTGCAACAGTCTCATCATAGTCCAACTGTTGCGCTGCTTACGAATATATGATGCTGGTTCAACAGTTCAATGTTCATGTCTTTAGGCAATAGCTCACATAGAGGTAAATAGGGCCTATTTGGTCCCGTCTGTCTATTAAAACTGTAGGAAAGTCAATTATATTCATTTCGGCAGCAACGGAAAATGTTCCATAAATTTCAGTTATTTATTCGACAGAGTTGCAGACTTGATAAATTAATCTTCAGTTAGAATATTGATTGACAGAGGTAACTTAGTAGCAGATGTCTGAGAGTACAACACACAACGACTGTCTTGTCTCTTGACCATTCGATTGTGAATGTCTTTATGGAGCACGCAGCTGAATGGAAGTTGCGCCAAAGGGTTGTTGTGAATTCGTGTGCATGGGGAAGATTTTGGTGACAACCGTCGTCGTTCGGCCGAGGTCTATTTAAATGACGGAGGAGGACGAACGTTTAAAAGAGAGTCTTTGTAACGTGTATACAATGTATATGCACACCGTGCATATACATTGTATATGCACCGTATATATATACATATATATATATATATATATATATATATATATACATTGTCGCTGGTCCGATGAAATGCGCTGTTGCGTCTTTGCTTCGTCTGATCTGAAGCATCAAACATGCAGCCACAGGTGGACGCAATAGGAGGAGAAGGTGGAGGAGGAGGAGGAGGAGGAGGAGGAGGAGGTGGAGGAGGAGGAGGAGGAGGAGGAAGAGGAGGAGGAGAAGGAGGAGGAGTCCATTATCTGCCTAAGAAAGTCGTTGGCTGTTAGCGTCGCTCATTGGAAATTAGACATCAATAAAACCGCGTCAAAGGCAAAGTCTGTTATTGAATTCAGGTGTCTAATGATGGACTGTACTCACTGTTCGGAAAACACGACTAAGCTCAACGATGGCGTGTCCATTGAGCTCACAGCTTCGAGTGTAATATACATTTACGGCATAGGCCTACACTGGCAGATTGCAGGGCTTCTGCGCTGCATGCTAGCAAATGCTTGTCACCTGCACATATCCTCATTATAGACACTGCAGCTGTTGGCTCTACACGCTTGCGTATACATCGATCCACGCCCACCATTTATAGCCCTGCCATTATTCTAATCAATTACGATGATAATGATTGGTATCACGAAGGTTCTCCGTCCTCTTCCTCTTCCTCACCTACTCCTTCTAATTTTCTCACAGTGTGCATTCGTGCATATGTACTCTAGTCTATACAGTATTCATTCATAATGTCACTCCTACTCATATTATGACCCGATATAAGCTCTCCATGAATGAAACCAGTTCATCCATGTATATGGATTACTTCAAGTAGATCTCTGTATGTTTTTATGCATATGCACTGTTATTATATACTATATATTATGTATGTATATACGTACGTACGTACGTGTGTACATATATATGTATCATGTATGCATGCATATACTGATGAAGCTGATAAGGAACTAAGATAACGTAGGGCTATATAAATATATGAGACTCTGGGAGTAGAAGGAGAACAGCCTCTTCGGTCGTCAAGCAACGAAACTTCTGTTCAAAGAAGTTAAAAGAAGTTCTGTTCAGCAAAATCAACTTTGAGGATAGGAACTTGAAACATACGAGTAATGCAAAGAGTTTGTATATATACGCTGTGTAATGGAAGAGGGGACCAAGATATGAACAGTTTATAATGTAACAATGTAGTTTATAAAGTAACAAAGATATGGACATTCATAGAGTTGAAAAGATATGAACGGTTTCTAATGTAAAATGTAGCTTACAGTAAAGGATTCAGTAATGAACATTATAATAGATAGAGGAAGGACACAGAACTCTTATAAGATGTGCTAATATATATATTAATATTCAGACAAGGACATAGGAGCCGACTGAAAACTAGACAGAGGCATAGCCAGACGATGAATCATGAGCATGGTACATTTTCACAGCTAGGAGGAGGCGAGGCAAGAAGAAAATTAAGCCTGCAGGGATGGGGGGAAATAAGAAATAAGACAGAATTGTGACCAAATAAGGAGAGGAAAAACGAAAGGGGCGGAGAGAGAAGGAAGGCGGAGAGCATAAATAGATGACGCGGGGTAAGAAGAGGATCGGACAAAGGAGAACAGTCGATCGGAGGAACGAAGAGATCGGACCATCGAAACGAGGACGATCGAGAGGAACGGAAGAGGATCGGACCAGCGGAAAAGAGCGGACGATCGGGAGAGGAGGAACAGAGGATCGGACCATCGAAGAGAGGACGATCGAGAGGAGAGGATTGGAGAATCAGAGAAAAGAGGATTGGAGGATCGAGCAAAAGAATAGTTGAAAGCGGGAGAGACTGCTAAAAACGACAAAGAAATAGGGCTTATAACTAGAACGAATCGTCGTAATGAAAATCATCGTTAAACAATCAGAATCGTTGTAAATAAAATAATTGTTAATAATATACAAAGAGAAAAATCATCTGGTGTCGTTCTTCTTACGAGTCAACGAAACACGCCAAGGAACACCCGAAGAGACTGCACAAGCACCGCTATCACCAAACATAGTTTTATCAGTTGGTTGACGTGAAGGTGTTAAGCACCACGGCAACCAAGCTTCTAAAACCATTACATGAAAATGTCATTCGTTATACGACGAAGACAGCAAATCCACCAATGTACAAATAGATGAAAAGACGCAGGATGGATATCATGAAGTCTGTAGGCCTATGTTATATAGGCCTACAGACTTCACACAAGCAGCGATGAATACGAAAGCAAATACAAAGACGACCAGCTTCAGAACGCGTTTAAAATAACATTAATTAAAAGGTTGGAAGGCCGAGCTCAGAAGCCATAAGACAATTTTCTGTGGACCGTATACTCTTCTGCTGGATATATTGTCTGTCTTTTGTCTCTGTCACCTGTCAATCAGAAATTGACAGATTGACAGAATCACAATTCTGTCTTATTTC
>OY744617.1:7229518-7242018 GCA_963556255.1 Allolobophora icterica | reverse complement strand
GCTATACTGCATCTGGAACTACGACATTCCCCATCCTCTCCTCTGCTCAAGCGGCATGTTGCAGTCTATCACAGATGTACAGTACAAACTGAAGGACCGACGGAAGGAAGGAAAGAAGGATAGGAAAGGAAGAAAGAAAGTAAGGACTGAGGAGGAGGTATACTAATTCTAGCGCAACGTGGTCACAGCGTGGACCCCAGGTGGCGCTAGTTAGAGTCGATGCGACAAATAATCGACGGAATTCCGGTCAAGCGTCACGAACGAAGACGAGTGATCAAGGTCTCTGTCACTGTCTTTCTCTCTGTCTCTGTCTCTCTCTCTCTGTCTTTCTCTCTGTCTCTTTTTCTATCTCTGTCTCTGTCTGTCTGTCTGTCTGTCTGTCTGTCTGTCTGTCTGTCTGTCTGTCTGTCTGTCTGTCTCTCTCTCTCTCTCTCTCTCTCTCTCTCTCTCTCTCTCTCTCTCTCTCTCTCTGCAGCTGCAGGTCCATTTATAAGATCACTGCATTGATTCCGATCTGTCTTAGGAGGAGGAAATATACCATCTGACCGGATCTCATGAAAATCTCGCAAAGAATCTTTCACGCATGCATGCACACGTATGTATGTATACGTGAGTGCGAGTATACGTACGTATGTACGTGTGTATGCATGTTGAGATATGGAGGCATAGTGCATTTATGCATGTATATGTATACATGTAGATTAGTGTGTACTACGCAATGCTATGTATGCATATGCAATACTATAGTAGCACGTGTGTATGTGTGTAAGGATATAAATGTATGTAACATTGTATGTACGTATGTATATGTATGTATGCGCGTAGCTCGGCGATGGGCTTCGGATTTAACTGATGAACAGGTCTGTACCTGCATGCAGTATAGACAATCTCAATTCAAAATATATGTCTCACTAGACTCAGAGGACGATTATACCGTAAATGATCAGCGTCTTTAGGGACTAAAGGAAAACTGTGGGTGCACACTGCACAGATTGCTTTCCCCCAGAGACCCTGTATACGATGAGCGCAGTGAATTGTGTTCCGCTTTCAATATTAGGGCAGATTTCTATGAAAACCTGTTTTTCTAGTAGTTCTTGATCAAAGTTTATTTTTGTTTCTAGGCGAGGGACATTTCCGTAATCATCTGCAATCGCAACAGAAACGGTGCACATAGGACTAATCAGCGCTCAACAAGACGATCATGGCCTTTGAACTTCGACTCTATATATAAGAGATCTAAGGGCAGACATACTGCAGATCGAAAGGTAGACACGTATGGACAGCCAATTGAGTCACAAGCATAGGCGTAGGGGAAATTTCAGCGGCGGGGGTCAAGATTTTATTTCTGCCCGAAAAAAATTCGAGTAATTGCCATGGCGTCGTGCATTAATTATAGTCACTGTAGACGTGACGTCTCTCTAGAACAGCTCAAAAAGTACCCGGGCCCCTGAGAATTAGCCTCCTCTGCTCCCCTTTCGGCGGGCCTGCTCTTGAACCATTCAGGATTAAAATCCCTTCGAGTTCCTTCACGTCCGATTCTTTTTGGACAATACTCTTTGAGCATTGGTTGGTTTGGGCAAGGCTGGCCATCCTTCATTACATCATCGCCAGAGGGAGTGTTGAAGTTCTCATTCTCAGACTCAGGTTGGTCAGCATCCTCTTCATCAAAACTTGAACTTTCACTATGGTCGTTTTCATCAAACAGCTCATTTGACGCAACTGTCGTCTGTCGATAAGCTTACACCAGATGTGTCCGGTGCAGACAGCAAACTGAGCATAGGTCTATCTGAGGCAGATTGTGAGACTGCTTTGGTTGCACGAATAAAGTCCGCTGCCTTTGGGACTTTTCACGCACAGCGATGAACTTAACATTTTTACTCTGGTGATTTTTACCACGCTGATCTGCGTAGTCTGAATCCTTATCACATTCACTGCACGTAACACGCTGTCGATACCTTCGTTTTCGCGAAGGTTCGGCCATTACAAAGTTAAAATTCTAACTTGATAACTGATGCTAACAATTAACACTTAATTTTGAGCCACAAATTCACAACTAAGTGAATATATGAAACATGAGAGAAATGTCTGCACACAACGCTGACTTCCCGACCTGCACGCCGAAAAGTGGAGTGCAACAGAACTTGAATTTATTTCTTTTCTGAAGTCGGTATCCAGCCCACATGTTGGATGCTATAAGTAGGTAAGTAACTAAGTAACTAATTATTTAGTAAATCATTGAATAAAGCTGTAAATGCTGTCGCGTCTCTCTAAACCCTGTCGTGGCCTATAGAGAGTGCAACGTATTCAATCTCGGACCAAAGGAGGTTTTTAGAGTTTTAATGTAACAACCTAGTCACCTACATGCATATACAGATTACATATACGTACCGATCTCTATCGTTTCTATCTATCCCAGTTTTTACTCTTCCAAGTCAGTCTGACCCGTGTTCCCTGTCCCACAACCTCTTTGTTCCCCTCCCCTCCTCCACGATCCCTTGTATCGCCCCCATCAGTCTTGCTAAGCTGACTAAAGTCCGGTAGGGTGAAACGCAGGCAGGTAGGTAGGCAGGCAGGTGCCCAGCTTACACACCAGTCGACCTCGCCTCTGGGGTGATTACGGCGAAGGGGTGGATGGAGGGTACTCTTCGGTTGATGTGGCCTCCTGTGAGATGTGATATAGTTTGAGGCATCTGCTGTTCTTCCATCACCACGCTGTGCTGGCCGTTTCTGTCATAGGCCAAGTCGGGAGACGAAGCCGTGACAAATGCTATAGTGCTTTGCGAGTTAGTAGCTACTAATAGTCTAATACTATCCCGATTCGGGCAAATTGTTCAGCATATTTCCCGGTGCCTACTTGCCCGAAAAACAGAAATGCCCGAAATTTGGGGGGGGGGCGCTTGCCCCCCTTGACCCTCCGCCTCCTACGCCTATGGTCACAAGGACAGGAGGACAGACAGTGAGAAAGAGAGCAAGAGACGAACATCTATATACTCTATATATACAGACAGGTTCATGTGCGCGGACAGACAGGCGGACCGAGACAGACAGACAGACAGACAAGCGGACAGACAACGGCAATTGTACTAACTGTACTTGAAGGTGTTGCCACAGTTTCGTATACAGGGTCTCTGGGGGAAAGCAATCTTTGACGAATTTTCTCTGCTCCAATATTGACCCCAGTAGATCTAATTGGAGCATTGCAACGGTCTCGTTCTATGGCTGTCAGTGCTGAATCTGACTATGCAACTAACTGGTAAACAATAAACAATAACTTTGGTATTGACCGTTACAAAGGCGGCGTATATAGGCTACAATCAGTTAACGGTTCCATACTGCAAATCGATTCAGCCGTGTTCACTCAAGCGCATCGGTTACTGTAACACGTTCTGCGCGTTACGTGTATAGTCATGCAGACATTTCTTCGCTCGGCAGAATATCGTGTTGGCTCTATTATGCTGAAACTTGCAACAGTGTTTTTACTTCGAAGCGTAATTTGACGGCTCCTCAAAGATTATTGTCTTTTATATAACAGTGTTAGGAGTGAGATCAAAGAACATCAAAGACCTCGTGTGTTAGATGCGCTGTTCGTTCCCATGCATCAGATATGACCTAGATTTCTTGTTGCTCAAGTCAGAGAAAATTCGTCAAAGAATAAATATATTTTCACAATGCTTGCAACGTCCTCGTGTATATATTTAAGTTCTATAGTTAGATTACGTCGATAAAACTTAAAAGAAACCCAGATGCATGGGTTAGTGCGACCGTTGGTTTATAACTGTCCCACGCATATATCTTTTAAGTAGCCTATATAGGTCATTCCTTAAACTCCTCCCAGATCAGATAACGGGTCACAGAAAACCTAAACGATAGGCTGCAGCTCTCACATGCATGTCTCCGCTGCAGGCTTATAAATACTTAAGGCACAATTCTTCATGAATTAGGCCATAGACTTGGATCCTCTTAGAAATTTGGAATATTCACAACTTTCAGAGCTTGCGGAACATTCAGACCTCTCGTATAGAAACAACGTTTGTTAGGCCTATAATTTGTAAACGCAGAAGTCCAAAAACTAAGCGATTCACAAAGAGTTACTCGTTTTTATACAACTGATTATCAGGTAAGTGAAGTTTTGTTCTTTAAAGCGTATACAAGTTCTTTAAAGTAAAGTATCTCTGTATATAGGGCCTAATTATAAAGCCATTAAGCTGTTAATGTTAGGGCCTATGTTGGTTTGCGAGCTAGCAGCTACTAAGACTAAGAGTCAATACTATTCCGATTCGAGCAAGTTGGAGCTATAGTTTGTTCAGCATTTTCCCGGCGCCGCATACTTGTCCGAGAAAAAGTAACGCCAGAAATTGTGGGGGGAAGTGCCCCTTCTAACCCCCGCCTCCAACGCCTATGGGCCTATTGTATACATACATCAAACAAACATACATACATACATGCATACACATATACATCATACATAAATACATACACATATACATCATACATGCATACATGTATACATGCATTCATAAATAGGTTAGGCCTACTTATGCGCTGAACTGTAAACACGACTATCCAATTCAATTACCGAATAGGTTGATACTTCGATCTGACATTGGCGTGTCTGGCAGTCGAACCCACGTGGCAAAGGTCAAAAGCCAACACGTTATCCATTCTGTGCCACTCCTAAGCAGATACAATTCTCCCCGCTTTGCTTCTGCGCTGCAGCTGCGGCTCATCAGCGAGTGCATCAGCTCAGCCAATCACATTCGCCATCTTGTCATCTTGACTCCACCCATTCCGACTTCGCCTCCGCTGATTGGCCAACTGGCAATCAATCACGAACGACTGGCGTCCAGTCGATGGTCAGTTTAAATTGTCCAGCGCGGTCATCCGAATGGATCTTTCCATCTGGCGAGGCAGACAACGACAATGATGATGATGAAGCAACACACAAGGAAATAAACGATGACATCGTATGGTTGAACTAATGATGTCGAGTGAACAGCTGCCGTGTGGCTTCTGAGCTTAAAGGTCACAACAAACGACGCTACATAAATACTCTTATGCTATTAGAAGTGATATGGTGGCATTTGTAGCTTTAAGTTTACCTATGCAATGCGGTGTTGTTGCTGTTTGATAAGATAAGAGTGTTTGATAAGATAAGACCTTGTGATAAGACTCACAGCTCAGGTGATCGTTTTAGGAAGAGACAGAACAGAGACTCGTCCCTCAGAAAGTCAACTCCACGGATTATTATTAGATCATCATCTCAGCTGCTGCTGCTGCTGCTGCTGCAGATCGAAACGAGAAGATGTCGAGCAACGACAGCTACGGTAGCGCCGTTAATTCCACCGGTTCCTTTCAGCGTTCCATTTCAATGGATTACCTGCCCGAACAATTGCCCGAATCACCTGCGGGCAGCGTCATCTCCAAGGTAAGACAATCATCGTTAAGAACTCATTTATATAGCGCCTCAAGTTAAAACCTTCTCAGAGATGCTTCCGACCTGACAACACATGATCACGATCCAGGTGGCCCTCCCTAGCGGGATCTTGATCCCATTTGGGCCACTTTTGTAGCCAATAACACTTAACTATATGAAATTATTGTGATGTTAGCCGCAATAAAGATATATTGATATATGTTGATTGAATAGAATGGTCTTCAACCGCTGGTGATACAGAGGCATGCAGAGAAAAGGACAAGAAGCTCGTGTACATGTAGCAGTCGACTTGCTTAGGCTAATCGTCCGCATGTATATATAGGCCATGTGTATGTACTATGTATATATGTATTGCATTGTATTGTATCTATAAATTTATAAAGCGCCTCTCGCAGGTAACTATTCAGAGGCGCTCTCAGCACAGAAGCCCCGGCGAATCAAAAGTGCCTTAAATTTAAGGAACGCGAGACTGATGAGGAAAAGCCAGTCATTAGTTTGGCCCTGAGCAGAGGGGGAAGGTCATTCCACATCGTGGGACCCACTACAGCAAACGCTACATATGCTGGGAACATTTACAAAGTCAGCATTTACAAATTTTGATGGCGTATATCTTCAACCCCCAAATCCCCTCAGCTGTCGCAATTCAAACTCCAACTGTCGAACTCTGTTATTGTAATCCATCAAATTCAAAAAATGCAATATAAAGCTTAAGCTCCTTGAAGTGATGACATCACAAAATTTATTAGAATACAATTTACATGGTCACAAATCACAATATAAACCAGAGCAGTATACTTTATTAGGAACCCACAAAGCGATTTGTGAAGGAAAATGCTAAAATATATGCACAATATAATCACAACTGAGAGGGTTAGAAACGACCCTCCTGGGGTGTGCAATGAAGACTTAACTGGACATCCTAAGAAAGACTAGAGGGTTGAACCCCCACCCCCGACAATTCTCACCCTGCTTTAAGTTAGTGCGTTAAAGTCCGTGTTCGATCTGTCCTTGCTCGACAAAGCTCCATCTCCCCTTGACGGCAATAGTCCATATATGGACAGCATGCATGTACGCCTGTACGGTGTCTGCACGACGCGTGTTTTCCTTTCAATTGCTAATAAGCCATATGCAGCTCCGTCTCGCCTTTTCACTGCCACACCATCCCTCATCCTCTTCCTTTCCTCCCTCTTTCTCCTTCTCTTCTTTCGCTTCCTCCTCATCTTCCTCCCGTCCTCCTGCTCTTGCCATGCATCCTCTGTGCGTCCTCACGTCATCCTCAGTCTTCCTTCTTTGCGACCGCGTTCTATTCTTCGACGGAATTCGATTCGATATATACTACCTGGGATTAAGATTACTAAAAGGGATATGAAGCGGCAACGCGTCAGCCAATCAGAGCTCGTCTTTTCTGATTCATCGCAGGGCGATGTTTGTGGCCGTCATCCGGGTCCTTACGAGAGAGAGAGAGGCGACTTGGTACAGAGCAGAAGTAAACACTCTCGCAATCGCTCTAGATTCTTTTAGCGATTCATTTATTAAGGACATAATTATGCGATTAAAGTAAATTATGGACAGTCTAAATAAATAAATAGTCTGAAACTAAGTAAGAGACAGGATGCCAAAATATTGCAGCTATTGATAAAAGTGTTTTTATTTAGTTAAGCCAGCTATAAGCGACCCATGTTTGACTAGCCGGTGTTGCAAAAGGTCCCGGATGTGAGCCACACACATAGTCTAGATAAAAGATCCTATATTCATCGGCTTCATATCCCTTAGTAATCTTAATCCCAGATACTACTCCTCTGCCTATACTTCAAAAGTCATAAGCCGAAAGCAGACAGATCGAGAGATACGTAAAGAGATAAAGAGACACAGACACACAGACAGAAGACCAAACAGTCAGAAGACAGAGAGCATCGAACAGATCAGGGACGTCATTTGGGGGGGGGCAAGGGGGGCATTTGCCCCCCCCCCCCTGATTTTTGGGGAAAAAATGAAAAAGCTGGAACAAGAAAAGGAGGAAGAAGAAAGGGGTAAGAAAGAAAAAAATGATACTAAAATTCATGGAATTATTACATATTATGTACAAAACTAGAGTCTGCATAGGTTTTTTCACAAGACCACACCTCTTTGACAGTGAGGGGGGCACATTATGCATTTTTTTCACGAAAATTTGAATAAACGCCTAAAAAACTGTAAAAATTTCTTCGCGCGGAGCGCGAGAAATTTTTTTTACCTCTTTTTTGACGTCCTTGCCCCCCCTGAAAAAAGCTGAAATGACGTCCCTGGAACAGATGATCATCGAATCGTAGGCAACGAGGCAAGAAGTCAGCAGATGATGATCATGAGAATCCTTTATCATCGCTCATCGCTATTTATCACGTGGACACACGTCATCATCAAGTATAATGTATGCATTTGTATGAATGTATGTGTGGTGGAATGTATGTGTGGACACACGTCATCATCAAGTATAATGTATGCACGAATGTATGAATGTATGTGTGGTGGAATGTATGCAAAACGTATATATCTCTTTTAGTATATACAGACGTGCATGCTTGTCTTCCTCTTTTACCTTTCTTGAAACTTGTTTTTTTTCTCGATGTCACTCGCACTGGGAGCGCTTCTGAATGGCTCTCCCGCCAGAAGCGCTTTATAAATGCCCAAATACAATACAATACAATACAATACAATACAATACAATACAATACAATACAACACGTATTCCAAAACATGACCATTTGTCACCAATTCTATATAGAATCACTACATTGTATACACACATATATAGCACAGAATTAAACAACTTTCAAGACTGGGCTAATTGTTTACAAGGCTCTGCATTTCAGTCAACTTATTACTATCTACAGCCTCTGCTGACTCCAAAGACCTCTCTGCAATCAACCAGATTTTCTGACTTTCTCAATCGGACTGTTCCGTAGACCATACAGGACAATCGTCTCGGCAGGCTCGGCTTTTCTGTTGCTTGCCCTAAAACTGTAGAACTCTCTTCCGGCATAAGTTCGCTCTGCATATAGACTGTTCTACACCGTGTCTCAAAATAAACTGTGCAAAATTGTTTCTGTCACAACTTCGTCAAATTTCCACCAATTTTAATAATTTTTGGTAGGTAGATGGCAAAATGGCTAAAATTTTATGCTATACATAAATTTTCCACCTCACCTGACTCATGTCACCGCACTACCTTGTTAAACACAGATGTACCAATTTCTTATATAACGCTTAAATTTTATTACATACTGACGACTTAATTAGCACCCAGTAAAGTAAAATATGGTTTACTTAGCAGAGTTTTTAATTGTTATGACAGATCTGCTTAAAAGTGTTAGAATTGGTGCTCGAAATGTGCCCCGCTTACAGGGACACAAGCGCTTAGACGGCGACTCCTCTGGCCGTCGGCCAGTGGAGTGGCCGATAGCAGCATCAACGAGCGACTGGTTAAAGCGCGCCTACTCGTCGATCAGACGCGTTTTAAGTTCGTCGACGTTGGCTATTCTGGAGCTGTAAACCTTTTCCTGCAGCACACTCCATTATGCTATAGTCGACTGGGTTAAGATCCGATGAATTCGGCGGCCACAGTGTTGGAGGTATGAAGTCGGGCGTTTCTCGCTCCAGGAAAGAGACAGTGTCGCGTGCTCGATGCGCCGGGGCGCCATCCTGTTGAAAGACAAAAAACTCGCCCTGGGATATCCGGCGTATGTCTGGCAGTAGCTTCTGGGCAAGAAGGTTGTCGCGATAGTAGGCCCCATTCACTTTGACACCCGGCTCGATGAAATGGATTTCAGTGCAGCCAATTAAGTTTCGAGACGCTAGTTGTCAAAATTTAAGCGTTATATAAGAAATTGGTACATCTGTGTTTAACAAGGTAGTGCGGTGACATGAGTCAGGTGAGGTGGAAAATTTATGTATAGCATAAAATTTTAGCCATTTTGCCATCTACCTACCAAAAATTATTAAAATTGGTGGAAATTTGACGAAGTTCTGACTGAAACAATTTTGCACAGTTTATTTTGAGACACGGTGTATATATCCCTCAAAGAAAACTCATCCTCTCCCGGACTCGTTTCCTCCATATATATATATATATATATATATATATATATATATATATATATATATATATATATATATATATATATATATATATATATATATATATATATATATATATATATATAGGCTGTTTCCGTGTCGTCTTGGACTTCCTTCTTGGTTTCGACCATGCAGACTCGCACTAGAATTTGACTTTTTCCATAGTATAGCGACCATCGACTGAAGCCTTTAGAATATTGATATTGGCGCTTTAGAAGTTCCTAGATTAGATTAGACGTTGCAGAAAGTATTTAGATTAGATAAGATCAGAATAGACCAGCTTAGACTAGACAGATTATATTAGAGAAGATTTTCTTAGATTATGGCCAAAAATTTGATTAGAATAGGTTATGTCGTCATTCGTCAATCGGTACTTAACGCGGCTGCTCGCCTCATTGCTCGTCGTTCTCGGTTCTCGTCCATCTCTACTTACATGACTGATGTCTTACATTTATTTAGCTTCCTGTCTTCGCTCGTATACCCACTTCAAGATCATAGCACTATAGTCTGCATATAAGGCGCAATAGGGCTTAGCTCCAGCCTACCTTTGTGACCTGATGGGCAAACCTCTCTCTGCTTCTTTTCATGGACCCTACGCTCTCTGAATCGGCTTGATCTTTTCGTTACCCGGGCGAGGTCTGCTCAGTCTCGCGGGCCCATCCCTATGTAACTCCCTTCTCTTGGTACTGCGCGGGACCCTACTTGCTGAGTTCTCTTTCTCTCTGACTCGCTCTCTCTCTTTCTCTCTCTCTCTCTCTCTCTCTCTCTCTCTCTCTCTCTCTCTCTCTCTCTCTCTCTCTCTCTCTCTCTCTCTCTCTCTCTCTCTCTCTCTCTCTCTCTCTCTCTCTCTCTCTGGACAGAGAGAGAGAAAAAAAAGAGAGACAGAGAGAGAAAGAGAGACAAAGAGTGAGAGAGAGAGCAATCGAGAGAGAGGCGGATGCCTTGAGCATTTTGACGTGAGGCTGAAGAAGTTCTTATATTAGATTAGATTAGACGCTGCATAGATTATGCAGACATAAGCAGACAGAGAGAGAAAGAGGAATTCCAAAGCTCTAAACCATTCACTGAGAACACCCAAGAACCCATGATGCATCGGTGTTCTGCTGCGATGCATCATGCACACCAAACAGTCGGCGTTTCGGTTGCTCTATTATAGATGTGTTTGGCTTGCATGACGACTGATCGTGAACGAAAAGTTATATCGGATGATTTAAATGTACTACACTGTGAACTATTAAGACAGACTTCAAATTGAATTTTTGGCTCAAAGACAGATAGGAACAGAAATGCACAAACACACACAGCCACAGACAGAGACTCAGACAGACACAGACAGACATAGAAAGACACAGAAAGACCGAAAGACATAAAGATAAGCACAGAGACAGGTAATGACAGACAAGCATACAGACCAGCGTACATACATACAGAAAAATAGACATACAGATATACAGACAGAATTACAGACTGACATGTACACATGCATACAGACATACATACAGACTGACAGACAGACAGAGAGGAGATCAGCAGGACATCAGACTGTCGAGAAAAATGTTTCGGCTGTAGAGTGAGTCTCCTATATAAGATGTTTGAAGGGCGAGGAGAAGGAGGAGGAGGAAGAGGAGGAGGAGGAAGAGGAGGAGGAAGAGGAGAGGAGGAAGAGGTGGAGAAGGAGGGTCCTGGAAGTGGCGTCGGTCTTCCTACTCCTTCCTCCGTCGTAACTTCAGCCATCGTCGTTTGACAAATGGTTTGGCCTCCACCCGACCCAACACAGTCTCGGTCGCCGCAGAGATAACCGACCCTTGCCAGTCGGTCCAACCCTTCCTTATACAGCCGATCAAATAGTTGCAGCGTCTTAGTAGAGTGGTCGACGGAGACAACCAAACAGACAGACAACCAGAGAGAGATAGAGACACTGGCAACGAGGCAGAGACGTAGGGACAGGGAAGGAGTTCCGAAGGAGCGATTCTCTTGTCGGACGACTTGCGCGGTCAGATGTTGCGACGGGGCAAACGTTAGTCGTTGGTTCTGTATGTCCATTAGATGACCCTGATAAGCCAGATGACGGATGACCACGCACAGCCACGAACGGTCGGAAGGAGGGAGGGAGGGAGGGAGCAACGAGGGATGGATAGAGACAGAAGAGCAGCAGCAGCCATTGATTATACTCGCACGCGTCTATTAACCACACGTCACATCAATGCACAAAATATACACAAGAATGATAATTCATTCGAATCTAATGACTTCTATGGCGCCATTGTAATAATAAAACACGGCATCAGTTGAAGAAGTGTAATCGCATTTAACACCTAAACGACGAGCTGCACTGGTTTCCCAGTCACTCTGAGTACACGCTCATCGTTAAAGTGCTAAATACGTAAGATTCAATTGAGAAATCCCTGTGGAAAAACTGTGGTTTCTCTGACTCAGAACGGACTGAACGCACAGAATATGGAAGTGAATTCCAGAGCTTTGGACCAGCCACCGAGAACAGTCTCTTGACCCAACGGTGTTCTTCTGAAGAGAGTCACATCAATAGTAACAGTTTCCGTTAACGGTTAATCCGTTGTGTGCATGAGAGATGAACAAACAGGAGAGATACGTCGGATGATTAAATGTAATACATTGTGAACTATAAGCCAGATTTTAAGCTGAATTCTTGGCTCAATGCATGGCACCAGCGTAACGAATGCTATATGCTGATGTAATATGTTGACATTTTAAGGGTCTGTTGTTGGGGGTTGCAACGGAGTGCATGCAGTCTTGCTGACCATCAGCGTTGCTATCCCTGACGCATATCCGTATCTCTGTGTGCCTACCTCTGTCTCTCTCTGCCTCACTCTCTGCACGTGTGACGGCCACATTCTTTCACCATGTCCCTTTGTCCCGCTGTTTGTGACTCTCTTTGTCTCTCTATCTCCTTCTTGCGATGGATGTAATTACTGAG